>JANAVB010001677.1:0-186646 GCA_029216955.1 Iris pallida | reverse complement strand
CTCCTCCCTCCTTGAGGAGCGCCGCACCTACAAACCCTAATCCCACCGACCCCGGCTTGGCCTCTGGCCGGGCCGGCGTTCCCACACGACTGGATCGCTTGACCGTCGTGTTCCAGTTTTGAGGGTTTATGCGGCGAAGACTTTTGCCGAAGCGGTTGGGGTTGCTCTGCACCCCAGTCGATCTCCATCCGTGCTCCCTCTTTTAATAGAGGGTTCCCATCGTCTCCTTCACGGAAGATGAACAGATATTAGTTCAGCCTTTCAAGTTCGCTTTGATCGGGAAATTCTCGCATGCTCGGCCTTCGATTGAGGTGATCCGGAAAGCCGTTATGGGTTTCCAGTTTGCTGGTGAGGTCAAGGTTGGGGTCATTGATCCTAAGCACATTATTATCCGGCCTACCCTAGAATCTGATTTTCTTCGACTCCGAGCGAGGGAAACTTGGTATGTCTCAAGAGCCCCCATGCGTGTGTTTCGTTGGTCTAAGGAATTTTGTGCATCACATGAATCCCCCTGGCTCCCACGTGGGTCTCTCTCTCCCCCTCCTCATCAACTGTTTGCCAAAACGCTCTCTTTTCCATAGTACTGGGGATTGGTACTCCTCTCAAACTAGATCGTGCCACAGAAGAATTTTCTAGACCCAGTACGGCTAGAGTTTTCGTTGAGGTGGATGCTAGCAAACCCCTACCTCCGCTGGTTCGTAATCTACCAATGGTAGATCGATATCGCAAAAAGTAGAGTACGAGAATATTCCAAAGTACTGTTCAGTTTACAAACACCAAGGACACACACGGGACTCATGCAAACACATGCATCAACTAAAGTAAACCCTCCTCAGCAGAAGAACAAAGAGATCTTGATTGAACCAGTCATTAATGACTCCCCAATTGGCAATAGTGCTGCAGATCAGGGTGAACCTTCAAATCAGGCTATTAATGTTCACGATCATTCTCAACGCCAATACCTGCTCGGGTGGCCACATCAGCAGACCCTACCATTAATGATGCGAAGGTCGAGCAAGGCATCATCTCCTCCGTAGCTATTAACTCTCCTTTACTTCCCCTCGGCGTCACCTCATCCTACGTCGCCTGTGGTCGTACCACCTCAAATGATGTTGCAAACCCTCCTGCAATGATCAAGTCGACCCATTAGAGGAAGGAGAGTTTCGTCCTGGGCTGATGAAGTTGACGCTGCAGATCGACAGAAAAGCGGCCATAATTCGTCATCCTGAAGTCCCAGCTGAGATACCACTCTGGCAACGGAGCCACATGGCACGGTCCGTGAGGCGATCCCCCCGCAAGAGACTATCCCCCAGCTCCAGCTCCCCACGGTGGTCAAAGAAGAAGAAAGTTCCCCTCTGGCAGTGCCCGCATCCTCCGCTCCTCCTCCAAGGTTACTACAATCAAGCAGCCGCCTCCTCCTCTCATGTTTAAATTTATTAGCTGGAATATTCAGGGAATTGCTAATCTATGGCTTTTAAAAGACTTAAATAACAATACGCACAAACAAAGTCCCTCTAGTTATGATCATTGAGCCGAAGGTTCATCCTGATAAGCTCCTTTCTTACCAACTAAGCTGGGTTTTCAAACTTCTGTTAGCAATAACAAGGGTAATATATGGACATGGCGCATTCTTGGTCTATATCGGTAGTTGATTCATGTGATCAATGCTAACGGTGACTGTCTCTTTCTCCTCTCTTACCGGATACTGCTCTCTTGTCGGCTGTACATGGGAGTAATACGAAGGAAGGTAGAAGACTCTTATGGAGGCAACTCTTACCACTCGTCATAGATGGAACTACCCATGGATGGTGTCTGGAGACTTTAATGCTATAACTTCTAGTACGAAAAGTTTGGAGGCTTACCACCTGTTCCGTATCTATGAATGAGTTTTTGGAGTTTCAATCTGCTGCTGGTTACAGAAAATTCCGTACTCGGGAATGTTTCACTTGGGTTGATAGACAATGTGGCTCCCCCAAGATGGGTTCTCGGCTTGATAGAGTCCTGCTAGATTCTAAATGGCTAGCATGGGCCCCTTTGTCGGCTTCTACTCACTTAAACAGATCGGAGTCAGATCATGCTCCGCTCCTATTATCTATTGAGAGTGAAAAGCCTACATCACCTCGTCCTTTCTGTTTCTTGCACTTAGAAGGATCATGACTCCTTTCTTTCGGTTGTGGAGTCAGCTTGGCATTCTACTGATCATATCAACAGCTTAGTTCGCATTGGTCTTCGCCTTGCGGCTACTAGAAAAGCTCTTTCTTCTTGGAGCCGAGCAACTTTTGGTGATATCTTTCAAGAGGTTAAAAAGGCTGAGGATGCTGTTACCTCTTTGAAGCGAACTATGAGCCAATCCTTCTCTCCGTCCACAATGGCTGTTAGCTCGGGCCAGTTGAAGCAGCGGCTTCGAATTGAAGATGCATATTGGAAGCAAAAAGCTCGGTCAAATGGGATGAGGATGGGGATCGTAATACAAAGTTTTACCATTCCTGTGTTTCGTCCAAACGAACCGTCTGCATATTCACCACTCTCTGCAAATGGGAGCACTCTTTCTTCTCTACAAGACATTCAAGGAGAAGCCAATGATCATTATAGCAAGGTATTCTCTAATTCACACTATTATTGAAGATGGCTATCTTGATCATATTCCTTCTATCATTTGCAAGAGGATAACAATGCTTTGATTGCTAAACCTCCATGGAGGAATTATTCTCTACTGTCAAGAGTATGACCCTAGCAGCTCTTCTGGTCCAGATGGTTTTTCAGGATACTTCTTTTTATCATGCTGGCCGATTATTGGCAATGATATTTTGAAGCTGTTTGTTTATTTTTTGATGATTTACCCTTCCGAAGTCTATTACTAGTACCTTTTTGCTCCAATTCCTAAGACGAAGCATCTAATCCCTCAATGACTATCGTCCTTAGCTTATGCAACTTTCTCAACAAAATTATCTCCAAGTTATTGGCTAGGAGGTTGGTAGCTATTCTTCCTCGTATCATCTCTCCGGAACAAAGTGGTTTTGTTAAGGACGGGAAATTGTTGATAACATTATCTTGGATCAAGATGATCTCAGTTATTATCATAAACACTGGGGGGCAATATGGCTATTAAGCTCGATATGAGCAAGGCGTATGATCGGATAACTGGGCATTTCTTATTGAAGGTTATGAACAATTGGCTTCTGCGATGAATGGCGCACTATGATCCTTCATTTGATCGATAATATATGGTTCTCTACTCTTATAAATGGCCATCCTCGGGATTCTTTCATGCACACTGTGGGATCCGGCAGGGAGACCCTATTTCGCCTACGCTTTTTATTATTGCTTCAGAAGCGTTGAGTAGGAGTCTAATTCGATTGAATTCTTCAAATGGTTTCTCAGGTTATTATTCGCCTAGAGGATGTCCCATTGTTTCCCATCTTGCTTATGCAGATGATGTTCTTATTTTCTCTGGTGCTGACAGACGCTCTATACAGCTCTACTGTATACTATTAATATATGAAAAGAACTCGGGTCAGCGGGTGAATGCTATGAAATCTGCAATGATGCTATCTGCGAAAGTTTCTGATCAAAAGCGTAGATACAGCAGATGACTGGGTTTCAATTACATCAGGGATCACTCACTTGGGGTGCCCTATTATGTCAGGAAGAAGAAATGCCATGATGTATGATGACTTGGTGGGCAAAATTCAGCAAATCTCTGGTTGGAACAACAAACTCCTTTCGTATGGTGGCAGGTTGGTTCTGATCAATCTATCCTTACTTCTATGCCAGTTCATTGCTTTCAGCTTGTAATCCACCGATAGCTGTCTTAAATCGTATTGAGAGTATGCTCGATGGCTTCCTGTGGGGTTCAAAGGATGGTGCTAAGAGATCCTGGCTTAGATGGGATCGGGTGGCACGACCCACTATAGAGGGAGGTCTTGGGGTTCGAAGACTTGGGGATGTTTTGGATGGATTGACGATCAAGCTATGATGGAAACTCAGATATACTAATTCCTTATGGACGGATTATATGAAGGCCAAATACTGTTCTCAATCTCTTCCTCAGTCTGTCGAGATTACCTCAGCTGTATCCCATGTTTGGAAATTCTCATTCGTGGGAGACAGCTATGTGATGCATCCATTGTTGAAGATGATCATGGCACTCTCTCTTGGCTCCTTCATCCTGCAGGGAAATTCTCGATCAGTTCAGCATGGAACTTGGTACGTGTCCAATCTCCTCGCCAGGTCTATTTCAAAAATATATGGAACAAATGCATTCCATCGAAGTGGTCAATTTTGCTATGGAGGATTATCTTCAACAAGCTGCCTACTGATGATAACGTGCAGAAGCTTGGTTTCTCTATGGCTTCGGCTTGCCATTGCTGTTCTTCGCCTGTGGGTGAGACTGTTCTACATATTTTTGGTGATGGTGAGTTAGCGGTTTCAGTATGGAATTATTTCCAAGTTACTGTAGGTGTTCGATCGAGAAGAGTAGACTTACTACAAAGATTCCAAAACTGGTGGCGTAAGCGTCAAAAACATGGAAAGCAAGTGATCGTGGGAGCCATTTGCTAGGTTCTATGGAAAAATCGCAACAAATGGCGATATGAAGCCCATTCCTTCTCCTCTACTCAACTGATTGCCGAAGTGAAACGACAAGTTGGAAAAGCTATGATTCGTTGCTCTCATGTAGAATTGCCTGTCTTATAGTCCTATTTTCTGTCTGCAGCTTTTGTAACCCAACTTTGATTATCAATAAAGTATCCAGTTGAAAAAAACAAATATATATATATGAAAGAATCTTTTCCAATCCCAGTTTTCGGAAATGAATCCACGGCCACCCTCGAACCTTCGACTCAGAGCCCATCCTGACCTTGCCGGTGATCGTGCGCCACCGCAACATCACCGCGAAGCCATCTTCGGCAGTCCAGAGCCACCGCAGCAGCACGCAGAAGCGACAGAGGCAGCAGCATGCAACAGTCGTATAGCAGTAGCAACTGCGAAGTCTTGACTTTGCAGTTTGATTTTGGCTTCATCAAATAGCCGTTCTTTAAACTATTTCTTCTGGTATGAGCCTAACCAATACCTCTTCAAACCCATTGGATAATTTTGAAGTGAATCGAATCAAATCGAGTTGAAAATCGACCCAAAGTTGACGAAAAATCTGTTCGAGTTGAACATAAAATTTGTTCCCGACCCCTAAATTGAAAGGCAAATCTCTGCCAATCCAAACGATTTTTTGAAATCCATTTAAACGGTATTAGACAACCTAAACAGCTTTAAAACGCTTTTCGTAGTTTTTAATTTCATCTAGTTAATCTCGACTTATTCGCTCTAAAAAATAAGAAAAAGTTGGATTCGAAAATTAGGATTTTTCTCATACGGCGTGCGTTCCTTCAAACCGGATGACGTGGTCACGAATCGAAAGCATCGAAAGGTGCATATGGACTTCGTGCTTGTGTGGGCTTTGACGAAACTCGAATTGGTTGCGTGTACACGACAAATTCGATACGTATCTGTCAAAAATTACCGTATCGGCCCCTTTCCAAAAACCAAAATTACTTTGTGCACGTTGTCATATTGCGAAGAAACTTGCGTCACTGGACTCATATCATTTTTTTGTCCTGTGAGCCAATTTGGTCCAATTTTGAGATGGTTGACAGGAATGCTATTTTGGCGGGTCCGTGATCCAACTCAACGGACGATTTTGTGCAAGGCTCATCGGAATTCAAATCTGGACATATCATTGAGTTCATATAAAAAAACTAGACTCGTAGGTATATAATTTGTAGAATTTAGAGACCATAGACTCTGGCACATTTTTCGATGCAAAGTGGGTCCAACAACGGATATTATTTTGGCCCGAAATTACTGTTTTGTCCTTGTGTCCAGAATTTGACTTATGCATAGTCAAACTTAGATTTTTTTATGACAAGAACGTTGGTGATGTCTGTTTTAGCATCCGAAGACGTTTGCGAAAGTTTAACTTTCTTGGCTCTTTGATTTGATGAGTACTTATTTGGACGTGGTCGATTCCTCACCAGGCAAGTATACCTTGCTAACTTGTACAATATATTATGTATGTTTATTTCTAGTCATTCTAGTTCATGTTTATTTCTTTCTTGTGTTATCATATGATTCTTGTACATGTTTCATGATGTCTTTTTTACTTGTTTCCTTATATGCTACATGTCTTTCTTTTTCATATCACATACTTGATGTACGTTACACTACACTTGTTTAGATGTTCATGTTCTTGTGTGTTGACCTTATTTCGTCATTTGGATTTGACCTTGACTCGACTTGATTACATGTATTTGTCTTGAATTGACCTTGATCTGTTATTAGACGTTGACTATACCTGACCACCTCATTCGTGAGCTCCCATTGGGCTGCGAAGAGACTTACTATAGTTAGGGAGTCCCCATTGGCCTACTTACTATAGGACTATGAGCTCTTATTGAGTTGCGGTTACCCCGATTTTCTTGTAGTTACGTCTAATACCACACTTCTAATATGGCATGCCAGTGTCTTAGTTCCGTTGTCTTAGGTTCCTTATGAGGTAGTCTCCTTGTGTCTCACTTGATTTGTTCACTACTATTTCTTTTATCCTCTGCATATTGTACTGTTACATTTGGCTTGTTTATATGTATTTTGCTAGTCCTCTGAGGGCCTGGTGATCTCTCTAGGTTATTGGTGAGCGGCTTCGTAGAATAGGGAGGTAGTTGATAGTTGTCTGCAGGATTCAAGTATCAATAGTGGTACTCTTTATCATTCTTCTGTATTTTATATTTATTACCATTTTTTCACTGTTGTTATTGCCTAGCTTTATAGACCTATCTTATTATTCGGGTCTAATCGAACACATATGATAGTGGGCTGCAGACCACGAACCATATTGTTCCTTCTTGATGTTTATCATTTTATGTGGATAGAGATTTAGTTTTGACTTGCCATGATTAGACCTATTACCACAGTCTAGACGCTTATACGTATTCGAGCAGGGCTGGAGTTCTCTCGATACGTAGCTGACATATATATGATCTCCCAGTCCTATGTATTTTGGGACTGGGGCGTTACAGCTGTCATGGCAAATTTTGCCATGTCAGCAACGTCGTAGCTAAACGTCGCAAAGGATATCGCTAACTACTGAAATGTCGGCGACGTTTAGCTACGAAAGTGACGTTGCTGATTAGCCACTCCTGGTCGCTACACGTCGCTATCCACTAGAATGTTCGTGATGATGTTACTGTTGTACATCGCAATAACAACGACTAGCAAAGTTTTTTGTGTTAGAGACCACGAAATACACGAAAAATGATTTTTGTCGCTAAAAAAAGTGTCTTACAACCACGAGCATTGATCTGAAGGGCTCACCGACTTCACCAATAGAATAGAAATAATTGGAAATCCAAGCTTTATAACTCGAACAAACTTCTAATAGAATCGCATCTTGGTAGAAGACTTGGGAGTTGTTCATGGGGATTGAAAGACTGGGTAGCTCTGAATACAATGGCTTTTCAAATGAATAAGTGAGCCAATTTATAGGTTTTCAAAATTTATACTAGGAATCAAGTTCGACATTAACTCGGTCTGTCTAGTGTTCTAAAATTGAACGTTGGAGACCATTTCTTTAGAGGGGAATGGTTAAATTTGCAAACTGGGTTAGAGGGACCAAATTCAGTCCGAGTTCGACTGCTTCTGAGCAAAAAATTTAGTAGGATTGGGTCAGGTTTCTTTGGTGGACTAGGATGTGGTTAGGATTAGGTTTTAGCTTCCTAGTGCCAGTTGCGACCTGATGTATAATTGGCCCTATAAAATAAATAAAAAATACACAACAAAAGGTGAAAAACAAAATGACTAACATGCCATCTCTTGAAAGTAGAGTGTGAAGTATTCTTTGAGCTTGACGTACAATCTTCGTATAATGCGTCCAAGTACTGCGTTGCTGTCACAATCCGCTCCCACTTTTGGGATATGAGTATGTAGCCAAGTCCAGCCTACGCTACAGCATCGGCAATAGTACACTGTCTATGATAACATGGTCCACAACAAGAATAATATGCACATAACATCCTTAGCTAAACCATCATAGATAATATCCAATAATCTCAACAATAAACTAAAGAAAACTACCAAAATAATCTCCTATAACTCAAATAGTCTCGAGAAAAATCCGGTAGCAAAAAAGTAAAATAGATAAACTAGAATCAAAACTATAACCACTAACTAATGGAAAAGCAAGAAAGAAAATATGCTAATTCTCATTAGTGCCAGAAACTGGTACGTCAGTGTAGAAGCATGAAAATTTCAACAGACTGGACATATGCGCCCAAGTCACCATTGAGTCTTATGCACCCAAGTCACCAATGAGCCTTATGCGCCCAATGCTTCCAGCAAGGTCATATGCGCCCAAGCTCCAGTGAGGTCATATGCCCATACACCCAAGACAAGCTCCTCCAAGAGGGGAGCACATAGCCCTGTTTCAGGCTATGCGCCCAAGTCAGAACAGCCCCTGACTCGGTCAAAGCCACGATCAAAACGTGTACCGAAGCATACGACCACGTCAGTCTCCACGAGCAGTCGTACACCGAAGCATGCGGCCACGTCAGCACCACGATCAACCTACGACCACGCAGCCTGCATGCGCCTACATCCTATTCACCTAAAGCAGGACCATACGCCCATATGAAAAATAGTGTGTTCCCTCATGTGGGCGCATAACATCATTCTAGCTCAAAAACTACTATAAAAAGGGGTCTCATCCTTCTTCAAAACACAGAATGGAGAGCATTTTCAAGAGCCAAATTGCTGTACTTCTTGTCAGTGAGCCGAGAGTTAACAATTTTCATAGGTTTTCTCCCACTTTTGTAATCGGAGTATCAACGGAGTAAATGAGCAATTGTCGCTCGATCTCCATTATTCCATTCCCCAGAATTCTTTTTTGTACTCGGGGATCCTCAGCGCAGGATCTCTCAGGCGTACTCGATTTGTGGTACCTTGCGCCAATAAAAAAAAGAGAGCATTTCTTCTTTTTTTTTTTGTGTCCACAAAAATGACGACTCTGCTGGAGACTACCTTTCCTCTGACGAGAAGGTGGTGACGCAATCTAATACCGATAAAGTGGGGAGCACTCAGCAGATGCCGATCGTGAAGTTCGATCAGCAGGCGTTCGAAAAGATGCTCTCGAGGGACGGCTCTACTCCCTCAAAATCAGCAAAGCCAAACAAGTCTCGCAAGACTTGGCTTTTGAAGGCTCGTAGTGCATATCCTGCTAGTGTCAAAGCAGACATGCAACTGAAGGACTCGGTCACATGGGCACATGGCTCTGCCACAATAGCTCCACGAATGAAGAAGGCTCACACCATTCCAGGCTCTACTAGCCCAGCGACTTCTCTCTTGTGCAACCAACAACAGAGTGTTCAACGTTCGAGACTTGGCAAAGGAAAATACTACGATGCTAAGAATCTGAAAGTGCGACACTCTGGGAAAACCCAGCAAGGCTCACAAACGAAGGAGGCGAAGCTGGAAAAAAATAGCGCTGCTCCACCAAGCATGCGCCCAAAGCTATGCGCCCAAGGGAGTGTGTAGACACATAACTCTAATAAGAAGGCTTCTGTCTTCGACAGATTGGGCATCCAGGGTCATGCGCCCAAGGCTATGTGCCCAGGCTCAACTGATCCATACTATGCGCCCACATCGAGGAAGCTCAGACATGCTGCCAAGAAGCATGCGCCCAAAGGCAGACTCCAGGGCCTATGCGCCCACAGTAAAAAGACAGGCCCCAACGCGTATAGCACGAGGATGTCTTCAAGGTCATCACCGAACATAAGTGTGGGGGTTGCTCCTGCACGTGAACTAAGTCTGGATGCGCCAACTCTCCTTACAAACCCCCATAGAATGCTCGGTGATGCATGTAACATGGGTTTTAAGGCAAAACTCCCTTCCGCTGACTTACGCGATATGATAAATCATAAGCGTAAAGTGAGGAAGGACACGACAATTCATGGTGCACATCCGTGCACCAGTATTGTCATCAACTATTGATGCTCCAAAGCTACGAAAGTGTCTCATAGACAGTCCGTGTTTCGACGACTGCATTTCTCTGACGATGAATAGCCGTTGTTTGTTTCATCCAATATGGCTTCATGGGGTCCCCCTTATGGATGTTCCAATCAAAGACGGTGGACCACGAACCCAACTTTCTCTCTCAGTTCTGCGAGAAGAAAAAGAAGAAGTGTCACGACCCGTACCCTAGAGTAAGGGCACGAGACGTGGGTACGTCCAGCCTACGCCGCAGTGTCAGCGGTAGAACGCTGTCCTAGGTCTCATGCATCTAACAGTATAAGGCTAAGCAGTTTATACTCCCCGAATGGGGGTGACATAGCAGAATATAAACTCAATCACATCTAAGGTAGAGCATAATGGAAGATAGATAAAACATGAAATCCAAAAGAGATACAGCAGATAGAAGTCTAAGTGTCTAAGATACACCAACCCAGAAATACATCTCAAAGCTCAAATACAGTAATCCATAAAATAAATACAACTCAAGACAACTGAAAATAAGCTATAAGCAAACCCTAGCTATCTATACAACCTCTACTGTGTCTCCTCTAGGCTAGCAGGCAACCTCCAGACTATCTGTAAAATTTATCAACAGGTCCAGTCAGGATATGAGCGAGTACAGTACATCTCAACAAATCATAACAGGCTAGGAAATATAAAGCATGCAAGAGAGTAAGATACAGGAAATAGAAGAACAATATGATGTAAAAGAGAGAGACTGTAAGTAAATAGCTACAATATATAGAGAACTATCAGTGACTAGTGATTCAGAGCACAAGATGGTTATGTAAATGGCACGATGTTGTACACGAGTAATCTACAGAGGTTTTACACGAGTAATCTACTAGATTGATTACATAACAACTTCTACTCCCCCGCCCCAATCAATACACAAGGATCTAGCTAAGTTATGTTATTGCACACGAAGTATAGTCGCACACGAGATCATGTGAATACATGAATATACACAATTTCACACGATTTGTACACGAATGTTATGAATACAAGGAGTACACGATGCTCACGATAAAGTACACGAACACAAATACCCGATGTATCCGTTAAGGAGATAACATCGTACAACAAGATCCATATAGTACTAATCTGTGTTTCCAACGTGTCAGCATCATGTAAAGTAATCTAAAGCAGGAAATATACTCCTAATGCAGGATATAAAATGATCAGAGAATGTACTCGCCTGATAACCTGAACAGCTGATATGAAAAGACGGCCAACTGGAGTCACAGAGTCCTAGTTATAGCAACATAGGTTATAAAGAGTTCAATTTATATGGTAATTGAAATTATAATGCAATTTACATGATTCTAAGTCAATCTAGGTCAGTCAACTTTGGTCAACTATAAAGTCAAACTAGGTCAACTCTAGTCAGCTGTGGTCAAACTAGCTAGGGTTGGGTCAACAATTGGTCAACTAGTCTAGTTAGTCAATTCTAGGTATAAACAAACTAAGTATATACAAATCAAGTATCTAAGATAGCTATTAACTTATAGCCTAAGTCACTTACTAAACCAAGCACAAAACTAAACCATAAGCTAACAAGGCACACAAACTTAGTCATATAATGTATATATATTATTCACATTCACATCATATACATAGATATATATAGGAAAGCTATATATATAGGCACATACATATATATATATATAGAAAGAAAGAGAGGTAAAAGAGTAAGTGAGTATGTGTGTGCTTGGCATGCGTGTGAAAGGATATGTGTTAATGTTCTAAAATTTAGTGATAGGTAGGTGTATGTGACATGTGATACATGATGTCAAAGGGTGTATGAATGCATGTGTGTAAAAGGTTATAGGTTAACTCAGTTTATAGAAATACATACATACATACTTATCTTGTATACATGCATACATATCATGTATATTACATTTACATGATACATACATGTATACTTGTATTATATTATACTTACATTCATGCATATTAGATACTTGTATTTATATTAACATATTGCAAACATTCATTTCATTCATGCATCTATGCATTACCTACATGTTTTATACATATGCATATATTGTATATTCATATCATTTCATACATTAACATAGAGACATACAAACATGCACACATCATATATTTCATACCTTGCATTACCCTACATATTATGTTATATATTATCATTCATTCCTTTCATATATTACATTATCTTTAAGTTGAATACATCATATATGGATACCATACATTATCTTGCATGCTTGTATTCATATATTACATTCTATATTACCTATATACATGTATTTCCTCCATTCATTTATGCTTGCATCATATACTCTACATTACCATACATTTTATCATTATATATTGCATTACAATATTTATACAATATGCATTCATATCTATCATTACATATATATCTTGCATTCATATCTAGCATTTATTATATACTTTCATGCATATATTGTATATCATTCTTTCATTCATGCATTGCTCATATGCATTATATTAATTGCATTCCTACATGCTTGCATTCAACCATATATATACATTAATGTAAAGAGAATATATATCATATATATATATTATTTCATTCATCTAACATATCATGCATTACATACTCTATATTTATTTAATATCCATACTACATAGGCTCCTAGGTTACACAAAATACATATATCGTATAGTCACTCTTCTACTTAAAACCAATACTGTACCAATTGGGCATTCACTAAATTCTAGGATTAAATTATGTTGTAGCCCTTCGTGTTAGCTTTCTGAAACTTTAAACGGATCGCATTTTCGTGTCCAGAAGCTCCCGGAATTGCGAAAACACCGAAACGCGTTCGTCTTTCGTACAGCTGACACTCAAATAATCTTACAGAAAGTTACAGAAAGAATTTGGCTTAATAAAATATATATTTGGAAATCTAACTTCGATACGGTTCTTTTAAAAAAAATGAGAGATAAATCGGAGTTCTAAGCTAAAAGTTATGACATTTCTAAGTTGCTATTGCTACTAAAAAAGTGGATAAATATTATGACGAATTTAGGTAGTTTGAGACAAAAGAAACACAAGTATATAACATAATATATCAAGAACTCACTCTCTACACTAATATATATATGAGACACTATAGAACACATCTCCAATACAAAAATATGAGATTAAATATGTAATAATTCATTCATACATAACAATAACACATAGTGTGTCCAAATTTGAGGTTTTCGCACATGGACACAACCACAACACAAAGGACACTCCTATGACCTCCAAATTAACACGAAATGGACACAAATGGAGATGCAACCATGGGGGTCATTCCTATGGGTTCAAAATATTCCTATATGTATGTAGGAATGGATTAGAGAAGAGATTATACCTTCCGGGAGAGAGATTCAAAGGAAAATCCTTCCGACACGATACCGACATATAGAGATTCTAAAAGGACACGAACGAGCTCCGAATCCTCCCAACTTGGCTAGCACCCTCTAACCATGGAGTAGAGGTGAAATGAAAAAGATTTGGTGGAAGAAGGGGTTGATTTGGAGATGAAATCAATGGAGGTTCATCTCTAAATTAATTTGGAGAAGAACAAGAGAGAGAAAGTGGATGAAAACAAATGAATGAAGGAGTGACCCACTCCTTATCCCCCCCCATAGGTGGCTGCCCAAAAAGGGTGAGGTATCCCCTATTTGAATGTCCAAAATGCCCTCCACTAATCTATTTGATTTAAATTAGGAATGGGTTAAAGGTTAAGGTTAATTTAGTCTAGTTTTAAGTCTCTAATTAAACTAAACCTATCCATAAATAATTAGTCTAACTACTAACTAAAATTAATATCATGTGGACTAAAATTAATATCATGTGGGCCATGCCTAACTAGTATGTGGGTCCCACTAGAGTCAAACTACCCCCCGGGTCCCCGTTTCAAGTCGGATTGAGTTAAAATTCGAACCCGACTCAAATAACCCCAAAATAATATATTAAATAATAAAATAAATTTCAACCCTAAAATAATATGATAAATAATAAAATAAATTTCAAAAATATTCAAAAATATAAAATGACAAAAATACCCCTGATTCTGAAAACTAGGGTTGACAAATCTATCCACCTTAAAAAAATTTCGTCCTCGAAATTAAAACAAAGCAATCACAGGAAACACATGCAGAAAACAATCTCATTCAAATACTTTCAAAAAAAATTAGCAATAAAAAAATCTCTTTGAGGCACATCAAACATTTGTAAATAAAAACTAATACGTGTCCGCTACGGACACAAAACCATCACAAAATCACACATATCAAAGGTCAAAATCAACAATCACCAACGCAATAAATATCAAAATAATTCAAAGAGGTCAAATGCAAAATATCCTTAGGCCAGAAATAACAATAAAACATCCTAATCACATGGTTAGACTCTAGGTCAAACAGTCTCTAGGGTTTCACTAGCAAAATATCAAAATCACAAGTCATGATTTTAAATAGTTTTAAAATAATTTAAAATTTTCCAAAAATCATATCATGATTTAAATGTCAAATCAATAAATGATTAAAATTACAAAATTTCAAAATTACCCTCATTTTAGAAAACTGGGTGTTACAAGTCTACCCATCTTAGAAAAATTTCATCCTCGAAATTAAAATGTTCATACTCCTTCTAGGTCAAACCCCCACAATCAAAGTCCCAGAACTTAAACAAATCATATGATTTAAAATGACGACATACAGGATCATGGCATACGGTGGTAGTGAAGTCTCATCTAGGTATACTAGTCATGCTAACCAAAACGGTCATAGGGTATCAAAACACACAAGCAATCTAGGGTGCTAAACTAGAAAAGATACAGAAATAATAATCATCAAAACTGTAAGGCAGTCTATCATCCTATATGAAACTGGTACTTATCAAAAATAAATAAAGATGACTACCAATTATCTATAAAGAGGTACTATTCAAAGAAAATCACAATCAAAAGTTAAATAATGAAAGTCAATTGTATTGAAATCCAATCACAATATATATATAGAGAGAGTGTTAGAGAAGGAAAATCTAGCATTATGTAAGGGTTCGTGTGTGTATGGGTGTATGTGGACATGTTCATATGGTTAGATAGTAGGCATGTGTGTATGTGAAATATACATAAAAGTGCATAGGAGGATTTGGGTTTCAAACAATAACTATCAAGTTACACTAATCATGACATATTGGTTAAACAATCTACAATACACAACTCATTTTCTCATAACATGCATGGCTAACCATGTACATATATATATATAAAGAGGTAGAGATTTAGTTATGTATCTATATACATTATAACATGTATGTATAAACTCTATATATATCTATATAGATATATAAACATAACATAGAGAGGAAGGGTTAGGTTTACATGGCAGTGTATACTAAGTTAGGGTGTGTGTGTCCTTGTACAGGGTTATAGCTTAGTATTGAAAGGTTAAATACAGTTTTAGTTCAGCATTTACATACAAAATCAGAAAATAATCTAACATTTAAACCAGTATAATATTAACATAATAAAGTTTCAGATTTTAGGGTTTGAAACATCACAACTAACTTAATGCTCCCAATACATCCTAACATGATAGAGATGAAACCCTAATATACTATCCATACATTTAGCTATGCATACAGTTCAATATTACATATTAAATCTAAAATTGAACTAAATATTTGAAATCAATGTAAAAATGTTAACATGTATTCAGTTTTAGGGTTTGGAGAAATTCGAACATCAACCAACCCAATATTTATCACAACCTAACATGTAAGAATATGAAACCTAAATTTATATCCCTACATACCACAATGTATATAGCTCAAAATATTACATTTAAAACAACAAATTTGAACTAACATTTAAAATCCAGTATTAAGGGTTAATATGCACACAGTCTTAGATTTGACAATTTCAAACACAAAACTCAACCAATTTTTTTTTGAATTGAAACCCTATGTATAACATACATATGCAGTGATATAAACATAACTAATAACATGAAATTTATATTTAATTTATGAATTTAAACTAGAAAAAGCAGAGAACCAGTCTATGATACTATAGTGTATCAGAAATATTGGGGTTTTGAGAATTTAAACGTCAACAACATATTAATATGTATTTAGATAGGTGGGAAATCAAAGTGTAGCATGCATACGTATAAGGCAAGGGTCTGTGTCCACTATATATTCTCATATCCCAATATAAAAATCAATTTCTACATCAAGACCAACATTTAGATTCCTACCAAGATTGCAAAGTAGGTGATTGATGTAATCAAGACAGTTTTATTATTATTATTATTTAATACAAGAATAATAGCAAGAAAGTAATAACGATAAAATCTGTTTTGCTTATCTGTTTAAAGAAGGAACCATTTTAAAACCCAGAACTATAATATCAATTATAAGATAAGGTCTAGCAAATCATCGGTTCATTGTATTAAGAAGAAACTCATGGCAAGAAGTTACACAAGAGTTTATAAAAATAAGTAAACCTACTCCTAAGTTAAATAATAAAAAGTAAAACAAAACAAACAAATAATAATTTTTTTTTGAAGGACTGGAACAAAAGTAGAGAAAACATGTTCAAAAATATTTAAGGTACAATCTGATAATCATATGCGTCTATCCAAAATCATGGTACTCTAAATCTTTGACATACTAGTAAGCAAGGCTACGATAATCACAGAGTCCTCGACTTAGGCACATACCTCTAGAATCATGGTATTTAAAATTTTTGCGATGCCGCTAGCTTGGCTGCGAAAACCTTAAATTCCTACACCCGAGAAATATATCCAAAATCAGACTATATGTCCTTACCATGTTGGCTAATGTAACTGTAGAAGACTAGATTCCATAACATAGATGACCTAGCCCATATGGTTTCATCTTGACAAAAATTAAATTAAATCAACAATGGATACCCAAAAATCAAATTTATCAACGAACATCAAGATTCAAAACTGAACAATAATCCATCAAATCATATAAATACAAACTCGGATGCAACAGCTAACATCAAGATTCAAAACTCCATAATCATCATCAAAATCAAGTTCAACAACAGAAAGTAAAGATAAATCAAATCAAGGGAAGAAGAGTTTTTCAAATCGAAGTTAAAATAAGATTCTCAAGGGTCGTCCCAGGAATCTCTCAAGAAATTCTGACTGTGATTGAGTACCTTCAAAAATATCCTAATCCTATTGCAGGCTGTAGTGATACTCTAGTTCGAATACCACTACACAAACTCGACCTGCATGGGCTACCATTAAAAATGTGTCACGATCCGCACCCTAGAGTAAGGGCACGAGACGTGGGTACGTCCAGCCTATGCCGCAGTGTCGGCGGTAGAAACGCTGTCCTAGGTCTCATGCATCTAACAGTATAAGGCTAAGCAGTTTATACTCCCCGAATGGGGGTGACATAGCAGAATGTAAACTCAATCACATCTAAGGTAGAGCATAATGGAAGATAGATAAAACATGAAATCCAAAAGAGATACAGCAGATAGAAGTCTAAGTGTCTAAGATACACCAACCCAGAAATACATCTCAAAGCTCAAATACAGTAATCCATAAAATAAATACAACTCAAGACAACTGAAAATAAGCTATAAGCAAACCCTAGCTATCTATACAACCTCTACTGTGTCCCTCTAGGCTAGCAGGCAACCTCCAGACTATCTGTAAAATTTATCAACAGGTCCAGTCAGGACAGGAGCGAGGACAGTACATCTCAACAAATCATAATAGGCTAGGAAATATAAAGCATGCAAGAGAGTAAGATACAGAAAACTAAAGAATAACATGATGTAAAAGAGAGAGACTGTAAGTAAATAGCTATAATATATAGAGAACTATCAGTGACTAGTGATTCAGAGCACAAGATGGTTATATAAACGGTACGATGTTGTACAGGAGTAATCTACAGAGGTTGTACATGACTAATCTACTGGATTGATTACATAACCACTTCTACTCCCCCGCCCGAATCAATACACAAGGATCTAGCTAAGTTATGTTATTGCACACGAAGTATAGTCGCACACGAGATCATGTGAATACATGAATATACACGATTTCACACAATTTGTACACGAATGTCACGAATACAAGGAGTACACGATGCTCACGATAAAGTACACGAACACGAATACCCGATGTATCCGCTAAGGGGATAACATCGCACAACAAGATCCATATAGTACTAATACGTGTTTCCAACGTGTCAGCATCATGTAAAGTAATCTAAAGCAGGAAATATACTCCTAATGCAGGATATGAAATGATAAGAGAATGTACTCGCCTGATACCCTGAACAGCTGATATGAAAAGACGGCCAACTGAAGTCACAGAGTCCTAGTTATAGCAACATAGGTTATAAAGATTTCAATTTATATGGTAATTGAAATTATAATACAATCTACATGATTCTAAGTCAATCTAGGTCAGTCAACTTTGGTCAACTATAAAGTCAAACTAGGTCAACTCTAGTCAACTATGGTCAAACTAGCTAGGGTTGGGTCAACAATTGGTCAACTAGTCTAGTTAGTCAATTCTAGGTCTAAACAAACTAAGTATATACAAATCAAGTATCCAAGATAGCTATTAACTCATAGCCTAAGTCACTTACTAAACCAAGAACAAAACTAAAACATAAGCTAACAAGGCACACAAACTTAGTCATATAATGTATATATATTATTCACATTCACATATTCATATACATAGATATATATAGGAAAGCTATATATATAGGTACGTACATATATAGAGAGAGAAAGAGAGGTAAAAGAGTAAGTGAGTATGTGTGTGTTTGGCATGTGTATGAAAGGTTATGTGTTAATGTTCTAAAATTTAGTGATAGGTAGGTGTATGTGATATGTGATACATGATGTCAAAGGGTGTATAAATGCATGTGTGTAAAAGGTTATAGGTTAACTCAGTTTATAGAAATACATACATACATACTTACTTTGTATACATGCATACATATCATGTATATTACATTTACATGATACATACATGTATACTTGTATTATATTATACTTACATTCGTGCATATTAGATACTTGTATTTATATTAACATATTGCAAACATTCATTTCCTTCATGCATCTATGCATTACCTACATGTTTTATACATATGCATATATTGTATATTCATATCATTCATACATTAACATAGAGACATACAAACATGCACACATCATATATTTCATACCTTGCATTACCCTACATATTATGTTATATATTATCATTCATTCCTTTCATATATTACATTATATTTAAGTTGAATACATCATATATGGATACAATACATTATCTTGCATGCTTGCATACATATATTACATTCTATATTATCTATATACATGTATTTCCTCCATTCATTCATGCTTGCATCATATACTCTACATTACCATACATGTTATCATTATATATTGCATTATAATGTTTATACAATATGCATTCATATCTATCATTATATATATATCTTGTATTCATATCTAGCATTCATTATATACTTTCATGCATACATTGTATATCATTCTTTCATTCATGCATTGCTCATATGTATTATATTAATTGCATTCCTACATGCTTGCATTCAACCATATATATACATTAATATAAAGAGAATATATATCATATATATATATTATTTCATTCATCTAACATATCATGCATTACATACTCTATATTCATTTAATATCCATACTACATAGGCTCATAGGTTATATAAAATGCATATATCGTATAGTCACTCTTCTACTTAAAACCAATACTGTACCAATTGGGCATTCATTAAATTCTAGGATTAAAGTATGTTGTAGCCCTTCGTGTTAGCTTTCCGAAACTGTAAACGGATCGTATTTTTGTGTCCGGAAGCTCCCGGAATTGTGAAAACACCGAAACGTATTCGTCTTTCGTATAGCTGACACTCAAATAATTTTACAGAAAGTTACCGAAAGAATTTGGCTTATTAAAATATATATTTGGAAAGCTAACTTCGATACGGTTCTTTTAAAAAAACAGGAGATAAATCGGATTTCTAAGCTAAAAGTTATGACATTTCTAAGTTGCTATTGCTACTAAAAACGTGGATAAATATTATGACAAATTTAGGTAGTTTGAGACAAAAGAAACACAAGTATATAACATAATATATCAAGAACTCACTCTCTACACTAATATATATATGAGACACTATAGAACACATCTCCAATATAAAATATGAGATTAAACATGTAATAATTCATTCATACATAACAACAACACATAGTGTATCCAAATTTGAGGTTTTCCCACATGGACACAACCACAACACAAAGGACACTCCTATGACCTCCAAATGGACACGAAATGGACACAAATGGAGATACAACCATGGAGGTCATTCCTATGGATTCAAAATATTCCTATATGCATGTAGGAATGGATTAGAGAAGAGATTAAACCTTCCGGGAGAGAGATTCAAAGGAAAATCCTTCCGACACGACACCAACACGTAGAGATTCTAAAAGGACACGAACGAGCTTCGAATCCTCCCAACTTGGCTAGCACCCTCTAACCATAGAGTAGAGGAGAAATAAAAAAGATTTGGTAGAAGAAGGGGTTGATTTAGAGATGAAATCAATGGAGGTTCATCTCAAAATTAATTTGGGGAAGAACAAGAGAGAGAAAGTGGATGAAAACAAATGAATGAAGGAGTGACCCACTCCTTATCCCCCCATAGGTGGCTGCCCAAAAAGGGTGAGGTGTCCCCTATTTGAATGTCCAAAATGCCCTCCACTAATCTATTTGATTTAAATTAGGAATGGATTAAAGGTTGAGGTCAATTTAGTCTAGTTTTAAGTCTCTAATTAAACTAAACCTATCCATAAATAATTAGTCTAACTACTAACTAAAATTAATATCATGTGGACTAAAATTAATATCATATGCGCCATGCCTAACTAGTGTGTGGGTCCCATTAGAGTCAAACTACCCTCTGGGTCCCCGTTTCTAGTCGGATTGAGTTAAAATTCGAACCCGACTCAAATAACCCCAAAACAATATATTAAATAATAAAATAAATTTTAACCCCAAAATAATATCATAAATAATAAAATAAATTTCAAAAATATTCAAAAATGTAAAATGACAAAAATACCACTGTTTCTGAAAACTGGAGGTGACAAGAAGTCTACGAACAGATGTCCAACAGGCTGTCACATCTGAAGGAGTCTATATGGATAGTCGGTCAAAGACGAGATTCCGTATAGATGACGAGGACTCCCAAGCTAGGGGTAGTGTTCCCTCAGAGTCCGAAGCGGATGACCTTCGTACTGGGTTAGCCTTCCAGAGGACGACGATCTCTTCGAGTCTGATGGCGACTATCAACCTCCCCTACCTGAAGATGAGGGACTTGTCAACTCAGAGACTGACAGTATCAGCACCAGTTGTACTATTTCCTCTGTTCATCCTCGTATGTTATCTATATACATGGCGGACGAAGAAAGACCTGAAGAAGTCAGTGATCAGACCAACAAACGGCTAGAGGGTCTTGAAACAGCATTTGCCAAGATCACTGATACGCTTACCAGTATCATGGAAGTCCAAGCTGCTGGGGCTGTTCCTCCACCCCAACAAAACGTCTCAGCTCACGTTAGTCCGGCTCATAGCAACAACCCTTCTTCACTATAAAAGGAGTATCATTCCGTTGCACCTCCTCTAAATATTACAAATATTGGGGGTGGTCCTTCGCCAACGTCGCCTGACAACCGTACAGCAGCCGTTTCCCAACACCTGCTCAATTAACATATAACGCCCCAGTCCCAAAATACTTAGGGCTAGGTACGTATCCATGCCATCTGTATACATACGAAGTAAACTCCAATGTATGGATCCCCGTATGTATACATAAGCTGTAAAATACAGTAAAACCATGATAACTAAATCTCATCCACAATAATAAAAAAATAATATTATAATTAACTCAAGAATTTGTCATTTATACATGTAGTTGGGCGGAGACAAATCCACTACCAACTATTTTAAAAGAAAGAAATATACAAGGAAATGATATTTAAAAATGACAAGACGAACCAAGGGCAATCATCTTCGAAGGAATGGAGAAGCTCACGGCCTTGGCTAGGACACCTGCGAAAAGTGACAAAGCATACACCTCGTGAGATAACCAGGTCCTCAGAGGGACGTAACAAGATACAATAAACATGCCATATAGATACTGAATATAAATTATGCCACAATTAAAGAAAGTGACAAGACATAAATAGGTAACCTAACCATACTAAAGTGATCATGCAGCTGAGAAACAATCCTTCGACGCATGAGCCCTGGCTGTAAATGGGATCGGCATAGTCCCCATATAGGGCACCCGGGGCCTACGTTCATAACGTCCGAAGATCGTCAGAGGGCATCATGTGCAAGGGGGTACGTCCATAACGCTCTGGAAAACGTCAGAGGGCACCTGGAGCCTGCGTCTCCGGAGGAGCGCACAGGTAAGCAGGGAAGTGCAAAGAAGCCCATACGTCAGATATTGTTCTCCCCACCCAATGTACCTGTCAAGTCGCATCCACGACCATGTACCTCTACTAACTGCTAAGTCTCCTAACACGCCTCTATTAGCAGTTAGCCCTAACGCATGCGCATGGAGGATCAACCCACACGCAAGAACCTCTACATGCTACTCATCTCACACATTCTCGTGGTACAACTATGTCAAGGTATATGTGATATACTACAGATGGTAGTCCCTTAACTCTAGGTTCATGTGCAACCAAAGGATAGTAACAAAGTAAACTAATAATCACTGAGCATGTAGTAAATCAAGAACTGTAATAACTGAAAATAATGAACAGTGATATATAAATAAATGCAGACTGAATATAAATAGTATAATGACAAGGTATCTTGCCTGATTCCGTGCTGTAAATATG
The DNA here is from genome assembly GCA_029216955.1 of Iris pallida. Lineage (NCBI taxonomy): Eukaryota > Viridiplantae > Streptophyta > Magnoliopsida > Asparagales > Iridaceae > Iris > Iris pallida. The sequence goes on along the minus strand of JANAVB010001677.1, from coordinate 163,646 downwards.
AAACACCGCTCCCGCATCCATACCTCCGGAACCCGACGCTCCTAGATAATTAATTAACTAAATTAAGTCACTACTTATGAAACTTACGATACGACTTAATTAGTCAAATTAATGTGTTAAAATTATATTCAATCTCTCGTAGAACCATTTAGATCCATACAATCACACACAGGTTCCACGAGACATTGAAACACAGTTTTAGGATTTTTAACTTTTAATTAGTCGGTTATGTCCCTACTTCAATAACATACTTAAAAATCATATAAAAATTATAAAAATAATATTTAAACTAATTTTTTTACAAATTTATCTCTAAAATTCTAGAATTAATATTTCTAAAGATATTTATGACTAGTTGATTAATAAGTCAGCTAATCTACCCGAAACTCGTCCGAAAAATAGTTAATGACTCAAAATTTCTAAAATAACCAAAAATATATTTTAAACGGTAATAAAATAATTTATTTCATAAAACAATATCAGAGTTACAAGGGTTGATTTATACTACAAGTTTGGGACATTCTAGGTCAGCCGGTTACCCGAAATTAGCTAGTTTTGACCTATTATTTTTTCGACCAGATTTGAGTTACTAAATTCGTGGAAAAATACTTAAAAATCCTAATTTATGTTTATAAACACACATAAAATTCAGTTTCGAAAATATGCACCAATAACTCATAGTTTCTTCACAATGGGGTTAATTTGATCATACCGACACATGAATATTATGCCTATATTTTATGAAATATTTATGAATGATTATACCTAAAAAAAGACATCAAAATATGATTTCTACAGAATTAATAACATATTTTCTACAGAATTTTAGCAAAGATTTTTTTGAAGAAAAGATTAGGGTTCTTACCAAAGATTATTGCTAGAAAGGGTGATGATGACTTCTCTTCACCAAAGCTCCAAACTTTTCTGCTATCATCGCTTGCTAATCCTTTCTTGGTGAGTGTGAGAGCATTTATAATGGCTATAGAGGATTCAATGGGAGAGATGGAGTTTTTAGGGTTTGTTTTGAGGGGTTTCGGGGATGTATGGTGGAGGAGATGAGTTTTGTGAAGGATGGAGAGATGTGCAATGGAGGAGATGATGTATGGAGGCTATATAGAGTTTGTTGCTGCCGAAATTATGGAGAGGGAGAGAGTTTTGGTCAGCCAAAGGTGAGGGAGAGAAAGATTAGGATTTGGTTGAGATTTGGGATAAGTTGGTATATTTAAACGTATCCTTAAATGAATTTTAAGTAATCTAGGATTTAAATCCTATTTAATTTGATGCATTTGGCCATGGGGGGTTGCTTCGCCGAAATTATCATGGTGGGGGTCCACTTGACATGATTTGGTTGTTTGGTGAGTTGGCAAGTTGATTGGATTGGGGATTTAAAAAGGGGTTTCCTAATATAGAACTATTTAATTCTATCTATGTAATTTCACTACAAAATCTGAATTAAATACAAATAAATGTAATTACTAATATTTATTAATGTCCAACATGCCTACATAGGGTTGGATTTGGCTTGGAAGAGGTTTGGGAAGGTTTGGTGCAACCAGGTCTCCTAAAAAGTCATAAAGGCTTTCTTAACTAATTAATTAAATAAAAATGTAACTTGTGCCATAATTTGAATGGTTAACATGCAAGAGATTACAAAATGACCATGGCATTCCTAATATGGCTAGCATACTAGTTAAAGCACCCGACTATGCTAGGCATGCCATACTTTCTAGTCGCCTTGAATATTCAAACTCAACCATGGCTATAGTCCTTTTATATAATATAAATAAGATAAAAATAAATTAGAATTAAATAAAATCCAAAAATAATTTAAATATTCCTTTAAATTATAAGGGATTTTACATCCTATCCAACTTATGACAATTTCATCCTCGAAATTAAAAAAAATCATAATATCAAGAATTGCGAAATTTTGTATGGAGGGAGAGTAGGTACGTAAAAATCTTAGCTCAATTTTTGAAAGGATGGAGGGGTGGTTGTCATAGAAATCCCAATTGACCTCATATTCTACAAGATGGGGTATGTTTCCTTCCTGACTCTACCCAACTTATAGAAGTTGGCCACCCGTAAAGATCGTCATCATTATAAAACTTTGAGGAGGACAATTTCTAAGGAGGGACACGAGAATAATGGACACTTCTGACCGCAGTCTTTGATTCTAAGTGTGCCTCGATAATACCGTGACGTTCTTGGTCAATAACAACTATAAGAAAGTTACTACAATCAAACATTGTCACTCTAGGGGTCATGCTTTTGTCAAGCTAGTAGCGACCTCTTGTTTGAATATACTAAGGTGTGTCGGTTCAGAAGGATTCGTTCTACGTCTAACATGGGAAACAAAGAAGTGAGCTTGAAAACTTAGGGAAGAAAAATTTATGGCCAAGTGATGAGAATCAATGATAAGAACCCAGGCTATAGAATATGATTAGGCAAGTGTTTTGAAAACTCTAAGTCATAACGACTAATATGTGTGGGCTGATGTTTAGTGTTGTGTAGGAGGCATGCACTTGCTTATTGGAAGGCATATGTCATAGGTGTGCTATGTTTGCATAGATCTTGAATATTCAGTTTAGTTAAGGGAATGGTCGATATTTGCATGGGTGAAATCGAATAGATCGAATTTGGGTCTTTATGGTTTGTTTTGAGAAAACAATATGTCAATTATGTGGTGTAATTTAAATGGAGCACTGAAAAGTTCGTTTGCATGGGACATGTATGTCATGTGAGTAGCATGACTAGTCTAGTTCGTGAGTGTCAACTTTGTCGAAAGGAAAAGGCTAGTATTGTGCTTCAATTATCAAAATTACGGTCGACGGTATCAAATGATACGAATATTGGTCGACGTTATGAACCATTGAATTATTAGTCTAATTGGAACAAATCATTTCCAACCACTTGCTAATTCCAAAATCTTATGATTTTTAGAGAGGCTTACGATCTATTTGTCTCAAAAATTTGCTATTGATTTAAACAAATATGATTCTATGATTGACTTGAAGAATTTATGTTGTAATTTGTTACCGTAGTTAACTAAACGTACGAGCAAAGGGATATAAAGTGCAAAATAAAAGATCGTTTCATAAATTCTATACAGATGGAAGAACGGTCACGATTGTAATCCCATTCTGAGAGGTAGAGTAGAATAAGTTCAATGTTCTACCCAACTTATAGAAGTTGGTTAATCGGGAAAAGCACAATAATAGGGCTTCTAAGAAGGTCAAATTTCAAGGAGGTATAGGAAGTATGAGGTATTTCCAATCATAGTCACAGACTCTATAGGAAGTCTAGGTATTATCTATTTAATATGGCCCATATATTAATTATATTTGGTCAAGATAGTATGAGAGGTCTTGGTCAAGTATATCCGGAAGCAAGTTGGTACCGAGAGTTGCATAACATAGGCTACAAAGAGATGCAGTTACAAAATTTATGGAAGGTGAATTAGTGAGCCAAGAGATGGGACCTACATAATAGGGGTGAGGGCCTATTTCATCAAGTTTGGTTTTATAGTCCCATTATGGCGATGGGCTATGATGGGTTTAACTGAGTCTCAATAGGTTCCCTAATTGGACTTCAATCTTTGATTGCATGAACTTTAGATTTTAATCTATAGTAGCTGGACAAAATTTTGTAGAATTTTAAACCATCCCTATTAGGTTAGGGTAATATAGAATAGGTTCAAATTCAAGTGGTTGGGAAAATTTCCCGTCGGGTTGGTAGAATAGGTTCTGTAAGTCATGAGATGCGCCTTCCATGACTTTTGTGTTTAAGTAGCACACAAGGCCTCTATTGAGTGGCACACTAGGGGCATGTGCGTAGAGGGCTTCGAGTAGATCACAACCATATATTGGACCAAAATATTTGAGTCAAGGTTGGATCTCTAACTGCAGTCCGAAAGTACATCGGTGTTATGGTAAGGGTTATCGCTAGTCCCTTTTGACCTGAAAGTCGTATCATAGTATTAGAGTCCAAGGAGATGTGTTTGTGTGGGACATGATATGTCTACTTTAAGGTGGACTCATTTAAGTTTTGTATATAAATTTTGTTAGAAGGTAACAGCTAGTATTACACTTCAAATATCAAAGTCACAGTAAGGGACACCAAAAGAAAAAAAAGAAAGTAGGAGTTCATGTGTCACTAATTTATCTTACTAGTGAGAACCAATTTACCTCAATCAATCGGTAATCCCCAAATTCCTAAAAGTAAGAATGGCTTACAATCTATTCACTCTATAGACTAGAACATGGTTTTAGTAATAATGAGGTTAGGAATATTTGCGTCGCGACATCGTACCTTGACCTTTGGTAATAATAAGTCACGATGTGATTGATAACATGATAGGGTAGTTGTGAATCAGTTTCGAGGATTGTACCCCGAGTCCTAATAAATGGAAATGATCGCATACAGTGGTACCTGAGTCGATAAGATGGAATGACCCGCTTGTCCATGGTATACGAGAGTCTATCGGTGGAATAACGAACTCTAAAGCACGTCATAGGAACGATCCCTAACTACTAAGTCGTGAATTTCTATTTGTGTCAAACCTGCCAGACTATAGTCACAAACGTTCTAGAGGTATTAAATGTAGTGCTCATGTATCACTTGTTGAATACTAATCCAACATAATGACGGGGCGTCATGCTGCAGATTTTGGCTAAGCTGGTGAATGTGTTATTCTAATATTATGTCACTTCTTTGATAATAGAATTTTGTACCTAAAGCAACATCTGCTGAATCTCTAATCTTGAAATTGATGTCTACCACAGTCCTTGCAATGCTTGTCCTTGTTTTGGTCTATTCTTCTCTGTCTAAACTATAGGGGCCTAGTCAAGTAAGGTTTGAGTTAAGGCATATGGGTTGCTAGTTAAGCCAAGAATCAAGATGAATATTTGGAGACTCATAATAAATGATTCCTAGAGATTAGATGGTCTCATAGGTTTGTGGTTTACCCAAGGGTAAGATCTTACTCATCTTTCAAGCTCAAATGACTAGAAGGTCACGATATTACTATTAGGGTCAAGGAAAGGACGAGCAACTTTAGGCAAGGTTGTAGTTATATGGCTTGGCCGATGGTTGCTATACTTGTGCATATAACTACCATGGCCATGGGGATACTCTGTATTTATCTATCAATTACGAGCGTTCGTCTTTCCAATCAGTAAAAGACAAAAGCAATAAAGAGTTCAAGAAAGATGTCATTGAATACAATTACGTAATTCAAAGGCGAATGTGTAATTCAAGAGAAATTGTCAATGCAGTCGCGGATGAGATTCTAGATACCTCTATATCTCAATCTATGTGGGATAATCATATGAAGAGCGAACCAAGTGTACTATGGTTGATCAGACCATAATATATTGATTCAAATTAGACAATATGCTTGTGGGCGTCCCCAGTATACATATGTCCTGAACAAGCTCGAACAAGAATAAGCTTGTAAAACTAGGCTATAAATAGCATCGTCATTCATGGTAGTTTAAAGTATAAGTATGGGAGAATACGTTGAAAGCAGTAATAAATAGTTCGAGTTTCACAAGGATCTAAGTCTTATCCGGTGTGCTTGCGTATACAGTCGTCCTACTGGTTCTTGTATCAGGCCTTAGTTGACCAATGGGTATGGGCTAAAAAATCTCTATATTCTAGGTAAACATCTCTCCTACACTAGCATATATTCATTATCACTCTGTTACACTTTAATACTAGGTTAAAAGGATACGGGTGGTAGGTTGTAGTCATACTACTCAACTTATGAAGTCAACTAATAGAGTAATTGAGGAATATAACACGTATACTCATATGAGTTATCTCCTACCCTCCCTATTTAGCACGAAAGAAGATAAGATTTAAAGTGAAAGGAATCAAGCAGAAGAAAGTCAAGATAATCGGACGAGAGTTCGAGATTTGGAATTGAGGAACGAAGTCAAGCTTGTGGATGAGATTCCTATATCCTAATCCTATATGCAGGTTCACATCGGTACAGTAACGTAACCGATGTGACAAACTCGACCTGCATGGACCACCACAAAAACATGTAACACCCCAGTCCCAAAATACTTAGGGCTAGGTACGTATCCATGCCAGCTGTATACATACGAAGTAAACTCTAATGTATGGATCCCCGTATGTATATATAAGCTGTAAAATACAGTAAAACCATGATAACTAAATCTCATCCACAATAATAAAAAAATAATATTATAATCAACTCAAGAATTTATTATTTATACATGTAGTTGGGCGGAGACAAATCCACTACCAACTATTTTAAAAGAAAGAAACATACAAGAAAATGATATCTAAAAATGACAACACGAACCAAGGGCAATCATCTTCGAAGGAATGAAGAAGCTCACGGCCTTGGCTAGGACACACCTGTGAAAAGTCACAAAGCATACACCTGACGAGATAACCAGGTCCTCAGAGGGACGTAACAAGATACAATAAACATGCCATATAGATACCGAATGTAAATTATGTCACAATTAAAGAAAGTGACAAGACATAAATAGGTAACCTAACCATACTAAAGTGATCATGCAGATGAGAAACAATCCTTTGACGCATGAACCCTGGCTGTAAATGGGATCGGCATAGTCCCCATATAGGGCACCAGGGGCCTACGTCCGTAACGTCCGAAGATCGTCAGAGGGCATCATGTACAAGGGGGTACGTCCATAACGCTCTGAAAAACGTCAGGGGGCACCTGGAGCCTGCGTCTCCGGAGCAGCGCACAGGTAAGTAGGGAAGTGCAAAGAAGCCCATACGTCAGGTATTGTTTTCCCCACCCAATGTACCTGTCAAGTCGCATCCACGACCATGTACCTCTACTAACTGCTAAGTCTCCTAACACGCCTCTATTCGCAGTTAGCCCTAACGCATGCGCACGGAGGATCAACCCACACGCAAGAACCTCTACATGCTACTCATCTCACACATTCTCGTGGTACAACTGTGTCAAGGTATATACGATACACTACAGATGGTAGTCCCTTAACTCTAGGTTCATGTGCAACCAAAGGATAGTAACAAAGTAAACTAATAATCACTGAGCATGTAGTAAATCAAGAACTGTAATAACTGAAAATAATGAACAGTGATATATAAATAAATGCAGACTGAATATAAACAGTATAATGGCAGGGTATCTTGCCTGATTCCGTGCTGTAAATATGAAACACCGCTCCCGCGTCCACGCCTCCGGAACCCGACACTCATAGATAATTAATTAACTAAATTAAGTCACTACTTATGAAACTTACGATATGACTTAATTAGTCAAATTAATGTGTTAAAATTATATTCAATCTCTCGTGGAACCATTTAGATCCATACAATCACACACAGGTTCTACGAGACATTGAAACACAGTTTTAGGATTTCTAACTTTTAATTAGTCGGTTATGCCCCTACTTCAATAACATACTTAAAAATCATATAAAAATCATAAAAATAATATTTAAACTAATTTTTTTACAAATTTATCTCTAAAATTCCAGAATTAATATTTCTAAAGATATTTATGACTAGTTGATTAATAAGTCAGCTAGTCTACCCGAAACTCGTCCGAAAAATAGTTAATGACTCAAAATTTTTAAAATAACCAAAAATATATTTTAAACAGTAATAAAATAATTTATTTCATAAAACAATATCATAGTTACAAGGGTTGATTTATACTACAAGTTTGGGACATTCTAGGTCAGCCGGTTACCCGAAATTAGCTAGTTTTGACCTATAATTTTTCCGACCAGATTTGAGTTGCTAAAATCATGAAAAAATACTTAAAAATCCTAATTTATGTATATGAACACACATAAAATTCAGTTTCGAAAATATGCACCAATAACTCATAGTTCCTTCACAATGGGGTTAATTTGATCCTACCGACACATGAATATTATGCCTATATTTTATGAAATATTTATGGATGATTATACCTAACAAAAGATACCAAAATATGATTTTTACAGAATTAATAACATATTTTCTACAGAATTTTAGTAAAGGTTTTTTTGAAGAAAAGATTAGGGTTCTTACCAAAGATTCTTGCTAGAAAGGGTGATGATGACTTCTCTTCACCAAAGCTCCAAACTTTTCAGCTATCATCGCTTGCTAATCCTCTCTTGGTGAGTGTGAGAGCATTTATAATGGCTATAGAGGATTCGATGGGGGAGATGGAGTTTTTAGGGTTTGTTTTGAGGGGTTTCGGGGATGTGTGGTGGAGGAGATGAGTTTTTGTGAAGGATGGAGAGATGTGCAATGGAGAAGATGATGTATGGAGGCTATGGAGAGTTTGTTGCTGCCAAAATTATTGAGAGGGAGAGAGTTTTGGTCGGCCAAAGGTGAGGAAGAGAAAGATTAGAATTTGGTTGAGATTTGGGATAAGTTGGTATATTTAAACGTATCCTTAAATGAATTTTAAGCAATCTAGGATTTAAATCCTATTTAATTTGATACATTTGGCCATGGGGGGGTTGCTTGGCCGAAATTATCATGGTGGGGGTCCACTTGACATGGATTTGGTTGTTTGGTGAGTTGGCAAGTTGATTGGATTGAGGATTTAAAAAGGGGTTTCGTAATATAGAACTATTTAATTCTATCTATGTAATTACACTACAAAATGTGAATTAAATACAAATAAATGTAATTATTAATATTTATTAATGTCCAATATGTCTACATAGGGTTGGATTTGGTTGGAAGAGGTTTGGGAAGGTTTGGTGCAACCGGGTCTCCTAAAAAGTCATAAAGACTTTCTTAACTAATTAATTAAATAAAAATATAACTTGTGCCATAATTTGAATGGTTAACATGCAAGAGATTACAATGTGACCTTGGCATTCCTAACATGGCTAGCATACTAGTTAAAGCACCCGACTACGCTAGGCATGCCATACTTTCTAGTCGCCTTGCATATTCAAACTCAACCATGGCTATAGTCCTTTTATATAATATAAATAAGATAAAAATAAATTAGAATTAAATGAAATCCAAAAATAATTTAAATATTCCTTTAAATTATAAGGAATTTTACATAACAGATGCAATAATTCTCTGGTTGCCCGTCTCGACACCATCTCATACAAAGATGAGCTTCAGAAGATGGGGATATCTCAACCTTATCCTCCTGAATGGGAGAATGCTACTTGCCCTCCTAACTACAAGCCACTGACGCTAAATTCATTTGACGGGTTGACTTCTTCTCGTCAACACATGGCATACTTCAATACGCAGACTCTACACTTACCCAGGGACAATCCGTTCTTATCAAAGCTATTTATTAACACCTTACAGGGGGTAGTTTTGAATGGTTCTGCAGTCTGCCTAACGGTTGTATCAATTCTTTTAAAGACTTGGAGAGGTTGTTCCTCAACAGGTTTACTAGAGTGGCATGTATGTTAGTATGTCCACCCTTTTTGAGACTAAGCAAAGGAGGACTGAGTCTGTCATTGCTTTCATCGAACGCTTAAGGCGGCTAACATTGAAGATGCCCTTTGGCATACCAGACTCAGAACTTATGGATACTTGTCGACATAACTTCCTTCCTACAGTGAAGTTCTGTCTGGGTATACATAAGTATGATACATGGTCCACTTTTATTGGGTCCGCTGATGCTACTAAAAACGACGTTCCTAATCTGGAACTAATGGGGTTGAAAATACCCAAATCTGTAGACAAGGGCAAACATCCTCAAACTATCCCTGTCCGTGGGGGTAAAGAAAAAGAAGTCTTGAAGGTCGACACTTCCAAGGGAGCTTCCAATTCTCAGGGCACCTCCGACACGCCTAAGGAGACCTTTTTCTTTGATGAAGACGATGTCATTACCATTTTTCACACATTGACGAAGGATAATAAACTGACACCACGACGTCCTGCAGAGGTGAACCAACTCAACGATCCCAAGTACTGTCTTTATCATCAGTACGTACATCATTCTACCAAGGATTGTATCATCCTGAAGAAGAAGATACAACATCTTATCAACAGCCAAGTGATCAACCTCAAAGCTGAAGACAAGGTCGTATCTTCTAACATGATCTCTCTTCAGTTTGGTGACTTTCTACCCATAGAAGTCCCAGACGATGTGGTCCCGATCCCCAAGGCAATAATAGAAGTCACCAATCTGCCGCCAGGTCTCAACTCAACCTTGGTGCCACTCACGACTGAACGTGGTGAGATCATGTGGGTCCATCCGGACCTTATGCAAGAAATGACGTAGGGGGTGGTATCTCTAGAAGCAAAAAAAGGCAAAAAATACAAGTCATGCCATATGGTGTCTTCTCACATCTTCGAAGTTCTATCTGGCGAGACACGATCGGGGAAGGCTTATCTTCGGACTTACGACCCCGCACAAGAAGAAGCAGTACCTTCTCAAGCTCCTGCTGCCCCCACAAGCTCAGAAGCCAGCCTGTCTAATCCTTCAACTACTGACAAAGCCAAGCAGAAGGTGATGCGATTTGACAAGTATCTGAAGGCGCCAGCTCTCGAAGGCATGGATCGGCCCTACAACTTCGACATATTGGCACAGCTGGCCAATACACCTGCCAGGTTGTCTCTGTTCGATCTATTGTGACTCTCTAAAGAAATACGAAAGGCCTTAAGTGAGGCATTACTACATGCCGACTCTTATCTCGCTGATGTCAAAGCCCCCGCTGAAGACCCTGTCTCCTGTCCCCACTGCCACAGTACTATGGAAGTGGTGCCTAACATCACCTTTTCACAGGAGGACATGCTACTAAAAAATAATCGTAATGATAGACCTCTGTACTATACAGGGTATATTGGGGCGATTAAGGTAGATCAGATGCACATCGATCTAGGTTCCTCCCTCAGTATCATTCCTAGAAGTTTACTTCAAATTCTAGGAATCCCTCTGCATAAGCTATCTATAACCAATACAACTATCATGGCTTTCAATGCTGGAAGAAGCCACCCGCTGGGCAAGATCCGTCTCAAGTGCCAGATCGGTGATCTCCGAACGGAGGTTTCTTGCTTTGTGATCGATGCTAATGTATCCTAAAATGTCTTGTTGGGACGTCCGTGGATACATGAGAACATGATCGTCCCTTCCACACTTTACCAGTTCTTCAAGTATGTCAATAACGATGGCGTCATGAAGACAGAGTTTGCCAATGTCGATCCTTTTAAGGGCATCGAAGCCTACTATGGAGATTCAGTACTTTACCAATCCCGGCCCTCTAAGGATGACGGCAATGAAGCTGACGATGAAGCTGAAGCAAGTTCATCCTCCAATGATGGTCTCCTGATTATCCGAGTCAAAGGACATACTACTCCAAAAAGTACTTCGAAGCCTCTCATAATCTGGGTGAAAAAGAAGAACTCTGGTAAGGTCAAACCTTTGACCATCACTCTCCGTAAGACACCTCCGATAGAATCAGCTGAAGTCCGTCCTTCCAATCCTGAAGAATTACCCTACATGGTGAACTTGGCCAAGACTATGGCTCCTCTTCCAGATGATGATCCCCTCAATGAGTATATCTATACTCATAATAATGTACCTTCAGCGGATAATGTTATCCCTGAAGAAGAACTTGCGTATTTTCTTAGTAAAGGTTTATGTTTGAATTACTCCGATGTCTATCAATCTGTAAACTACTACATAGATATGATATACGCTCTAGGGCACGGCATAGGACCACACCTCTGCATGCCGGTTATGATGCCTCATCTGCAGGAAAACGTTTACCCAGAAGATATCCATTACTTCATTGTTCCAGTCATAAAAAAGAATGGTAAAGTTCAAGTCTGTATCAATTACCGTGATTTGAACTCTGTATGCCCGAAAGACGAGTTCCCTCTACCGATCATCGACGTAATAATCGACAATACTTGCGGCTTCGAGCGGATGTCCTTCATGGATGGGTTCTCAGGCTACAACCGGATCAAGATGTTCCCTGACGATAAAAAGCACACATCTTTTCGAACACCGTTGGGGGTATACTGCTATACGGTGATGCCCTTCGGATTAAAAAATATAGGGGCAACATACTAGCGTGCCATGAACACAATTTTTCGTGATCATTTGTGCAAAGCAGTAGAGTGCTACGTAGACGATATCGCAGTTAAAAGTCGTCTCAAGGGCAACCACCTCCAAGACTTGAGAATGGTGTTCGAACTAATACGTGTATACCAACTCAATATGAATCCAACCAAGTCTTTTATGGGAGTCTCCAGCGACAAGTTCCTTAGTTTCGTCATCACTTCAAAGGGTATACATCTTGACCCGAACAAAGTGAAGGCTATCCACGATATACATCCTCCAAGAAACCTCAAAGAGCTACATGGACTGCAAGGAAGGCTAGCGTACATCAGACGATACATTTCGAACCTTTCTAGAAGATGTCAGCCGTTCACTCAGCTAATGAAGAAAGGCGTATCTTTCATCTGGACTGAACAATGTCAACGCACATTCAACGACATCAAGAAGTATCTCACAAGCCCCCCAAGTATTGGTAGCTCCAATAATGGGGAAGCCCTTCTTACTATATGTCCACGCTATGGACCATTCTCTTGGCGCCCTATTAGCTCAGAAGAATGAAGGTGGCCATGAACAGGCAATCTACTACCTCAGCCGCACAATGGTGGGTGCCGAGCACGGATACACACCTGTGAAAAAGGAATGCCTTATACTGGTATTTGCTATCCAGAAGACATACCACTATGTGTCTGGGCAGACTAGCCACATCATATCTAAAGTCAATCCTCTTAGAATTCTCATGACTAAACTGGGTTATCTTAATTCCCATTTACCTACATGGGCAATGCTGTTGACTCCATACGATATGCTGTTCGTTCCTCAGAAGATAGTAAAAGGCCAAGCGTTAGCTGATTTCCTAGCAGATCATCCAGTGCCAGAATCTTCCAAACTCTACGACGAAATCTACGAAGAAGTAGTGGAGTCTAACACCGCAACTGAAGAAATCCCTATTTGGCAAATGTTCTTTGACGGTGCATTAAGAACCGGACCTAAAGGAAATATCGTGGCCGAAGTAAGCGTCGTGCTCATGTCATCCGACCATCTGATTATACATCGTGCATATTCTCTCGTGGAACCGTGCACCAATAACGTGGCCGAATATAATGCCCTATTGATCGACCTGTAACTGGCAAAACAACTGGGAGTTGACTATCTATAAGCTTATGGTGATTCCAAGCTAATAGTTAGTCAGGTCCGAGGGGATTACGAAGTTCGTCACGAAGATATCATCCCTTATCACAAAGCGACAATCGAGTTGGCATCTACTTTTGCTGGATTTTTCATCAAGCACGTGCCTCGACTACAGAATATAAAAGCAGATGCTCTAGCCGGTCGCTGCTTTCTTGACCGTCCCTACCAATACTCAGCAGTCGATCACAGTGTCTGGTCGAGAACTATTCTGTGTGAAAGATGCCTTGCATATTAATCACAGTTACACAACAAAAACAAACGTCGATATTAAAGACTGGAGATTTTCTTTCATAGACTACGTCGTTTATGGAATCCTTCCCGAGGACCCGAAGGAAGCAGTATCTATCCAAAGGCGATCCTTCTGATTTTACTATGACACAGCTACCAAGATGCTGTACCGATGCTCTTACGACAGGCTACTGTTACGATATTTATCAGATACAGAAGCCAAACATGCACTCCGGAAGGCTTACGACAGAGTTTGTGGTGCACATCAACCAGGCCCAAAATTATAAGATCGCCTCAAACGAATGGGTTATTATTGGCCCACGATGATAGCAGATGCTGTTGAATATGCAAAAAAGTATAGAGTTTGTCAGTTCCATGCTGATTTCGTTCATCAACCTTCGGAGTTTCTAAACCTGACGGCAGCATCTTGGCCTTTTGAAGCCTGGGGTATGGACGTCATAGGCCCAATCAGCCCACCATCTTCTAGAGGACATCGATTCAACCTAGCCATAATCGATAAATTTTCCAAATGGACGAAAGCTATACCGCTCACCGAAATGAAGGCGTCAAACGTGATCAGTTTTATCAAATATCACATTATCTACCACTTCGGCCTACCTCGTAGGATCATCCATGATAATGGTCCATAATTCGTAAGCCATGCATTCTATCGATTCTGCGATTGGAATCGAATCCAAAATGCAGCCTCTACTGCCTACAATCCAGCGGCTAATAGGCTAGCAGAAGCCTTCAATAAAACCATCATCAAACTTTTCAAGAAGTTCGTGTCTTCAAACAAGCATGATTGGAATGAGAAGCTCGGCGAATGTCTATGGGCCTATCGTACAACGGTCCGGACTCCAATAGGCAGTACGCCATTCTCTCTGGTTTATGGAAGCGAAGCAGTTCTTCCTCTAGAAATCCAGATTCCTTCTCTTCGAGTAGCCTTAGCCAGCGAGTTGACTACCGAAGAAAGCTACCGTCTGCGACTACAGGAGCTCGAAGCGCTAGATAAAAGACGCTTGTTAGCTCAGCAACACATTGAGCTATACCAAGCACGCCTTTCCAGAGCCTTCAATAAAAAGGTGAAGGAAAGAATCTTTCAAGTCGGTGATCTAGTCTTAGTAGTGAGAAGATCAATGGTCATGACGCACAAAACAAAAGGGAAATTTTAGCCTAAATGGGAAGGTCCTTTCATTATATAATCAGTGTACTCTAATGGTGCGTACCGACTAACCAAGCCTGAGGTGACTTGCTCATGATGCCTATCAACGACAAGTTCATGAAGAAATACTATGTGTAACCTTTTGTAAATAATGTTAACATATGTTTAGTCATGTAAATGTACAGTACGATGTTTATGTGATTCGAAAAAATTATCTAACTATTATCCGTATTTCAAGAGTCTTGAATACGCCTTGGATAATTGGTCCTCAAAAATATTTTCTCCAGCGAAATCATTCCCATTTTTGACTCTGTCAAAACTCGGTTTGACGAAAATAAGTCACGTTCCTATTAACTCTGAATTATTTTTCGATAATTATTTCCCCAGTGGAATGATTAAGAAATGTTTTGCCATGTCCATATAACCTCTGAGGAAAGCATTCATCAAGGATAATCACGTCCATGTTACCTCTGAATTATCCACTCCCACCTAATGTTATATATCTTTCCATGTCCATATTACCTCTGGTTAGATATAAAATATCCTTTACTATTACGTCCATATTACCTCTATTAGCAGATTCGTTCAACCTATTATCTATATTAAAAAAAACTTGAATATAAAATGGATAATAGGTCCACATCAAATTCCCCAGCAAAATACCCACCAAAAATATCCTTACTACGTCCACATTCCTCTAGTTCCGATATTTCATAAAACCATAATCATTTTGAAAAGATTCTTTATTCTTTACTTGAACGTCTATTAAGAGACAAGAAAAAGGGGTACAAGAGCCGCGACGGCTGGAAAAAACTTAAGGGATACATAGGCGATTGATATTGTCCCTTAGAGCCGCGATTTCGGCTTCAGACTTCGGGGTAGCTCGACGGCGCGCCTCTTCTTGGCGAGCAGCTTCATCTTCGAAAAGGATCAGACTCATATGCTCTCCCTCTAACTTTACCAATTATTTTTTTAAATGGGCGGAAGTGGTGGCAGTCATGGCAGCCTGAGCCAAGTAGTCCTCCTGCTCAGACATTGCTGTTCTCATATTGGCTTCCAGCTGATCAATTTCGTTTTAGATCTGTACGATGTGATTATATTTCTCGGTAATCTGCACAGCCAGTTTATTCTTCGAGGCGGCACGTGCCTCACTTGCAGCGTTGAACTGACCATACTGGTCAGCCAATTCGTCGATCTTTCGAACGAGGGCATTCTTTCTTGCCTAGAAAGTAGCCTTCTCCTCTGCAAGAGCCGTGATCAAAGCCTCATCTTCTGTACGGAACAGCGATGTCGGGCTCCGTTGCTTGGCATCCTGGAATCTGGCCACCTGACCCTCCAGGTCATTCAAAACTTTCCTCAGAGTATTAGCCTATTATTTATAGTCGGCAATGCTCTCGAGGGCTGCCACTTGGCATTCGGTAACAGCCTTCAGAGGGCCAAAGGCAGCATTCCGATTCAGGACTCCAGGAAGCTTTACTTTCAGCACAGAGTAGAAAGCTTTGTTGACTTCCTGGGCCATCTCGTCGTCTTCAGTGGAGGTCGTCGGGGAGGAGGCTTGGAGAGTTTCTTTCGCTCCAGGAAGGGATACCTGACAAGAAGCCGAACCTGACAAGAAAATAATATATACATCAGTAACCAAAAAGAAGGAAAAATATGAAAGAGTTGTAATTTCATTCCTTCGGCATGCTCAGCGCCAGCCTGGACTGCGCCGTCTTAGCTTCAGGAAAACCGAGACCAGGCCCAGACTATTCAAGGAGAACAATATCAAGGCTCCGAGCGGCGTCAGGCCTGGTTTCTTCTACATATCCAGCTGGAACGGGAGCAGATTCAGCAACAGCCCCCTCAGCAGGCTGTTCAACCTCTCCTTCTGTAGCCGATACCTGTAGTGCCCGGTCCCGCTCAATTAATCGGAGGAATCGAAACGCCGACGACATTTGGACTTAGCCTTGCAACGGCTGCTCGAAGACATCTCTCGATCGAGGCGACCGTTCGCTCAGGTGGGGTAGTTTCGGTGAACTCGCCTCATCTTTGCCTTCACATAATAAATCGCATGTTTTCAACTTGCACAAGTAGGCTTGATAATAAAAGAGACAAATTCACATAGCTAAAGGGAATAATCTCGATGGGTCGAATTGAGTTAGAATATGAAAAGGTCCAACGGTCGGCTTAAAGTTGGTGCACGGTGTCCTTTGAAAATGATACTCGATCCTTCGTCCCGTGGCTTGGAAGAAGGAAAGTTGGTTGAGTAGGCAAAGTTATGAATGTAGCCTAAGTCATAGGCATCGCCCGCATAAATGCTTCATAAAGCATGCACGGTCCTATCATCCAAGGATTGGCATAGCCTTGGCTTGCCCCATGAGTTAAGTTGCGTTGCACGACTTATGATATAAGTCTAGGCACCCAAATGGCTTGGTCGTTCAGAAGTCTAACGCATGTGCGGCACGTTTCCGCAATACGAGGCTTGACGCAGCCTTTGCTCGTCGAGTCGTTGTACGTTTAAGTCAGACAAGTTATGTTAGGCTATCGGAGTGGTAGCTAGCACGGTCCTACGGGTTCTACGGTTGGGTATAACCACATAGTCTTACGGTCTCAAGGCCCGTCATATAAAGTATGACTTGGATGATAGCGTCGCATAGATCAGAAGTCTGTTTAAGGCACGATGCACGGACTTAGTATTTAAGGCATGAACCATAGTTAATTTAATGAGTTTTGGAGAAAGGACTATCGAATAGGCATTCATGAGTTGAATGAAATGATATGGTAACATGGAAAGAATGCTCACGACCGTGGGTCGTCGAGGGGTCTCAAATGATAGAAGTCTTGATATTAGTTTTGAAAGAGATGGTAACATTGAAAGAAGGATGACTGTGTGAGACATCAGTTTGAGTCGAGTCTTGCATGGTCATTGGACAACTTGTCGACAAGGAAAAGTTTCCACGAGCGGCAACCCTGGGCGCCATGGGACCACGTCGTTCCGGAGGAAAATACAACATAGCCGTAGCTGGACGAACCGCTCGGATTATTCGAAAACTTTCTTCGAGGCTAGCTACTTGCGTTGAAAGGGTCGCCGAATAACAAGGCTATAAGTCCACGATAACCTGTGGTATTAGTGACCAATTCATATAGATGGGTCGGCACGACGGCAATTCGCATGTGTGCCTTTGGATTTAGTCTAGTTGAATATGTGTATGGTTGGAACACAAGTGTTTGGGCCTAAGAATGGCTACAACATAGGCGACGTGCTTCGGCACAAGATGTGGCGTCGAGTCTTGAGTTGTCGGCATATAAGTTGCATAAGTTGGGTTGAGTTGTCTTGAGTTTAAGTCAGGAAATGCCGCAAGGCAAAGTTGGTCGAATGACACTTAGTTCACAAGTTGGATGGGTCAGTTGATGATTTAGTAGCGAAGGACCGTGAGGGGGCAAGGGCCGCAAGGCGGCGATATGATTGAGTCTCATTTGAGTTGCGAGGCACGACCTCAACAAGGATTTATAGCGCGGTCACACGGGAATGGAGTCTTATCGCATAGTTGTATCTCTGATTATGGCTGTAAGGCAAACACGACTTGATAGGTTAACGGTGTTGGCACGAGAAGGGGTCTAGAGGCAGAGAATGAGTTAACGTTGTTGTTGCAAGCACAGGATGGCCTTAGACACAAATATGCCAAGGCGTTTGTCATAAAAATGATCCTAAGACAAGAGTAGAAAGACAATTGATAAAAGGGACTATATTGCACAAAGTAAATCAAACGTGTTGGTTTTGTATGGGTGGGCGAGGAGCTCATTCCACCAGTATAGTTGAGTACTGACACCCACATAGTTTTTATGTGCAGGCACAGGTAGAAGCTCGTGGTGCGGAGCTCGCTTGGATGCGTCGAGGCACGGAGTTCCTTGGCGATTCGAAGTGTGCGGCCGCATGGAGTCAAGCCTTATACAGGATATAATGTATAGACATCGCCTTCCGAAGCATCCGCTGGTTCAAGATTTGTATTGAGAGATGAGAGAGAGGTGAGTGACTTGTAATGTGAGAAGAGTGAGCTTGAGCGACTTGTAATCTTGGCCTTGCGCCCCATTGTAACCTTTGTTTCAATATCAATAAAATGCATCTTTGAATGACTTGTATTTTTTCTAATATTCGCTGCTATTATTCAATGTCTCTGCTTGGGACTTCTGTGCGATGACCCCGTCGCAGCCGCTGAAATCGGCCGTTATAGAACCCGCCTTGCACGAGCGCAATCTAGGCTCGTGCGGCATCACGTCTTAGCGAGGACGATCGCTCCTACGGCAGCGGGGCGTGACATAATAGTATCAGAGTACGTCTTTACGTCCTTAGACTATCGATAGAATTCTTTAACTTCAATGTTTCCATAAAACTCTGTTGCTTCTGCAAAGTTAATATCGTTGGTGCGCTCTCTCTCAAATGTCCCACGGATGTCCATACAATAAGTCTATCTATTTTGTAAAACATAGGAAAACAATTTTTGTCAAAACAAAAAGATGGTTCGCGTAAGCGCGGTTGACTAAGTCGGGCTGGGCATATACACTAACGATCGTGTTGACCTTAGCAAAGTTGAATGCAGAATTCATAATGTTTCAAGCACGAGATGGGTTAGACTTGATTGAGTAAGTGGGATGACTATCGATAGGGATGCTATTGAGCAACAATATCGTCAATGCGCTATAGATGAGCATGTTTAGAATTAGAAGAATGGTTCAAACGGGATTGAAGAAGTCAATTTAGATTCAAATGATAGTTTTGAGGATTTGTTTTATGACTTCATCCCTGAGTGGTGTATACGGTAGCCTTAGGGATGTCGATTGATCGATTAAGGATACAGGGTGTCGATGAGTCTATCAGCAAGCGTCGCACATATGCAAAGCCTTAGATTGAGTGAGTTGTTGACACAAAATTAGATAAGTGAATTCGAACAACCTAGAAATTGACGTACACGGAACGTGCACGGGATTGAGGATGGTGCGAGTATGAAACGCAAAGATGATTGAGTAGATAAACAAATCGAGGAAAAGCTAAGGTATAGCAAACGGATGACTTGATCGAGGAAATTGATACGGATTGTATACGAAAAGTTAGCACGATAGGCAGATAGCGTGCATCAAAGGTTTAATTTTGAAGTTACGTAATGACACTTAGGATTGGATTGAATGTTGCTCGATGTTTTGAGTTAGCAAAGGATCGATGCGAATTGAGGAAATATGTTGGTCGATGACTTAAGATAGATGGATGAACAATACACGAATTTGGGTTTGAGGAATTTGATGTTGGGAATGACTCATAGGAGGATGATCAAACTTGAACTTGAATGTCGAGGAGATTATCCATTTGGACGATAGCATTATTCGCACGACTCGAATTGGTTGCAAAGGAAGATCGTCAGGTTACGTATATCGTCGATGGTATTAAGGCATATCAAAGATCGATATGCGATAACTCGAGGGTACTCTGACTCGGCGAATGATGATCGTACAAGTGTTATTGTTCGGTTGGATGCAATAATTAGGATTTTGATTAAGATGAATATTGGATGAATGTGATCGTGTTTTGATGGTTATACGGATAACCACAGCGTCGACGATCTTGTCTTGCGAGAGCGCAACTCTAACCTCGCACATGCGTTGCGTCAGATTTGGGGCAATTATTCTGCGTAAGCGCTGACATGGTAATTCATGTCACAGGAATGATCGAACTCGGAAAATCAGGACACGGCAACTTTGATTGTCTCGACTTGTTGGTTTGATGCGAAGGAAAATTTGAGGATGTTAGGACTTGCGATTGATGAATTAAATAAACTTGAGGATTGAGTAGGTCCAATCCGTGCATCGAGAATGAATTAGTCTAGACTCGAACAAGAGTTATGTCCCGATGAGGATAATTATCCCGCGGGAGCGTGCATGGTGATTCATGTCCACCGTGGATAATCGGACTCGCGTGAGATCGGGACGCAACATATTGTTAAGTCAGATGACCTTGTGATCAATTTCGTAAATTGGGATAAATGACTTATGGAGTATGGAATGTGAATCATGGTTTAGCGATAAATTGTGTCGTAGCGTGCTTGACATGGAAGAATGAATGATAGGCAAACTAATGTCGAACGTGTTCGAAGAGATAGACGATATGAAATAGCTTGATGCACGAGCGATATGTTCTTGTCGAGGATTGGTTGAACATGAGTTGTCATAGGATGGCTTTGCTGAATGACCCGGACCCCGTACGACAAATGTTGGGATGTGTGTAGGGAATCGATGCTCGATGTTTAGAAATCGGAGTGATGCGAGCTTGGGTAGAAAACCCCGTACTATCAACTTGGTTTGACCATAGGATGGGGTCAGTGTTAATGTCGTTGTTTGGGAACTGTGATTCCAATACTGACAATTGACTTTAGCCTAAAGATATTGCCTAGCGGCTAGGCGAGATGTCCATATTGCGAGAGTTAGCATCGGTAGGATTGAGTGGATGGATCGATAGGTGGAATTGGATTCACTATCACAAGGCTTGGTTGAAATACAAATATTTCAGGGATGCCTGGAATGTGTGCACGATCCAAACTAAGTGATATATTGAATTCAAGTGAGACTTAAGGAACGGGGAAGTGTCGAGGATGTTGAAATCGTATTAAAGAAAAGATTGATAGTAGTACGAGCGTGTCTCGGATTTGGGAAATGTATAGGGGAAATGTGTGCGAGAGACGCTGAACGTTCGAGTGATAAGTCAATGAGTAAGTAATGATGTAGTGCCCCATACCGCTCAGTCAATCGGATGAATCGAAACACCGACGGCGTTCGGACTTAGCCCTACAAAGGCTGCTCGAAGACATCACTCGGTCGAGGCGACTATTCGCTCAGGTCGGGTAGTTTCGGTGAACTCGCCTCATCTTTGCCTTCACATAATAAATCGCATGTTTTCAACTTGCACAAGCAGGCTTGATAATAAAAGAGACAAATTCACATAGCTAAAGGAATAATTCCGACGGGTCGAATTGAGTTAGAATATGGAAAGGTCCAACGGTCGGCTTAGAGTTGGTACATAGCGTACTTTGAAAATGACACTCGATCCTTCGTCCCGTGGCTTGGGAGAAGGAAAGTTGGTTGAGTAGGCGAAGTTATGAATGTAGCCTAAGTAATAGGCGTCGCCCGCATAAATGCTTCATAAAGCATGTACGGTCCTATCGTCCAAGGCTTGGCAAAGCCTTGGCTTGCCCCATGAGTTAAGTTGCTTTGCACGGCTTATGATATAAGTCTAGGCACCCAAATGATTTGGTCTTTCAGAAGTCGAACACATGTGCGGCACGTTTCCGCAATGCGAGGCTTGACGCAGCCTTTGCTCATCGAGTCGTTGTACGTTTAATTCAGGCAAGTTATGTTAGGCTATCGGAATGGTAGCAAGCACGGTCCTACGGGTTCTACGGTTGGGTACAGCCACATAGTCTTACGGTCTCAAGGCCCGTCATATAAAGTATGACTTGGACGATAGCGTCACGTAGATCGGAAGTCGGTTTAAGGCACGATGCACGGACTTAGTGTTTAAGTCATGAACCATGGTTGATTTAATAAGTTTTGGAGAATAGACTATCGAATAGGCATTCATGAATTGAATGAAATGATATGGTAACATGGAAAGAATGCTCGCGACCGTGGGTCGTCGAGGGGTCTCAAATGATAGAAGTCTTGATATTGGTTTTGAAAGAGATGGTAACATTGAAAGAAGGATGACTGTGTGAGACGTCAGTTTGAGTAGAGTCTTGCATGGTCATTGGACAACTTGTCGACAAGGAAAAGTTTCCACGAGCGGCAACCCTGGGCGCCATGGGACTGCGTCGTTCCGAAGGGAAACACGGTATAGCCGTAGCTGGACGAACCGTTCGGGTTATTCGGAAACTTTCTTCGGGGCTAGCTACTTGCGTTGAAAGGGTCACCGAATAACAAGGCTATAAGTCCACGATAGCTTGGGGTGTTAGTGACCAATTCATATAGATGGGTCGGCACGAGCGGCAATCCGCGTGTGTGCCTTTGGTTTTAGTCTAGTTGAATGTGTGTATGGTTGGAACACAAGTGTTTGGGCCTAAGAATGGCTACAGCATAGGCGATGTGCTTCGGCACGAGATGTGGCGTCGAGTCTTGAGTTGTCGGCATATAAGTTGCATAAGTTGGGTTGAGTTGTCTTGAGTTTAAGTTAGGAAATGCCGCAAGGCAAAGTTAGTCTAATGACACTTTGTTCACAAGTTGGATGGGTCAGTTGATGATTTAGTAGCGAAGGGCCGCGAGGCGGCGATATGATTGAGTCTCATTTGAGTTGCGAGGCACGACCTCAACAAGGATTTATAGCACGATCACACGGGAATGGAGTCTTATCGCGTAGTTGCATCTCTGATTATGGCCGTAAGGCAAACACGACTTGATAGGTTAACGTTGTTGGCATGAGAAGGGGTCTAGAGGCAGAGAATGAGTTAACGTTGTTGTTGCAAGCACGAGATGGTCCTCAGACACAAATATGCCAAGGCGTTTGTTATAAAACTGATCCTAAGACAAGAGTAGAAAGACAATTGATAAGAAGGGACTATGTTGCATAAAGTAAATCAAACGTGTTGGTTTTGTATGGGTGAGCGAGGAGCTCATTCTACCAGTACAGTTGAATACTGACACCCATATAGTTTTCATGTGCAGGCACAGGTAGAAGCTCGTGGCGCGGAGCTCGCTTGGATGCATCGAGGCACGGAGTTCCTTGGCAATTCGAAGCGTGCAGCCGCATGGAGTCAAGACTTATACAGGACATAATGCATGGACGTTGCCTTCCGAAGCATCCGCTGGTTCAAGATTTGTATTGAGAGATGAGAGAGAGCTGAGTGACTAATAATATGGGATGAGTGAGCTTGAGCGACTTGTAATCTTGGCCTTACGCCCCATTGTAACCTTTGTTTCAATATCAATAAAATACATCTTTGAATGACTTGTATTTTGTTCTAATATCTGCTGCTATTATTTAATGTTTCTGCTTGGGACTTCTGTACGACGACCCCGTCGCAGCCGTTGAAATCGGCCGTTATGGAACCCGTCTTGCACGAGCGCAATCTAGGCTCGTGCGGCATCACGTCTTAGTGAGGACGATCGCTCCTATGGGAGCGGGGCGTGACAATACCGACTCACTAACAGCTCCTTCCGTACCAGCAAATTTGGAGGAGCCATGAACAACTTCTGTTCCTTCCCCATTGCCTGGGGTTATCTTCACGAAGGGTTCCTTTTCCTTGTCTACAAGGGAACATACAGTCGTGGTCAGCCTCAAGAGGAGCACGCAAAATCGAAGTCAAAAAATCTTATCCAAAGAAAGACGCAAAGATAACGTACCCACAGGAGGATGAGCCGATTGGACTTAATTTTTATCCAAGTCCCTCATTACAGCTCCTATTGCAGACATATCCTCCAAAGAAATGTTATAGGAGGGACTAATCTTTTGATTACCATTATGGTCTGGGCCTTCGCCCTGATCATCCTGTCGCTCAAACCATACAGCTGAAGAAGATCCGCCCTCATCCATCGGTCGAGGACGAGAAAGGGCCACTGTCGTCGCATCCACTTCCTCGGACAAGGAGGTACCTACCTCAGATACAACTTCAGGGTCCTGTGCAAAGGAAAAATACAAGGGTAAGAAAGCTTCTAAAGGCTTGACCAGAACGACTATGGAGTCTAGGAAGGGATCTACCTCCCGAATGGTAACGGCCTGCAACACCGTCTGCCGAAAAGACCTTCTGGGAGGAGGCGAGCCGACACCCACGTCCGCGACCTTCTTTTTCCCCCGGGAAACTACCACCTTCTTCCTTTTGGGCCATGGAACTGGTTCGGTGGAAGCCTTCCTCTTATGAGGAATATCAAGAAGAGGTTCTTCAGTACCCTCTCTCCTAGGCGCTCCAATGATAGGCTCCTCAACAATAACTCTCTGCTACGATGCTACAGCCGGTTTAACTGGAAAAGCGACGCCTCCCTTTCTGTTACCCCCATGGCGGGCACTCGTCCTATCTCAGCAAGAGTAGGGGCAAACTTAGTCTCCGATATAAAACTCTGCACTCGGTCATACCGATAATGAAGGGTATTAACCTGAATATAGAACTTAGCAGCAGCAAAGAGCATGTAGGTGTTAGGTTTATCTTCTGGCAAGGTAAAAACTGCCCCCGTACACCCAGCGTTGTATTAGCTCCATGCACGTACCCCGTCAATCAGACTCCCTATAGACTGGAGATGAGGACTGGGATTGCCCAAAAGAAGCTGGCTGTAGCCAAATTGCTGTGCAAAGCGGCTCGGCAAATAAGGTTCCAGGAAAGTGTGGTTCCTATAACTGAACACCAAATAGGAAAGCCTAATGTATTGGTGCCAACGAAATGCCCTAAAAAGAAGGCTAGTAGTGAGTGCCCCCTCATCTACTAGGGTATCTCCTACGCGACTACTACCAGACGAAGGCGATACTCTGAAGAACTCATAGTTCTACAGAAAACTCAAAGCCCTCCTACAAACAGGCACCCCTGTAACGATCCAATCCGTGTCTCTGAATCTTCGAAGGAAGGCATCCCCTGCCAAAGAGTCTGCCATCATTCCGGCATTTATCAATCTGGAATAATATAGCACCAGCCATCCCATCAGATAGTGGAAGGGAAACTCAGTCCTAGCAAAGTCCTTCCTGCCATCGGGTGTTATCGCGTTCACAATAAAATGTCGCAAACCCCATTGGATGGCACAGACAATCGCTGGAAGCTGAGCAAGTTGGCGTCCAAAGGCCAGCTTTACGGTCGAAAGTATCATACCCCGGCTTATCCTCTTAATAGACCCTGAACCACCAGGGACTACGCAGTCACGAAGCCATATCATCAGAAAAGCGGCTAGCACCGCCTTTTCTGACATCTTGAACTCGGCCTGCCTGAAGAAATGATAAATCGAGGAGTTTCCTTCAGCATCATCACTATCTTCGGCATCTACAGCTCCGTGATCTGCCATCAACTACTCTATCTCAGAGCTCGTCAAGGACTTGTGAGACGAAAAGGAGACTGGGCTGTCCTCCTCTACTTTGGTGAAAATATAGTTAGTCCAGTCCCTCGTATACGGAAGGGACCCCTCAGTCCTACCCTTCTTCGTAATCTGGTAACAAATAAAAAAGTGACAGAGTAACTTTTTGTATACCTCCATTATCTCGGAGTTCTCCTTCTCCAAATCTAAGATCTCTACATCACTGAGGATGTATTTTACATATGGCTCCATTCCCAGGGAAGTTTGGATATCGCCTGTATCTCGTGAAGAGCCAAACCCATCTCTTCACCCGGAGTGAAGAAGGTGCATGTGTGATAGTTGTATAACTCTGCCAAGGAGATAAACACGGGCCAGTTAACCTTAATACTATATTGGGTACGACTCCCTCTTTGACAGCATCAAGTTGGAGAGGGTCTTAGCCGCATAGGGGTGAGGATTAGTCGGGATATCGTTCATTATGACACCAGGGTGCAGTCCCCTCATGGAGTAGGATGTGGAACCCTTGACACACTTGAATGTGTCCTTCTTCCAGTCCCCAAAGTTGAATTGGATCCTGCCAAAAATAACCCGACAGAGGGTATTGGTGCTTCATCGATGGCAACCCTATTCTTTGGTCATTTAACTTAACTACCAGAGGGTCCTCTAGACATATCGTCTCGTCATTCTTGAATCCTACACTGTCGTCGAACAGGAAGTATGACTTCTTCAAACAGCGTGTCCCTCCGAGCAAGAGCTTCTCATCATTAATCATCTGCTTCAGAAAGGTTCTGTCCTATTCAATTATGGCAATCGTTCGTTTCGTAGGCTGGTTTTGACTGATCCTTACCTGAACATTGCTGATCATGTTGGTTATGAGGCTTGTGCCGAGGACATGGCAAACAGAGCTGAAAGGGATCCTACCAAGTTCTGGGACAAACATATTAACTACAAGGACAGAAGAGAAAGTCAGGCTCAGAATCCGCAGGAAAAACTAAGTGCTGAAGGAATCTTATGCGCCCAAAGGGTTATGCGCCCAAAACAAACATGTGGGCGCATAATGTACAGCAGTATGTGGGTGCATAAACATACAGCAGCATGTGGGCGCATAACATAGCAACATGTGGGCGCATGAGCACACCACAATATTGGTGCATGCTTTTGTGGACGCATAAAAATGCTCACAGAAGCATGTTGCCTTAGGCGCAAGCGCCCAGGCAGAAGAAAAGTCTGAGCGTCGCAAATTAACGCTCAAGACTTTCTTTTTGAGCCGTAGCCTCACCCAGAATTGGGTCCTGGACTAGTGAGGACGCTTTCGCAGGAGGAGAGCCACTCGATGCAGCCTCCTTACCCTTCGCAAATCTTTTGGCGACCTTGGGAGACATGGTTCGTAAAGGAAGGAGATGAAGAGTCTTTTAAAAAGTTCTAAGAGAAATGAGAATAATGAACTTTCTTTCTCTTTCAAAGCCTATTTATAGGCATGGCCTATTTCCTATGCGCCTACTATTCCTATGTGCCTATGCGCCTATTGCGTACTATGCATCCACCATGGCTTATGCACCCACATGAAGAACCAGCCTCTTGCACACTATACGACTGCCATTTGCTGACATGGACAACGTATGAAGGATGGACCTCTTCAAATTCCACCCCGATGAATCTGTCAGTTCAAATTTTCGAGGAAGATCTCGACAGCCATCTCTCTGACAGGCTGGCCAAACTCTATGCGCCCAAAGAAAGAGTCGTGCTATGCGCCTACTGCATCACAAGAAGATGGTCCATGCTTCTTTCAAAGTATTTCGAACTCATTCAAGTATCGAAAACTTTGAAGGGGGTCTTGTAGAAGCATAAAAATTTTAGCAGACTGGACATATGCGCCCAAGTCACCATTGAGCCTTATGCGCCCAAGTCACCAATGAGCCTTATGCGCCCAAAGCTTCCAGCAAGGTCATATGCGCCCAAACTCCAATGAGGTCATATGCCCATGCGCCCAAGACAAGCTCCTCCAGAAGGGGGCGCATAGCCCAGTTTCAGGCTATGCACCCAAGCCAGAACAGCCCCTGACTTGGTCAAAGCCACGATCAAAATGTGCACCGAAGCATACGGCCACGTCAGTCTCCACGAGCAGTCGTGCACCGAAGCATGCGGCCATGTCAGCACCACGATCAACCCATGACCAAGCAGCCTGCATGCGCCTACATCCTATACGCCCAAAGCAGGACCATACGCTCATATAAAAACCAGTGTGTTTCCTCATGTGGGTGCATAACATCATTCCAGCTCAAAAACTACTATAAAAAGGTATCTCATCCCTCTTCAAAACACATAACGGAGAGTATTTTCAAGAGCCAAATTGCTGCACTTCTTGCCAGTGAGCCGAGAGTTAGCAATTTTCTTAGGTTTTCTTCCACTTTTGTAATCGGAGTGTCAACGATGTAAAGGAGCAATTGCCGCTCGATCTCCATCGTTCCAGTCCCCAGAATTTTTTTTGTACTCGGGGATCCTCAGCGCCGGATCTCTCAGGCGTACTCGATTTGTGGTGCCTTACGCCAATAAAGAAAAGACAATATTTTATCTTCTTTTTGTGTGTGTCCACAGTCAGTAATGCCAGTGTCGCCAACATACGCACCATAGATCTCAGGATAAATGATATTGGCTAAAGCTGGAAAATAGTTATCCAGTCAGGATTGGAGCAAGATGACCATAACACTACACTACACAATATCATATACAAGCATAGAGGAACAACAGTAAAAGAAAGATGAACTGTAAACATGATACTCTGACAAGAAGAGATCTACTACGACATATTCACACTATGTAAGTATATTCAAAGGAGACATACATCTAAATAATACATCAATAAAAATTGAAGACACGTGTACCATATGTTTTAGAATACCAACGTTTAACATGCGATTGAGTTATGAATTAGACAGTCAGCATGTGAGGTGTATTGACTGAACAAACTCTGTAAGATGGTCCCCGGACCGAATAAACTCTAGCTACACTGGGGTACAACATGTCTACTAATCGTATTCTCATATCCGAATCACAAGTACTTGTCCAATACGTTAAACATTAACAATACGATAAACAGTAAATATGATAAACGAAAAGTAAGACATAAACATGTACATGTACTCAAATGATTCAAACTCTCGTATATAAGCAGAATCATGATGAATCTAGAATGACAACAATAAGAAGTAATAGTGAAAAGACGATATAAAAATATATACAGTACAAAATAAATGTAATATAATGTCAGAGTAAAACTTACCTAATTGGACAAACCATTTTCACAAGTCGAGGATGAGAGGAACTCCGGCCTATAAGCTACCAACTCATATCATATCATCACAGCACGAACCGTGAACGAAAAATACCAGTTAGTTCTAAGATTTCTACTCAAAATCATAAAAAAATGACTAACATATTAACCTAATTAATATTATTTAATTCTTAAATAAATCATCTAAAATCTTAACTGAATCTAATTATATTATGACATAATATCTAAACAAATATTTTTGGCTATAGAAAGTCACGATTCCAATTTGGAAATCCGTGGCACACAAATGGAGACGTATCATTGACTAACTAGTCAAACATCATGAACACAATGATTTGAGAGTGCACCCTAGTAGATTTCAGTATCACGAGTGCACTGAAATCAACTATGCCACAAAATTATGATTTGGTCAAAAGTTATCGCCGTTATGGCTAACCATGACCTAATCAGTGAATCACCGTCCAAATCTGAGTTCTATAAGTTAAATAAAATACTAGATGATGATATAAAATTTTGAAAAATTGTATATTGTAGATATTCATTTCAGCTTTCCAAAAATTCAAAAGGATGGCAAATCGGGTTTCAGGATCTTGTAGAATCTCAAAAATGGTACGACGTATTGATTTTTGGACAACCAACACTCAAATAATTCTCCAAAAATTTATACTTAATATTATCGAGAAAAAACTAGATTTTTGGAAAACTAACCTCGGTATGGTTCTAACAAAAAAAGGTGCTGGAAAAAGACATCTGGATTGGTCGCAATCGTATCGCGAATTTGAAGAAACCTAGTTGAACTCCCTAAAAAATCGGCAGGAATATATATATATATATATATATATATATATATATATATATATATATATTTTCAATTATATATATTTTTATTTTATATATATATATATATATATATATATATATATATATATATATATATATATATATATATATATATATATATATTTTCACCCTAGTTGAACCCTAGAACATTAGATCAACTGGAGCAACACTAAAGTCTACGAGCCTATCACCCCTTGTTCCCAACTTTTACTCTATTTTCACTTCCTATTTATTATTTTAGGCATTTTTGTTATTTTTATTAATTATAGGAAGGAGTGACAATTTAGAAATTTTTGGAAGTAGAATGTCAATTTTGTAATTAGGAAGTGGCGTTCTTATAATTTGCAAAGTGGGAGTGGAAAGTTTAGGAAACAGTTTGCCATGGTTAAGGTAAAAACCTTCTAGAATTACTTAATTAAGTATGCTTAGCTTAATCAGTGATTAATTAAATTGCCTATGAAATATTTCTTATAATCTAGCATCTTTCTATAATATTCCTAGAATATTCTCTCCTATTCCATGTGCTAATCCCTTCTAGATTATTCTTCATAATCGTTTAAATAGCACATAATATTCATTAATGATCATTCAATTCAAAACCTAAGCCTAAATATCCTTTTCTTTTGGGTCCAATTTGTGTCTGTGTCCACCAAAGCCTCGTGTCAACCAATACGATCTTTGGTCAAACCCTGGGTGTCCATTCTATTTCATTTTATTCTACCATTATATTTATAAAATTATTTCCTGTCCGACATGACACGTCCCAATTCCCAAAACCCATAATAAAACCCTAAACCCAAATCCCTGTGTCCTGTGCTCATGTGTCCCAAGGATATGACAGAACTAAACCTCGCTAATCTCCCATCGAAGCCACCTTCCCCTACCTTGCTCTTTCTGGCTGGCTATCTCCTCGAGCCACCGTTTATCTCTACCACTTATCGCCATCATCGCTTCTCCAGACCAGCATCGACCCCGAAGAGGTTCAATCGTGTGGACCTCCAGTGCCACCCACCCGAAAACCGCCCTCCAGTCTCTCATCGATCCACCATCGATTCTGCTATTGGATTCGAGATCCTTCTCCTACCTTATTGAGCACCGACCAACCCAACCTACGACCACCACCGCTAGTCCCCCACTCGAGCACCACTACTAGCATTCAAAACCCGACGGTGACCCCAAGTGCGACCATTGAGCCTTTTGTCGAACTTCGACAAGAACCACTGTGCCACACCTTTGTCTCCAACAGCCGCACCTTCGTCTTCCAGCACCAACTGGGTGACCATCTTTCCGTCGATCTGACCTAGATCTAGTTGATCCTTACCGAGCTCAGCCACCATATGACCAGATCTGGCAGCCCGTGCTCCTTTACTTGATTTCTGTTACCTCTGTCCTTCCTCGAAGCCAAGCGACCACCTCCACCAAGCACCTTTCACTTCTGGCGATGGATCCAATCAGATGAGCAACATCACGGACTCCAGCACCTTCCCTGGCCACTTCCTGATGAGCCACTGATGCCTCTGTAGGCGAGCACACGAATTTTTTTCTTCTTCTCTCTTTTGTTATTTTTCTGGGATGAGAAGAAAAACTCGAACAAAATAAATGGAGAGAGAGAGAGCATTCTTGGTTTTGGTGATTAGTTATTTGGTTACTCAGCTTTTAACATATATTGGCTTTTAGTTTGATAGTTTGGATCCAGTAGGATTATGGGCTTAGGGCTAACGGAGTATGTATAATATAAAAGAAGATTGACGGGGGTGCCTAGTTTACTACAACCTGACTCAAGAATAAAGTTTAGGCTTGAGCCCAAACTCTTCTAATGGACTAATTAGGAAAGAAACCTATGGGTTTAGTATGGGCCATTTAACTAAATACCTTATTACCCCTATTGTCAGCAGGTATTGGCAACATGCTTAAAGTATTAGTCCTTGGGGGTTTCTTTATAATGAAGGTTTTATATAAATGCTTGCATAGAATCTTGTCTTACTTATATTTAAGAATTTGAAGCCATGATTCTTTAAGGGATTTTAAACCTAAATATGAAGTTTTATAAGGCATATATATGAACCTAACACCTAAAACATGTATTTATTCATAGGTTTGGACTAGGTGCAACGTTAACGAATTGGACCTAAGGCAAGTACTCTATATATTATGTTTCTCAGTACATTATAAATGTTATATCTTATTTATTGTTTAGTCACGATTCATATTGTGATATGATTCTGACACGTGAATCCGTATCTTTGATATCGACTCTTGATTTTTCATCGAACGACATCAAGTTTCAAATATTGCATGATATTGCTTTCTGAGTCATGGGAAGGAGAAGTACCAAGTAGATATGTGGTCAACCCATTTAGTCCAAATTATAGCTTGAAAAACACTACACGTGTGCTTGAGCCTGACCAGTTTGAATCTAAACCTTAGCCGGCCATATATTGAAAACGGTATTTCGACACAGGTAAATTGCTAGTCTTGTATTCTTGTTCATTGTCTGTTCTCGTGACTATGTTTATTATTTTCCATTGTTATTCTCATAGTTTTTCGTATTGTGGGTTTCATGTTCATGATAAGTGTATGTCGCATTGTCTAGTTTATTGTTCTGTATTTATTTTACTGCTTTATTTTGTATCATGCGATATTTTGTTTGGATGTACTTTGCTCTCATACTGACAGTTAGTTGACACATTAGGTCATAGAGATAACACGTGGATCTAATGATTACTTAGAGGACTTAGAAGATTAAAATAGGGTTTGGTGTATCAAATGTATTTGATGTAGTAGATAGATTTTGATATGATAGTTACCGGATTTATCTCTAAGATTGGTCCTGTATTATGTACTAAAGTTGATAATGGACTATATAATCGTGCGTGCGTGTGCTGGGTTTATTTTTGTGATTGAATAAAGATTGATTATTGCGATCATTTGACAATTATTGATCTCTAGAACGCTTACTACCTAAGCCAAGAACGATGCCCTTCGGATCCGAGAGGTTCCACTCCCACTTCTATGGCACCGAGGGGATTCACTATGATGATGAGTAGATAGAGAATGTGGAACGTCTCTTGAAGATTGCCAGTCCCCGAAGACCTGATGTAACCCCATGTTCCCAAATTTCCTAATTCTCAAATTTTTGATTTTATTTTATTTAGGAATTATTTTGGTGATTATGAATAAAGAATGACAAAATCGTAATTATTGAAGGTGGAGTAGTAAGTTTGGTAATTATTTGGAAGCCTATAGTTAAGAGAAGTGTCATGATTAGTACTTAGTTTTAGGTAGAAATCTTCTAGAATCTCTTAATTAATTAGGGATTTGACTAATTAATCCTAAAGAATATTCTTTGGAATCTAGCATATTCCTAAGAATATTCTTGGAATATTTCTTCCTAAGTCATGTGCTAATTATTCTAGGACTTTCCTAGTTAGTCCTATAAATACCTAAGTTTTTAAATGGCTAATGACTCTGATGTCCAAAATTTCTCACGCATCCACAATGATCGTGTCTAGCCATATCAATGTGTCCATTCCATTTTAGTAGATTTCTAGCTATTATATTTACATCCAATACCCACGTTCGATACGACACGATACCCAAATCCTATACAGCACAACCATCTCCTTCGTGTCCCCGGGTCCGACCTCGAGGATACGGTACTACTTGACACACCCAACCTTAATTTTTGTATCCTATGCCCGAGGACACGAACACTCAAGTTCCCCTCTGCCAGCCTTGTCTTCTCCGACTGGCTGTAGCCATACGAGCACAAGATCTACTCGATCTCGGCGATGCCGGATCTTTCCAACCAGATTCGCTCCTCTTTGAACCGAGCCAAACCCTTTCGACCGCAGCCTTCTCTGACGAGGTTTCCACCGCCGACCTCTCCTCGTAGCCGCTGTAGAGCTTTCCTCCACCATATCCTGACCATCAACGGCCGAATCTGCTCTCGTGCCGCTTGGACTCCCTCCGTATGTGACCGGCACCGAACCCCAGCAAATCATCACCTCTAACAGCACCGCCGAGCGTCCTCCAGATCAGCCTCCTCCGTGGAGCATGACCATATGGAGCATCGCTTCACTGAGTTGAAGCACCCTGCAGGCCATCCCTGACCCGATCTCCAGTCGCCTCTGCTTGCTGTCGACAGTAACTATATCTTGTCAGACCCAGCCGTTGTCGCCCTACTTCTTGCAGTACCCGAGCCTTCCATCGACCCCCTCTCCTGTAAACCCCCTAAATTTCTACTATAGAATTTTTTATAATTTGGTATAAATTTTTACTTTGTAATTGTACGTCGCATTGTCGTATTATACGTCGCGATTTATCGTATTGAACGTCGCGTATGAGTTCAAATTTTCGTATTCCTCGTCGAGTGCGAATATGTGCGAGGTACATATTTTTGTAAAATATTTTTATTTTAGAAGCTTGTTTTTTTTTCAATTAATAAATAATAAATATTTTTGATTACTTAAAGTGGTAAAATGTGTCCCATTGGAAATTTCCAAAACTTATTTTAGAAAACTATGTTTCATTGCATATGAGCTGCATAAATTATAAATTTCATATATATAATTCTATTTTCAAAATTAATTAATATTAATATTTTATTATTCAAAAAGGTATTTTTAAAAAAATAATGTTTTGGTTTAAAATTTAATAATTATGAGAAACTATTTTGGAAAAGATTCAATTGAATTTAAATAAGTTTCTTTATACGATTTAAATAAATGGGATATGATTAAGTTGATGTAAACTAAATTGATGATATCAATTTGGGGATTTAATCAACTTAATCCCTATCCAATTAGGAGTCCTCACCTACTATATAAGGAGAGACACCATACCTTCTTTTTCCCATAAATTCCATAACTCAAATTCTCCACAAGCTCGATTCGTGCATCGTGTCCGTGTCGCCTACCCCATCCACTATATTTTTCCTTCTACGTATACAAGTTAAGCCTCGTCTCATCCGACAAACCCGGACCTCAACTCCATTCTCGTGTTCCATACGACACGATAGTCTTTTCGACTACCCTAACCCTAAACCAAATCACATAGACCCCCTCTCCATGTCGTCGCTCTGCCCGACAACTCTCCGCCACCGTCACATCATCGTCTTCACCACCACCATCGCCCCTGATGGCCAGAACGCAACGACCACCCTCTCCTTGACCTCTTCTTCATCATAACCACCATCACCGAAACCCCATCCGACACCTGACAACCCCTGCTGTAGCTTTCTCAAATGGCAGCAAACCACCACCGTCACCATGAACCATCACCATCCACTCCACCTCGATATTGGCAACCCCAAACCAACCCAACCACAATTACCGTACAACCCCAAACATACCAAAAAAGTGGGAATAGAAACCCCCACATGTCTGTGACCTCGACTCCACCAGCCCCGCGAGATCGCCGCCTCCTCTTCGCAATGTGGCGTCGGCGGCCACGGCAGCGCCGCACGTGCTGGCAACCGCCGGCTGTGTCTTACACAGGTACGTCGAGCACCGCCGCAGAAAACCTCACATCCGAACCGACGCGACCCCACCTCCTCTCGTGGACAATCGAGCGTGCCAGCTGAGGCCGGCCTCAGCCGCCTGAGATTCGCCCTTCTCTCACAGATCTCCTCCTCCGCGAATCCCCGAGCGCCGCCTCCTTCCGGTGACGTACCGCCCTCCACGTGCAGATGTACCGTCAGTCGGCCGCCGCCTCCTCCCAGCCGGGAACCCCGCGCCCCGAACTTCTCCGTCCTTCCGCCGCCAGACCGAGCGCCCGCACCGGTGTTCCCCTCATGTGACCCCTCTTCTCTCCCACTTCTCCCTCTTCGTTCCCATCTCTCAATCTCTCTCTGTTTATTTATGGTGATGAGTAAGAGTATATAATTAGTAAAGTTTTATTATTATTATTATTATTATTATCATTATTATTATTACTGTTATTATCATTATTATCATTATTATTGTTATTATTATTATTATTATTATTATTATTATTATTATTATTATTATTATTGTTGTTGTTGTTGTTGTTGTTGTTGTTATTGTTATTATTAGTATTGTTATTTTGTTTGTGTTATTAGTACAAAAGAAAAAGGGCAACAACAGTCTAGGGATACTTTTATTATTATTAGGATTATTGTTATGATTACTAATATTTTGGTAAAATATATAAGTATAAAATAAAAGGGTCTTGTAATATTTTTCCATAATTAATATTAGTAGTAATATTTTGGTAATTTATAAATAAGTATAGTAAGATATTTGTGAAAAATATTATTACATGGTATTACATAGACAGTTCTTTAAACTATAAAACTTTTATCTTGCCCGACTTAGTTTGAATCTAAAATTATTTTCTAACAACTAAAATATATTCCTTTATCTCAAAAATCATATTTTACAAAGTTATTCTAAAAACGATCAATGATTTTTCAAGTATTTTCCTAGAAATTATTTTGACTAATAAAAATATAAAGTCAAGTATTATAATATTTTCTAAAATTAGTAAAAGTACTTATCTCTAGAAATTCTCTTCGAATTATCCCCATTGCTCACGACTAATCGTGTGTCCTATTTTTTCGTAACTTCAAACCCCATACATACTGGCCTTGGCAATTGGACAGAACAGGACTTGTTGGATCATTGTACCATACCAGACGTAACACCAGGCAAGATACCTTGCCATCTTTACTGCTTACATTTAGTTGCATTTTATTATTCAGTTATTGTATTTATATTTCCAGTTTATTATTTTGCATGTGGACCTAGAGTTAAGGGACTACCGTCAAATTTAGTGTATCTCATTGACTTGTCACGATTGTACATGAGTTGTGTGTGAGATTTGTGAGTATCATATAGAGGTCACTTGCGTGTGGGCTGATCCCCCGTGCTCATGTGTAGAAATAACTGCCAATAGATGTATGTTAGAAGACTTGACAGTTATCTATTATAAAACATTATGGTGGAAACGACACGTGTTTGTGTGTCATGGTTACGACACACGTATAGTATCATTGGGGGGAGGGAATAGCTACTAGCGTAGGGGCTAAATTTATTTTTACACACATTTGGGAGATAGTGTCTCGGATGAGCGCTACGTGTTACCCGGCCGATAGTGTCTCGGATGAGCGCTACTTGTTGGCCACTATTTATTACTTGCTTGCGTGAATCCATTACAGCCCCTGCGTAGAACATTGTCCTCAAAGTGCATATCACTTAGATGGTTAGGGACCAGTTGTGTTGTAGTTTTATAGTGGTTATATTTGCAGTTATAATGGCATGTTCTTCCTGTATCTTGCTACGTCCGTCTGAGGACCTGGTGATTTCTTCAGGTATTTTTTGTGATTTTCTGCAGGTGCTCTAGCTAAGGCCATGACTTGCGCTCTATTCTTCGAGGATGATTGCACTTCGATCGTCTTCACTTCGCTTGCCAAAATTATTCTTTTATTATGTATTTCTTTTCATTGTTGGTAGTAGATTTGTCTCCGCCCAACTACATGTACCAATAGCAATTCATAGATTATATGATATCTTTTATTCTTATATTTTGTGTGGATGAGATTAGTTATGGTTCTACTGCTTTTACAGCTTACATATACTTATTATACGGCTGGCATGTCTACGTTCCTAGTCCTACGTATTTTGGGACTAGGGCGTTATATATTTTTGTGGTGGCCCATACAGGTCGAGTTATTACTTCGGTTACGTGACTGTACCGATGTGAACCTGCATATAGGATTAGAGTCTATAATCTCATTCACAAGCTTGACCTCCTTCCTTGCTTCAAGTTTCGAACTATCGTTACCATTTTTGATTTGCATCCTGTTTGAACTCTTTCTACCGTAAACCTTACTTTCCGTACTTAGTGGGAGTTAGGAAGATGACTACACTAGTATCTGCTCCTAGGTTAAACACATGGCTAGAAGGATTATATTGACAGTTAATATGCATTAGAGTCATATTTGAGCTATGCAGGCATTTTATTTTGAAGATTAGCTAATTCCAAGTTGGGTAGTAGCAATATTACAAACTTCGAAAGATGTACAAAATTTCATTTTGAGGCTACAAGTGGCAAGAGATGCGTGTGAACATCTAAAGATTGAGAAAACAAAATTTATTCCTAAGTTGAGAAATTTTAGGATATTTATGACTAATGGGAGTTATATAGTTTTGATAGATATAAAATCGACTTCGAGGAAGATTTTAATTTTTTAAATTTTGTAATATGATCTATGATTTATAAATTGGGTTATATTTTGAGTTAAAGTTGTGGTAAAAAAAAATCTTAAGGTTTAAATTGAGTCATACGATTTTCGTTGCTAATTTTGAGTTTTTTGTTTGAGGTGATGATAGTAAAATTTTGGTTTAAAATGTTTTAGGAAGATATGAAATCGTGTTTGAGAAAAAATTTCAAATTTTGAATCGTGTCCTATGATTGATGATCTACAAATTTATTTAGATTTTGAGTTTAAAAGTTGTGATTATGGATATCAAATATATATATATATATATATATATATATTATATATATATATATATATATATATATATATATATATATATATATATTTGGTAATTTTTTTTATGGTTCATAAAATCTTGAGTTTAAAGGTTGGATGGATAATACAATTTTGGAGAAATTTACTACCAATATAAGGAATTTTTTTTCGAGATTTATTCAAAGGCGTAAGTTATGATTTTGGTTGAAGATCTAGAATGACTAGAGAAAGTAGTTTATTTTAAATTGTATTGAGAAAACTGTTAAGGGACTCGACTCATAGATTTAGATATTGTATTAAGGGGCGACCAATTGCCATATCATCCATGACCATGATAGTTGCATATACACAAGTGAAGTTAAGTTATCTACCAACCATTTGATTATATTTCAACCTTGACTTGCTCGACCATCCCTCAATTCTAAAACTTTCATCTTGACCTTCTAATCGTTGGACATTTGGAAACGATTAGAACTATTCCTTGACTAACCCCAACCTAGAAGGGTACATTTTCCCTAGAAATCGTGTCCCTAACTTATTTAACTTTGGCCCGTGCTTTAATTAGATCCAATTTATTTGTGCGTAAATATCACCTTAGTGAACACCCACTTTCTATTTTAGATCTTTTGGTGTTCCTAACCGTGACATTGATATTCGGAGCACGAGACCAGCTGTTTCATCCCACCAGATTACACATACAAGACCTAGACGATCCCACCTTCATATAGGTATATTACGTGCCACTAAAACATGTCTTCTTGTACTTTATTTTCATGATATGACTTTTGGGTCGAAAAGACTAAACTACAATCTTTACCGTGATACCGATATATTTATCGACCATGGACCTCGACTCATTTCTTTCAAACTGATATGTGATTGTGTTCTACTTAATTCCTTAAATGTTTAGCTTGTGCTTTATGTTGATTGCTAACCCGTGCCTTTTATCTTCCTGTCTTATCTTAATTTGCTCAGACCCTTAAATTTTATTTTCATCCAAACCCTTTCCAAGACCATTGAAGCCTATCCATATTCTTCACCTAATGTTTGCTTACCACCTTGAGAACTTTATTTGACTTCCCGTAACTCATGCAAACCGTTTTTCTTATGGTTTCCTTGTGTGAAGATAAAATTTTTATGACAACCTTCAATTATACGACTAGATTAGATAATCCCACATGGGAGATTAAAGGAATTTGAGGAATATGCTATTACGAGAAATAAATAAGATCATATTAATTAATTTCGAAAAGGAAACTTTAATCTATTGAGGAAATTTTTTTTTTTGGTAATAATAAAATGATGGTGATTAAAGATACGACTAAACGTGAAAGAATTATAAATTGACAAATTATCTCC
This sequence comes from Iris pallida, assembly GCA_029216955.1. Classification (NCBI taxonomy): domain Eukaryota; kingdom Viridiplantae; phylum Streptophyta; class Magnoliopsida; order Asparagales; family Iridaceae; genus Iris; species Iris pallida. The sequence goes on along the minus strand of JANAVB010001677.1, from coordinate 124,051 downwards.
AAGGAGTAATAAAAAAAAATTGAGAATGAGGAATTGTGATGCTCAAAGGATTGATCATATATCCGTAGACGAGAAACTTCTAGTAGGAAGAGTTGATTTGAGAAGTATATAGGTTGGAAAAAAATGATTGAGGAATTTATTAAATTCCAAAAGTTTGAGACTTACTATAAGGTATGTGATTTTTCCAAAAATGGTATAATCAAGATTAGAACTAAGGTTACGAGACTTATGATTTGAGAATATGTTTTAAGGAACCTAAATTTTTGTGAGTTAAATTTTGAGGAGAAACTCCAATTTGATTAAAACAAAAATGTTTTATGAAAAATTTAATTTTATGGAATATGAAATTTGAAGAGACTGTATAAAGTTACTATTGATAAGACGATTAGAGATGTAACGATGAAATTTTGAATCAAGAGTATCGAGCTAGTAAATTTTTGAGATTTGGAAAATTGTTGCATTTTTGTGAGCTAGCACGTCTTGGATAAATGATAGCCTTTTTTGAATTTAGACATTGATTGGGATGCCATGAGATTTCTTCTAGACTATACCAAATTTTTTGTTCGTCTAGATTATTGTTGTTTAAATTGCTTGATGGATTCAGTTTCCGAATCATTGCTTAAGCTTCTTATCGATAAACTCTCGTGCCTATGATGTTACCATATTGACTAATACTGCTGCTATAATCTAGTTTTGCATGCTCATTGATTTATCGAGCTTGTTCATGACTTATGCTATTGAGCGCGCTCACTAACATGTTGTCTAATCAGAACCGGTGCATGATGGTCTGATCAACCAAGTGCACTTTGGTTCGCTTTTATCTATTGTTCTACGTGGATGGGATATAACTAAAACTTGGCCTCTAGCATCATATCCACGACTGCCTTGAAAATTCTTTTAAAATTATTCGGTCGTCTTTGAACCACGTATTCGTAACATCGTCTTTGAACTCTTTATTGCTTTCGCCTTCACCTATTTTGGAAGGACGAAGGCACTTACCCTAGAATTCCCTCTAGCCGACTTATCACTTATGACCATTGTCACCCAATGTGACTATATCTTTGTCTTAAACTCCTCGTCCTTTCCTCGACCCTACATTTATTATCACCACCCAAGTTACGAGTGAATCATTCTCGTAATCGTGCCCTCAACCCTACCTACTCCTAAATTTCGAGGACAAAATTCTTTTAAGTTGGGTAGGATGTAAACCCCCTAAATTTCTACTATGGAATTTTTTATAATTTGGTATAAATTTTTACTTTGTAATAGTACATCGCATAGTCGTATTATACGTCGCGTATGAAATTTTTCGTATTGAACGTCGCGTATGAGTTCAAATTTTCGTATGCCTCGTAGAGTGCGAATATGTGCGAGGTACATATTTTTGTAAAATATTTTTATTTTAGAATCTTGGTTTTTTTTCAATTAATAAATAATAAATATTTTCGATTACTTAAAGTGGTAAAATACGTCGCATTAAAAATTTCCAAAACTTATTTTAGAAAACTATGTTTCATTGCATATGTGTTGCATAAATTTAAATTTCATATATATAATGCTATTTTTGAAATTAATTAATATTAATATTTTATTATTCAAAATGGTATTTTAAAAAAAAATAATGTATAGGTTTAAAATTTAATAATTATGAGAAACTATTTTGGAAAAGATTCAATTGAATTTAAATAAGTTTCCTTATACGATTTAAATAAATGGGATATGATCAAGTTGATGTAAACTAAATTGATGATATCAATTTTGGGATTTAATCAACTTAATCCCTATCCAATTAGGAGTCCTCACCTCCTATATAAGGAGAGACTCTATACCTTCTTTTTCCCATAAATTCCACAACTCAAATTCCCCACAAGCATGAATCGTGCATCGTGTCCGTGTCGCCTACCCTATCCACTATATTTTTTCTGCTACGTATACAAGTTAACCCTCGTCTCGTCCGACAAACCCGGACCTCGACTCCATCCTCGTGTCCTATACGACACGATAGTCTTTCTGACCACCCTAACTCTAAACCAAATCACATAGACCCCCTCTCTATGTCGCCGCTCTGCTCGACAACTCTCCGCCACCGTCACATCATCATCTTCACCACCACCATCGCCTCCGATCGCCAGAACGCAGTGACCACCCTCTCCCTGACCTCTTCTTCATCATAACAACCATCACCGAAACCCCATCCGACACCTGACAACCCCTATCGTAGCTTCTTCAAATGGCAGCAAACCACCACCGTCACCACGAACCATCACCATCCACTCCTCCTCGACATCGGCAACCCCAAACCAACTCAACCACCATTACCTCACAATCCCAAACATACCAAAAATAATCGGGATAGAAACCCCTACCTATTCGTGACCTCGACTCCGCCTGCCCCGCGAGATTGTCGCCTCCTCTTCGCGATATGGCGCCGGCGGCCATGGCAGCGCCGCACGTGCTGGCAACCGCCGGTCGTACCTCCCACAGGTGCGCCGAGCACCGCCGCAGAAAACCACGCATTCGAACCGGCACGGCCCCGCCTCCTCTCGTGGACGATCGAGCACGCCAGTCGAGGCCGGCCTTAGCCGCCTGAGATTCGCCTTCCTCTCACTGATCTCCTTCTCCGCGAATCCCAGAGCGCCGCCTCCTTCCGGTGATGCACCGCCCTCCGCGCACAGATGTACCGTCAGCCGGACGCCGCCTCCTCCCAGCCGGGAACCGCGCGCCCCGAACTTCTCCGCCCTTCCGCCGCCAGGCCGAGCGCTCGCGCCGGTGTTCCCCTCAGGTGACCCCTCTACTCTCCCACTTCTCTCTCTTCGTTACCATCTCTTAATCTTTCTCTGTTTATTTGGGGTGAAGAGTGAGAGTATATAATTAGTAAAGTTTTATTATTATTATTATTATTATTATTATTATTATTATTATTATTATCATTATTATTATTATTATTATTATTATTATTATTATTATTATTATTATTATTATTGTTATTATTAATATTGTTATTTTGTTTGTTTTATTAGTACAGAAGAAAAACGGATACAACAGTCTAGGGATACTTTTATTATTATTAGGATTATTGTTATGATTACTAATATTTTGGTAAAATATATAAGTATAAAATAAAAATGTCTTGTAATATTTTTCCACAATTAATATTAGTAGTAATATTTTGGTAATTTATAAATAAGTATAGTAAGATATTTGTAAAAAATATTATTACAAGGTATTACATATACAGTTCTTTAAATTATAAAACTTTTATCTTGCCCAACTTAGTTTGAATCTAAAATTATTTTCTAACAACTAAAATATATTCCTTTATCTCAAAAATCATATTTTACAAAGTTAGTCTAAAAACGATCTATGATTTTTCATGTATTTTCCTAGAAATTATTTGGACTAATAAAAATATAAAGTCAAATATTATAATATTTTTTAAAATTAGTAAAAGTACTTATCTATAGAAATTCTCTTCGAATTATCCCCATTGCTCACGACTAAACGTGTGTCCTATTTTCTCGTGACTTCGAACCCCCTACATACTAGCCTTGGCAATTGGACAGAACAGGACTTGTTGGATCATTGTACCACACCAGACGTAACACCAGGCAAGATACCTTGCCATATTTACTGCTTACGTTTAGTTGCATTTTATTATTCAGTTATTGTATTTATATTTCCAGTTTGTTATTTTGCATGTGGACTAGAGTTAAGGGACTACCGTCAAATTTAGTGTGTCTCATTGACTTGTCACGATTGTATACGAGTTGTGTGTGAGAGTTGTGAGTATCATATAGAGGTCACTTGCGTGTGGGCTGATCTCCCATGCGCATGCGTAGAAATAACTGTCAATAGATGCATGTTAGAAGACTTGACAGTTATCTATTATAAATCAGTGTGGTGGAAACGACACGTGTTTGTGTGTCATGGTTACGACACACGTATAGTATCATTGGGGGGAGGGGACAGCTACTAGCGTAGGGGCTATATTTATTTTTACACACATTTGGGAGATAGTGTCTCGGATGAGCGCTACGTGTTACCCGGCCGATAGTGTCTCGGATGAGCGCTACTTGTTGGCCACTCTTTATTACTTGCTTGCGTGAATCCGTTACAGCCCCTGCGTAGAACGTTGTCCTCAAAGTGCATATAACTTAGATGGTTAGGGACCAGTTGTGTTGCAGTTTTATAGTGGTTATATTTACAGTTATAATGTCATATTCTTCTTGTATCTTGCTACGTCCGTCTGAGGACCTGGTGATTTCTCCAGGTGTGTTTTGTAATTTTCTGCAGGTGCTCTAGCTAAGGCCATGACTTGCGCTCTATTCTTCGAGGATGATTGCACTTCGATCGTCTTCGCTTCGCTCACCAAAATCATTCTTTTATCATGTATTTCTTTTTACTGTTGGTAGTGGATTTGTCTCCCCCAACTACATGTACCAATGACAATTCATAGATTATATGATATCTTTTATTCTTATATTTTGTGTAATGCCCCAGTCCCAAAATACGTAGGACTAGGAACGTAGACATTCCAGCTGTATAATAAATATACGTAAGCTATAAAATGCAGTAGAACCATAACTAATCTCATCCACACAAAATATAAGAATAAAAGATATTATATAATCAACTATGAATTGTCATTGGTACATGTAGTTGGGCGGAGACAAATCCACTACCAACTATGAAAAGAAATACATCACAAAAGAAAGAGTTTGACGAGCGAAGCAAAGACGATCGAAGTGCAATCATCCACGAAGAAATAAAGATGATCATGGCCACGGCTAGAACACCTGCGAAAGACAAGAGCATACACCTGGCGAGATAACCAGGTCCTCAGAGGGATGTAACTGTAGAAGCATGGAAAAGAATAAAGAAAGGTCCATGCGGCCAAGGATCCCCATGCGGCTCAGAGAGCCCATGCGGCTCATGGGACCATACGGCTCACGCGTCTATGCGGCTCGGATAGACCCAGAGCCACGTGGCCTTCAACAGCTTTTCCCTTCATCTTTGGCTGCATTTAATGCCCTGACGGCTGACAGCTCTGACAAATGACAATTCTGACATAAAGGCGCAATAATGACTGACATAAAGGCGTGTTCCTAGGGAAGAGGAGAAAATCTTTTTACAGCTGGCTGAATCCACCGAGTCCCGAGGCATGCGGCTGCTGTATTTATGCGGCCACCCACTTTATGCGGCCGCCCCTTCATGCGGCCACCCATATTCATGCGGCTGCATCCTTTATGCGGCCGTCCGTCAGCATGCGGCTGCCCATCATCATACGGCTGTTCATCCCCATGTGGCTGCCCATCTTCATACGACCATTCTTCCTCATGCGGCCCACTCATATGCGGCTCTGCCAAGATGACCCAGTGGAGACATGTGGCACTTTTTACGATTATTGAGACACGTGGCAGTCTTATCTTCCTGGAATTATGGGTGTTAACAAATCCTAACAAAATCAGATTTGTTGCAATCACCATAAGTGTCACGACCCGCTACCCAAATTGTTGGGCCAGGCCGAGACATGCCCAGCCTACGTTGAGATAAAACGTAGTAAGCTGTTCTAAAGACAACAGGATAAGACTAAATGTGCTAACAGTTCTATAAGTGAAGAAGAATCATAAATGCTCCAAACACAAAAGTCGTCGTATATAATAAGATGTCCAAGTACAAGTAAACTGAAATGTAAAACTGGATACATGTCCAGTTACAAAATGATGTAGCCTAATACATGTCTACTCTCAAGTCTAAGTAAACAAAAGACAGCTAGGCAAGGTTCCCCGCAGGAACATCCTCATAAAGCAGAGCCGGGTCCTCGGCAGTAACACCATAGTAAGAGTCGCAGAGTAACTCCTCCTCAGTAAGGACACCTACAACGTTATCCTGTCAGGACGGGAGCAAGTACTAAATCTAGCAAACTAGCATATGAAACATGGAAATGAACATGAGAGTGAGCATGTGAGGAATAACTGGAAAGCATGGTATCACAGGGTCTATCATGGCAATGACACATATGTCATAGAGACAGATGTATATGTAATGTTTAAAACTGTAGCAAGTACGTGATCGGTCAATAGATGTACAATGCGCTGTGGCACATAATGAAATGTACGTACGTACAAGTAGACAAGCATAGGTGTACATCCGTACAGAAAATGCGGGATAATTGCCTACGGCAAGATACGTATATAAAATGCGACCTTGCTCGCTACTATAGGGGGGTCATGATCACGTACACTACTATCAGTTTCCCCATAACCCATATTCTAATCATGTGAGAGATATATCAAGATTGTTCTAACATGGTAGTAACTGGAAGTACAACAAGTAGAGATCTAACTTGCTACCCCAAGGATCAGCATATAACATGGTGGGGTTTGCAGTTCATTTATGTGACAATATGTAAAGTTCGTAGAAAGTACTTGCCTCTAGCAAAGCAAAACAAAACAAGCTGCGATAACGATGCTATGGATGTCCAGTAACTCGTCACTGTAGAAATAAATGCAATAACTTAGCTTTTACACTAAGCTAAACTACTAGAACACTAAACTGGTGTGACACGACTTGTGACTGGGCACCTAGCCAAAATGATGACTTGGACTAGGAGACCAATGTGGGGGGTGACACACTTATGTTAACTAACATTCCAGGGTCTTTACACTAGTGAGGGATGGGGTTTAATACGGCTAAAACTCAAATATAGCATAAAAGCTACAAGTCGTAATTAATTAATAAATAAATCAAAAGACTATTGCGTTCTAACAATTTTAGAGATAGGCAAAAAGTCTAGTTTTTCTTAAAGTAAAGTACTAAGGTGATCCTTGTTAATCATAGAAATTTATTATAATTTTTCTGGAATTTATTATCCAGTACAAATATTTTATAAAAATCAGTTTTCCTAAGTATACAGAAAGTGAGTTTTGGTTTCATATGCCAAACTAGTGGCAAAATAGTAAATTAATTACTACAAAAATTATACTAAATTAGCCAACTTAACAAGGTATCTAAAAACTATTTTTCCATAATTTTAGCAATACTTTAAGTATTTTTAGAAAACCAAAAACAGCAATGTGCATAATAATTAATTATCTGCGTATTTTGCCCATGTATATAATTTGAACCAAAGTTCAAATACAGGACCCAAGGCCATGAATCAAGTCCAATATGACTTGTACAGGTCTTGAATGTGTGAAAACACATTTGAGCCCAAATACCCATGCTAGGCTTGGACATCAAATGGTTGCAGTAATTTAAATACAATAAAATATAAGTTGGTAATAGTCAAAATAAATATTATTATTTTAATAAGGTAAAGTTTTACATAGTGAAAAATCTAAATATATGTGTTAAAAGTATATATATATTTTTGTAAGGAAAATACTTAATTTATAAAGTATATATATATATATAATAATACATATACATACACAAGAAAATATATATATACATATACATATGTGTACATATATATATATAAACACTAACATATATACATATAATTTACTAACCATAAAATATATACATATATACATATATACTGTTTAAAACAGTATATATATACCTATACTAATATATACATATATATATATATATATATACATATATATATATATATAAAAACAGTAAAAGAAAAAGAAAAGAAAAAGAAAAAGAAAAAGAAACTGAAACAGGGGGGCTCGAACCCTGTCCAGAGAAGCGCGCGGGGGGGGGGGGTTTTAATTGTTCGGGCTGGCCAGTGGGTCAGCCCGCTAAGTCTGTTAGGGTTAGGTTTTAGTTAAAATTATTTAGTACAGAAATTAAATGGGTTTTTACCCGTTAAGCAAAGCCCGACCCGTTAATCTATTTCACAGTTCGTCTCGTGTCCATACAGTCCAGGACACGAGAAGTTGGAATCTGACACAGAGTCGACGTGTCCGTGCCCAGCACGACACGTACGACTCGGCTAACGCGTGTCCAGCATCACAGTTGAGTCCCCCGTGTCTAGGCGAGTCTCGTGTCTCAGTTTGAGACACGTACGACACAGAGGGAAGAGAGTTACCCACGTGTCCGGCGGAGAAGAAGGGTTTCGAGAGGGCGAACGGGCGGAGGAGACGTCGGCGTCGTGGCGCTTGGGCGGCGCTGCGTCCAGCACGTCAGGGCGAACCGATGGGTGGTGGTGGTTCACGGCGAGGTCGTCGGGATGGGGAGAACGGGGTTCGTCGGAGCTAGGGTTCCGGCGAAGAAGATTGGGGAAGAAGGGGGGTGGTCGGTGGTCGTGGGTGAGTTTTAGTGTTAGGGTTTGGTTCAGGGGGATGAGGGGGTGTTTAAATAGGGGGTCGAGGCGGTCGGGGGCTGTCGCGCTGGCCGGAAATGGCGGGGGCAGCGTTGGTCGGTCGTCGGGGCAGCCGGGGCAGTCGTCGGGGGGTGGGTAGGTAAAATTACAGGAAGACCCCTAGACTTTAGGAATTTACAGATAGGTCCCCGCTGTAACTAAATGCAAATTATAATTTGCATAAACAATTCATTAATTACAAAGCAATATAAAAACAATTCTAATAATTGCAAAACCATATTAAAACAATTCTAATATTTGCAAAATGATATTAAAACATTTGAATAAATTACAAATTGATATTTTTAATATATAAAACTCATTTAAAATTATTTAAAAATTCTAGAAAAATTCCTAAAAATTCCTAACAATTATTTAAGGCTATAATTGACATTAAAAATTAATTAACACTAATTAGAATGGATTTGAAAAATCAGGGGCTTACAAGTCTTCCCTCCTTGAAAAATTTCGTCCTCGAAATTCACAAGGATTGAAGACCCGACAATATTCTAACATAGCAAGCAATGCAACAAACAAAACAAACAAAAAAAAAAGACTAAGGCTGCAATCGAAACTAACCTCTAAGGTATCAAGCGGGAACGGGTGGTTCCCTCGCAGCGGTTGGATCGAACAAGTAAGGGAATCTCTCCCTCATGTCCGACTCCCTCTCCCAAGTAGATTCACCTGGGGAGTGACGGCTCCAAGCTACACGTACTAGGGGTATAACCTTGTTCCTCAGCCTCTTCTCTCTCCTGTCTAATATCTCCACTGGCTGCTCAGAGACTGTAAGACTCGGTCCGACCTCCAACTCTGAATGATCTAGCACATGACTGGGGTCTGGAACATATCTCCTCAGCTGAGATACGTGAAAGACATCGTGAACTCCTGCTAGGTTGGGTGGAAGTGCAACCCTGTAAGCTACCTCTCCGATCCTGCCAAGTACCTCGAATGGCCCGATGTATCTGGGGCTCAGCTTCCCTCCTCGTCCGAACCGGATCGTCCCTCGAGTAGGTGATATCTTTACTAGCACCATATCACCGTCCGCGAACTCCATCGGCCTGCGACTAGCATCAGCCCAGTGTTTCTGCCTGTCCTGAGCTACTCTGAGCCTATCTCTGATCATCCCGACTTTCTCTGCTGCATCCGTGATCATCTCTGGCCCAAGCATAACTCTGTCTCCGACATCATCCCAAAAGAGCGGTGTCCGGCATCGTCGTCCATATAGCGCCTCGAAAGGAGACATACCAATACTGGCCTGGTAGCTGTTGTTGTATGAAAACTCTACCAAGTGCAGATGGCTCTCCCATGATCCTCCGAAGTCCAGCACGCAAGTCCTCAGCATATCCTCCAGTGTCTGTATCGTCCTCTCGGACTGCCCATCTGTCTGCGGGTGGTACGCCGTACTGAACTTGAGCCTACTGCCCAACTCCTCCTGTAAGCTCCTCCAGTAGTGGGATGTGAATCTGCTGTCTCTGTCTGACACGATGCTCACTGGCACTCCGTGTAGGCGAACTATCTGCTGCATGTATAGCTCCGCCAACTTCTCGGTGGAAAGCCCCACCTTGAAGGGTATGAAGTGCGCACACTTCGTCAGCCTGTCTACGATGACCCAGATGGCATCCTTCCCTCCTTGGGAACGAGGAAGCCCTGAAACGAAGTCCATCGTAATATGTTCCCACTTCCACTCGGGAATGGGCAAAGGCTGCAACAAACCAGCTGGCCTCTGGCGCTCCGCCTTGACCTGCTGGCAAACTAGACATCTCGAAATGAAGCGTGATACATCCCTCTTCATCCCGTGCCACCAAAGATGTTCCCGCAAGTCACGGTACATCTTGTTAGCACCAGGGTGAATAGAATATCTCGATCGGTGCGCCTCCTGCAAAACTGCCTCTACTAGCTCTCCTCTCGGTACGCACAATCGGCTGCCACGCCTCAAGGATCCATCCTCCGCGATAGTGAAGTCATCCAGCAATCCAGCTAATGCCTGGGGTCGAAGTCTGCGAAGGCTCTCATCTGTAGACTGTGCCTCCCTGATCTGCTCCATCAAACCTGACTGAATGTTAAGCGCCATCATCTGCATCACTGATCCTGGCCGAACTAGCTCGATACCGAGCTTCTCCAGATCCTTCCGCAAATGTCGATCAATCCTCAAGTACCATGCCATCGGATGCCTGCTCAGCGCATCCGCCACTACATTTGCCTTCCCGGGATGATACTGTAAATCGATGTCGAAGTCCTTCATCAACTCCAACCATCGTCTTTGCCTCATGTTCAGCTCTTTCTGCGTGAACACATACTTCAAGCTTTTGTGGTCAGTAAAGATCTCCACACGCTCTCCGTATAAGTAATGTTTCCATAACTTGAGTGCAAAGATCACCGCAGCTAACTCGAGGTCATGGGTAGGATAATTCCTTTCATGAGTCCGCAATTGCCTAGATGCATAAGCAATTACTTTCCCATGCTGCTGTAGGACACATCCTAGCCCCTTCCCAGAAGCATCACTGTATATGGTGAAACCTCCAGAACCTGAAGGTAAAGTCAGAACTGGAGCGGTCGTCAACCTCCTCTTCAGCTCCTCAAATGCTGTCTGGCAGTCCTCAGACCAAATGTACTCTGCGTCCTTCCGCGTCAGCTTCGTCATGGGTTCAGCTATCCTAGCAAAGTCCTGGACGAACTTTCTATAATAGCCTGCTAAACCCAGAAAGCTCCTGATCTCTGAAACTGACGTCGGAGCCTTCCACGTCTCAACTGCAGCAATCTTCCTGGGATCCACCGAGATTCCATCTCCAGTGACCACATGGCCGAGAAACTCCACTCGGTCTAAAAAGAACTCGCACTTCGGCAATTTGGCAAACAATCTCTCCTGCCTCAGAATCCCCAAAACTATCCGCAAGTGCTCTGCATGCTCCTCCGGCGTCTTCGAGTATATCAGGATGTCGTCGATAAATACTACGACGAACTTATCCAGATACTGGTGAAATGTCTTATTCATCAAGTTCATAAAGACAGCTGGCGCATTTGTGAGACCAAATGGCATCACCAAAAACTCGTACTGCCCGTACTTCGTATTGAACGCCGTCTTCTGGATGTCTGCTGGCCTAACCTTCACCTGGTGGTACCCGGATCTCAAGTCTATCCTGGAAAACACCTTCGCCCCGCTCAACTGGTCGAACAAATCATCTATCCTGGGCAGAGGATATTTGTTCTTGATAGTGATGGCATTCAAGGCCCGGTAATCAATACACAACCGGACTGTACCATCCTTCTTAGGCACAAAGAGCACTGGTGCTCCCCATGGAGAAGCACTGGATCGAATGAAACCCTTTTTCAACAGGTCATCAATCTGCTCTTTCATCTCTATGGCCTCCTTGGGATTCACTCTATAGCAAGCCCGGGATACTGGTGATGAACCCGGCACTAAATCTATAGTGAACTCCACATCTCTGTCAGGCGGAAGTCCTGGAAGATCCTCTGGGAATACATCCATAAACTCCCTAATGATAGGGTGTGGCGGTGCTGTGTCCCCGACTGTCGCACAACAGTTCGGCTCTAGGCTGATCTCCGGCCCTGTCCTACTGACACGAAATGGTACTGTGCCTGGAGGACTGAACAAAACACTACCCTCATGGCAATCTATAGATGCATGGGCATAGCTAAGCCAGTCCATCCCCAATATGATATCATAACCGGGGAGTGGCATCACAAAGAATCGCCCCTCAAACTCTCTCCCGGCTATCAGAATAGAGCATTTATAGCTAGCTCTAATAGGCACTGGTCCTCCTCCCGTCATTACTCTACTAATCTCCGTCGTAGGTGTAGATACTAAGTGATGTTCTTGCATAAACTCTAATGATAGGAAGCTATGAGATGCACCAGAATCAAACAAACATAGAGCTAGAAAAGTATGCAAATAAACATGACCTGTAATGACGTCAGCTAAGTAATCCGGCTCCGAAACCTGCTCCGGCTCCGGCTCCACTGCTAGACTATAGACCCTCCCCTGAGGTCCCTTCTGCTGCTGCAGATGCTGCCCGAACCTCTGCTGCTGAGTCGGGAGCGGTCCTCTAGCCTTCGCTACTGGGCAGTTCCGAAGCTGATGGGTGGCAGACCCACAAATCAAGCACTGCTTCAACCTCTTCCTGCAGATGGAGATGTCGTGCCCTGGTCTTCCGCAGAAAGAACATATAGCTCCCTTCTGCTGCTGCTGGTGCCCTGGGGCTCGGACTAGCGGGGTCTGATGGTGTGGTGTAGGGGGACGGTAAGTCTGCTGCGGCGTCGGCGCTTTCTGCTGGAAAGCCTGACGCTTGGACGGTCCCTCATGATGTACAGGAGCCGGCCTCTTGCAAGACAGAAGACGCTCCTCAATGCTCCGGGCCAACTCTAGGCTCTGGTAGTAGTCAGTCGTGCCGTTCGCCACTATAAGAATGCCAATGTCTGGAACTAGACCATGGCAAAACCTACGGGTCATCTCCTCTGGATCAGCAACCAGACTAGGAGCAAAACGGCTCAAGCGACTGAACTCTCCCGCATAGTCATCAACATAACGGTTCCCCTGCTGGACGTTCTGGAATCGTAGCCCCATGGCTACTCTAGCAGCGGTCGAGAAGAACTTCTTCTTGAACTGGGTCTTGAACTGGTCCCAGGTAGCTCTACCTCTCGCGAACAACGGCTCATTCCTGAACCAAACTCCGGCTAAGTCTATCAGCAGAAATCCTGCTGCCTCGACCTGAAGGTCATCCGGCATCCTAACCCCCAGAAGCTTCCTCTCTACAGAATCTAGCCAGTCATCTGCTACTACTATGCCCTCAGTCCCTGAGAACTCCTTGGGATTCAGACCCATGAAGTCCTTGACCGTCCCCGCTCTCTGCCGCGGCTCTACATATGGTGGGACCACGGGACGTCCCTCAGAACGCTCCATGCTCTGGCGAAGTAGGGTAGTCTGCTCCTGATGGGTTGTTAGGAACCCCTGGATCAGTGTGAGCAGCTGGTTCCCGTCGAGTGTGACGGAAGCCTGGGTGGGTATAGTGATAGGGGGTGGTGGAAGTATCGGGTCCTGCCGGGCCTGGGATGTGGAAGGTGGTATCTGGGCCTGTGGATCTGTGGAGTGGGGGAATGTGGTAGGTGGAGGTGCATCAGTCAACTGGTCGGCTGACTGGATACGGAGGGCCCCATTCTCGGGGGTAACATGCTGGGACGAACGAGTAAGCACCATCTAAATTACATAAAAAGGCTTATGAGGACTTATTTTAAAGCAAGCAATCATATGCAAGAAAATCTAATTATAATAGTAAACATGTGATGTATTTCCTATGTTGCAATCCTAGCATTCCTCTAGGTGTTCTAAGCGTCTTTCCTAATGTTGTCTAATTACCTTAAGTTCCTAATTGCAGGCATGCTTGGTACAAATACGTAACCAAACAACTTAGTCAGGACCTGCATGGGCCACCACTAAAACCATGTCACAACTTAGTCTATGCGGCTCGGATAGACCCAGAGCCACGTGGCCTTCAACAGCTTTTCCCTTCATCTTTGGCTGCATTTAATGCCCTGACGGCTGACAGCTCTGACAAATGACAATTCTGACATAAAGGCGCAATAATGACTGACATAAAGGCGTGTTCCTAGGGAAGAGGAGAAAATCTTTTTACAGCTGGCTGAATCCACCGAGTCCCGAGGCATGCGGCTGCTGTATTTATGCGGCCACCCACTTTATGCGGCCGCCCCTTCATGCGGCCACCCATATTCATGCGGCTGCATCCTTTATGCGGCCGTCCGTCAGCATGCGGCTGCCCATCATCATACGGCTGTTCATCCCCATGTGGCTGCCCATCTTCATACGACCATTCTTCCTCATGCGGCCCACTCATATGCGGCTCTGCCAAGATGACCCAGTGGAGACATGTGGCACTTTTTACGATTATTGAGACACGTGGCAGTCTTATCTTCCTGGAATTATGGGTGTTAACAAATCCTAACAAAATCAGATTTGTTGCAATCACCATAAGTGTCACGACCCGCTACCCAAATTGTTGGGCCAGGCCGAGACATGCCCAGCCTACGTTGAGATAAAACGTAGTAAGCTGTTCTAAAGACAACAGGATAAGACTAAATGTGCTAACAGTTCTATAAGTGAAGAAGAATCATAAATGCTCCAAACACAAAAGTCGTCGTATATAATAAGATGTCCAAGTACAAGTAAACTGAAATGTAAAACTGGATACATGTCCAGTTACAAAATGATGTAGCCTAATACATGTCTACTCTCAAGTCTAAGTAAACAAAAGACAGCTAGGCAAGGTTCCCCGCAGGAACATCCTCATAAAGCAGAGCCGGGTCCTCGGCAGTAACACCATAGTAAGAGTCGCAGAGTAACTCCTCCTCAGTAAGGACACCTACAACGTTATCCTGTCAGGACGGGAGCAAGTACTAAATCTAGCAAACTAGCATATGAAACATGGAAATGAACATGAGAGTGAGCATGTGAGGAATAACTGGAAAGCATGGTATCACAGGGTCTATCATGGCAATGACACATATGTCATAGAGACAGATGTATATGTAATGTTTAAAACTGTAGCAAGTACGTGATCGGTCAATAGATGTACAATGCGTTGTGGCACATAATGAAATGTACGTACGTACAAGTAGACAAGCATAGGTGTACATCCGTACAGAAAATGCGGGATAATTGCCTACGGCAAGATACGCATATAAAATGCGACCTCGCTCGCTACTATAGGGGGGTCATGATCACGTACACTACTATCAGTTTCCCCATAACCCATATTCTAATCATGTGAGAGATATATCAAGATTGTTCTAACATGGTAGTAACTGGAAGTACAACAAGTAGAGATCTAACTTGCTACCCCAAGGATCAGCATATAACATGGTGGGGTTTGCAGTTCATTTATGTGACAATATGTAAAGTTCGTAGAAAGTACTTGCCTCTAGCAAAGCAAAACAAAACAAGCTGCGATAACGATGCTATGGATGTCCAGTAACTCGTCACTGTAGAAATAAATGCAATAACTTAGCTTTTACACTAAGCTAAACTACTAGAACACTAAACTGGTGTGACACGACTTGTGACTGGGCACCTAGCCAAAATGATGACTTGGACTAGGAGACCAATGTGGGGGGTGACACACTTATGTTAACTAACATTCCAGGGTCTTTACACTAGTGAGGGATGGGGTTTAATACGGCTAAAACTCAAATATAGCATAAAAGCTACAAGTCGTAATTAATTAATAAATAAATCAAAAGACTATTGCGTTCTAACAATTTTAGAGATAGGCAAAAAGTCTAGTTTTTCTTAAAGTAAAGTACTAAGGTGATCCTTGTTAATCATAGAAATTTATTATAATTTTTCTGGAATTTATTATCCAGTACAAATATTTTATAAAAATCAGTTTTCCTAAGTATACAGAAAGTGAGTTTTGGTTTCATATGCCAAACTAGTGGCAAAATAGTAAATTAATTACTACAAAAATTATACTAAATTAGCCAACTTAACAAGGTATCTAAAAACTATTTTTCCATAATTTTAGCAATACTTTAAGTATTTTTAGAAAACCAAAAACAGCAATGTGCATAATAATTAATTATCTGCGTATTTTGCCCATGTATATAATTTGAACCAAAGTTCAAATACAGGACCCAAGGCCATGAATCAAGTCCAATATGACTTGTACAGGTCTTGAATGTGTGAAAACACATTTGAGCCCAAATACCCATGCTAGGCTTGGACATCAAATGGTTGCAGTAATTTAAATACAATAAAATATAAGTTGGTAATAGTCAAAATAAATATTATTATTTTAATAAGGTAAAGTTTTACATAGTGAAAAATCTAAATATATGTGTTAAAAGTATATATATATTTTTGTAAGGAAAATACTTAATTTATAAAGTATATATATATATATATAATAATACATATACATACACAAGAAAATATATATATACATATACATATGTGTACATATATATATATATAAACACTAACATATATACATATAATTTACTAACCATAAAATATATACATATATACATATATACTGTTTAAAACAGTATATATATACCTATATACTAATATATACATATATATATATATATATATACATATATATATATATATAAAAACAGTAAAAGAAAAAGAAAAGAAAAAGAAAAAGAAAAAGAAACTGAAACAGGGGGGCTCGAACCCTGTCCAGAGAAGCGCGCGGGGGGGGGGGGGTTTTAATTGTTCGGGCTGGCCAGTGGGTCAGCCCGCTAAGTCTGTTAGGGTTAGGTTTTAGTTAAAATTATTTAGTACAGAAATTAAATGGGTTTTTACCCGTTAAGCAAAGCCCGACCCGTTAATCTAT
This sequence comes from Iris pallida, assembly GCA_029216955.1. Classification (NCBI taxonomy): domain Eukaryota; kingdom Viridiplantae; phylum Streptophyta; class Magnoliopsida; order Asparagales; family Iridaceae; genus Iris; species Iris pallida. The sequence continues at coordinate 107,362 of JANAVB010001677.1, read as the reverse complement.
TTCACAGTTCGTCTCGTGTCCATACAGTCCAGGACACGAGAAGTTGGAATCTGACACAGAGTCGACGTGTCCGTGCCCAGCACGACACGTACGACTCGGCTAACGCGTGTCCAGCATCACAGTTGAGTCCCCCGTGTCTAGGCGAGTCTCGTGTCTCAGTTTGAGACACGTACGACACAGAGGGAAGAGAGTTACCCACGTGTCCGGCGGAGAAGAAGGGTTTCGAGAGGGCGAACGGGCGGAGGAGACGTCGGCGTCGTGGCGCTTGGGCGGCGCTGCGTCCAGCACGTCAGGGCGAACCGATGGGTGGTGGTGGTTCACGGCGAGGTCGTCGGGATGGGGAGAACGGGGTTCGTCGGAGCTAGGGTTCCGGCGAAGAAGATTGGGGAAGAAGGGGGGTGGTCGGTGGTCGTGGGTGAGTTTTAGTGTTAGGGTTTGGTTCAGGGGGATGAGGGGGTGTTTAAATAGGGGGTCGAGGCGGTCGGGGGCTGTCGCGCTGGCCGGAAATGGCGGGGGCAGCGTAGGTCGGTCGTCGGGGCAGCCGGGGCAGTCGTCGGGGGGTGGGTAGGTAAAATTACAGGAAGACCCCTAGACTTTAGGAATTTACAGATAGGTCCCCGCTGTAACTAAATGCAAATTATAATTTGCATAAACAATTCATTAATTACAAAGCAATATAAAAACAATTCTAATAATTGCAAAACCATATTAAAACAATTCTAATATTTGCAAAATGATATTAAAACATTTGAATAAATTACAAATTGATATTTTTAATATATAAAACTCATTTAAAATTATTTAAAAATTCTAGAAAAATTCCTAAAAATTCCTAACAATTATTTAAGGCTATAATTGACATTAAAAATTAATTAACACTAATTAGAATGGATTTGAAAAATCAGGGGCTTACAATAAGTGCCCAGATCAAATCAAATCGAACAAATTAGACACGTGGCAGGCCATTACAAGTCGCGAATATTCATGGCAATCAATATTTATTGTCCATAGAGATTTAATGCAATCACATTAATTGCTTAAATCTATTATATTCGAGATGGACGGCCTAGATTAATTAACTCTCAGGCTGCCAACTTTTGAGAATGGGTAATCATTGCAAAACCCTAATGATGCCCCCCACTCTTATAAATAGCAAGGTGCCATTCGCTTGCAAACCCCCCCGGATCCAGAGAAAATCAGAGAGAGAATATACAGAGATCGAAATGACAGAGGAGCATATACAGAGAGAACAAGGAGGACATTTCTTCATCAACGCCAAGCAGTTCTTCTCCAGAGCCAAGGCTGTACCCGATCGTCCAAGGAGTAAGGCAGAGCTGCCGTCGCTTTTTTGAGCCTCTACCGTCACCCCCCAGAATCTAAAATAAACAATTGTACTTAGATTGCTGTACCTAAGTTATCGTCCCTAGGCTTTCTTTGTACAAGCGAGTTTGTATTGTGAAGTAAAAGTCCAGTACTCCGATAATTGTTCTGTTCTTTTATATTTTATGGCAAACACGATGGCGACTCTGCTGGGGACAAACTTCTCCACGGCTGAGGAGTTGGTGATGCAATCGGATGCAGCCAAACTTGGCTCCACACAACAGAAGATGGTCGTCCGCTTCGACCAACTGGCGTTTGAAGAAATGCTCTCCGACGGAAGCGCTGGCCCGGTCCAGAAGCGAACCCGCACAAGGAAGGCTCACAGGGAGTGGAGGCCAAAATCATTTGCTCCTCCCCAAGCTCTGGACGGAGTACTCTCTGCTGCCCAAGACGGCGAAGACAACTCTCATGCGGCCCCACTTCAAGCCATAGAAGACTCTGCTGTCCCCAAGTCACGAAGAGGAAAGCACTACGATGCTGGACTTGTAGGGGCAAAAAGTAATTCTATGTGCTCAAGGAAGAAGCCGAACAAAGGTACTAGCCGCAAGAAGAAGACTCATGCGGCCGAAATTGCCAGCAGCATAAATAAAGTCCATGCGGCCGAAACTGCCAGCCAAATGCATATGTCACGCCCCAGTACCGAAATACGGAGACGGACTAGGCCAGCTACTACATATGAGGTACGTAACGTCATACGGCGATAGTGGCTGTCGAGAGACTAGGGGGTACATGCTACAATCAAGTCTCCTATGGTCCCACAGAGTTCTATGTCTCAATCAATCAAATCACATCAGCAATTAAATGAACATTAAAGATAAAGCAGTAAGGCGTCCCCGACGCTTCATCAAAATGGTCATGAGAGACTAGCTTTATAATTTAGCTATCTCAGAGAGTTAGGAGTACAAAATTATACACAGCTGCAGTCTGTTTATTTACAATTCTGTGTGACACAAAATATCAAGTAATCCGGCTAACAGGTGCCGGTGGCTAAACGCCGCAAAAGTAAAAGCAGGAGTGGTGGAGAAGAAACCCATTCGAGTCCCCGAACCGCCATGCTCCTAGTATGCACCATGGATGTCAGGGAGGAAGATCGTGTCCTCAGGCTCTGCTACGGGATCTGGCCAAACAAAAACCAGCGGGGTCAGCCCCGAATAGCAAGTACCGCCAAAGGGGCACAAGAGTTAAGATTAAAAATCCAGTTAATAGAATGATTGATAATGGTAATACTTATGCTACTATTATAGGGTAACGCAACATCTTCGAACCCATATGACACCCTTACAACCAAACAAGGACAAAAGGTGCCGTATGGAGTCGGGACGTGTCGTACTCTATAACATTCACATAAGTTAAAAGGTATAAGCAATAAAATCTCCTGATCGTGACTTCGGTCGATAGCCTATCGCAGCACAATAACCAACCCAACAATCAAACAAGAATATGGGTTGGATTATGTACCATGATAGACCACGTTCCTCAGTCATTCACAGAAGTAGCACTCCACAACCAGAATAAGTCTTCCGTTCATAACTTCGGTCCACAGCCTGTCATAGTACGATAACCAACCCAATAATCAAACAAGAATATGGGTTGGATCACGTACCATGACAGTCCGCTTTCCTCAGTTATTCACGGAAGGTAATAGGATACAAACAAGTCGTTTTCACGGCCAATCAAGTCTACGGGTTTCTAGTGGGACGAGGTTATCCTCGCATCATGTTATTAGAAAATCCTCAGATCGTATCTTTCCAGCGAGGCTAAGCCAACCCAGGGGTTCGCGTAGACAGGTATGATTGAGTACAGGTCCCTCGTAAGGCCACCTTGCTAAAACATATAATATATAGCAGGAATTAATCGGATACAGTCATCCACTCATTGCAGATGACACAGTATCCGTGGAGACCAGCCGGCGCGTCAAGACAGTATCTCAAGGCGGCTGGTGTAACACGATCTCGGGATTTTGCCCGCCCCATGCATCTAGTAAGTTTAGTTGCCTAGTTTAACCCTAGGTGAAATCTTGGACTCACATGCTGTGGCCTGCATGATTATCCTCCTAAAGTCGTACTTTAGTACGAGTACCCCAAAGAGGATCCATGTCAATCAGTATGTCAACATGTTCTACCCTCCTTAGTGTAATGCATCATTGCAAATACGCCACGTGGAGTTACGAGTCATCATTGCAAATACGCACGCTCAAGAGGTAAAAGTCACGCAGGCTCACTCAGGGCAGCGTGCGTGAAAAGTTACGCAGACTCAAGAGAAGAGCTGTATGAAAAGTCACGCAAGCTCAAGGAAAGAGCTGTGTAATAGGCTCAAGGAGAGAGCTGCGTGAAAAGTCACGCAAGCTCATGGAGGGAGCTGCGTGAAAAGTCACGTAGGCTCAAGGAGAGAGCTGCGTGAAAAGTCACGCAAGCTCAAGGAGAGAGCTGCGTAAAAAGTCACGCAAGCTCAAGGAGAGAGCTGCGTAAAAAGTCACGCAAGCTCAAGGAGAGAGCTGCGTAAAAAGTCACGCAGGCTCAAGGAGAGAGCTGCGTGAAAAGTCACGCAGGCTCAAGGAGAGAGATGCGTGAAAAGTCACGCAAGCTCAAGGAGAGACACGCTTCTAACAGAAAGCGTGCTCAAACAGAAGCACACTGTTCACTATCTTCTCCAAACAGTAAGAACACCATGGCTGAACCCAAACTTCAAAGCATCATAACTTGGCCATCCGAACTCCAAATCCAGATTTCCAAAGTTCCAACTTGGGTGAAACTGAATGCTCTTCCACATAGAAGCATCAAAAACCCATATCCAACTAAAGTAGATCAAACCGTGCAAAATCTGAAAATGATTAAAACTTAGATCTACAAAAACCAAGGCTTCAAAATGAAATTTCCAAGTTCTAAACTAGTATAGATTGAGGAGAAGAACATGTTTTGGCAAATAGTTTTGTAAAAAATCATTGACAAAATTATTGATCCATCTCTTGAGCAAGTTGGTACTTGCCTTGGTTGGTGGAGGAAATATTTGGTAGGTGGAGGAAGTAAATGAGAGGAAGTAAATGAGAGGAGAGAGAATGAGATGAGTATATATAAAGATCTTGGACCCATAGGTTCATGATGAACCAAAGGGTTCATGATGAACCATTGGTGAACCAAGAATAGGTTACCCAAATGAGCCAAAACTGTAGGCCCAAATACAGAAAATAAATTAGGAAATAATATTTTGTCGAATATTTTTGGAAATGCATGAAGAAATACAGCATAATAAATATAGTATAAATATAAAATAAATATAATTTATCGGTTTATGTATTAAAATACGTATTCCAGGATCGGGGAGTGACATCTCTACCCTTCTTAGAAAAATTCTGTCCTCGAAATTCCAGCCAAGACAGGATAGTGAAATCAGGGCAAGCAAGGCACAATCATATATAAGTTAACTATCATAGCAGTTATTATCATACATCATAAAGTACAAAACAAGCAGGTGCAGATAAGCATGGAATCGTGTCAATAAGGTGCAAAAAAATATACCTTATCAGTCAAACAAATGCGGATACTGAGATCTGATCACGTCCTCGCGCTCCCAGGTTGACTCTTCCAGAGAGTGATGGTTCCAAGAAACACGGACAAGGCTTATCGTTCGATTCTTGAGTACCTTCTCTCGCCGGTCTAAGATAGATACGGGTTGTTCCTCGTAAGTTAGGTCGGTACCAACGACTAACTCAGAATGATCGAGGACATGACTCGGATCCGGGACATATCTACGTAATTGGGACACATGAAACACATCATGTATGCCAGTTAACGAAGGCGGAAGGGCAAGTCGATAAGCCACATCGCCTACCCGAGCGAGAATCTTAAAAGGACCAACGTATCTTGGACTAAGCATTCCTCGGGTTCCAAATCTGATAATACCCCGAGTAGGTGAAATCCGCAGAAACACTTGGTCGCCAACTCTGAACTCCAGAGGCCTATGATGTTGATCTGCCCAATGACGATGTCGATCCTGTGCAAATCGAAGGCGCTCTCTGACCAACTTAACTATCTCCACAGTCTACGTGATCATCTCTGGCCCCAACAACTTTCGTTCTCCGACGTTGTCCCATGCCAAAGGGGACCTACACTTCCTTCCGTACAATGCTTCGAACGGGGCCATCTGAATGCTAGCCTGATAGCTGTTGTTATAGGAGAACTCCACAAGATGAAGGTGATCCTCCCAAGATCTGCCAAAGTCCAAGGTACATGCCCGTAGCATATCTTCTAACGTCTGGATGGTTCTTTCTGATTGCCCGTCGGTTTGTGGATGATAAGCAGTACTGAATCTTAACTTGGTTCCCAAACTTTGGTGTAAGCTCCGCCAAAAATGGGAAGTAAATCGCGTATCCCGATCTGATACTATACTAACTGGAACACCGTGCTGCCTTACTATCTGCTTCATGTACATTTCTGCTAACTGCTCAGTAGTCTGTCCAACTCGGAAGGGAAGGAAATAAGCGACCTTCGTGAGTCGATTTACTATTACCCAGACTGCATTCTTGCCAGCCGGGGATCTAGGTAAACCGGTCACGAAATCCATCATGATGTGCTCCCATTTCCATTCTGGGATAGGAAGCGGCTGTAGCAACCCTGCTGGTCTCTGCTGCTCGGCTTTCACCTGCTGACATACCAGACACTTGGATATAAATCTCGCTATCTCTCTTTTCATGCCATTCCACCAAAAGTACTGCCTGATATCTCGATACATCTTCGTTCCTCCTGGATGAATGGAGTAAATAGAACTATGAGCTTCGGACATAACTTCTTGCCGAAGGTCTCCACTCGGTACATAGAGTCTGTTTCCAAACCTGAGCGTACCATCTTCATGAATCACTAACTCCTTCCTACGGCCTGATTCACTCTCCGACCGCAACTTCTGAATCTGTGGATCTCCTGCTTGTGCTGCCCTTATCCTCTCTACTAAGGTTGACTGAATCTGCATACTATTCATTCTTCCTATATCCCTTGGCAAAACTACTTCGATTCCCATACTCTGAAGGTCTTCTAAAATATGCTTCTGCGAGGTCAAGATAAAGGCACTGTCTCTCCTACTCAGTGCATCTGCAACTATATTCGCCTTGCCTGGATGATACTGAAGATCTAAATCAAAATCCTTCAGCAGTTCTAACCATCTTCTTTGCCTCATGTTCAAATCTCGCTGCGTGAATACGTATTTCAAACTCTTATGATCAGTATAGATCTCTACCCGATCTCCGTATAAATAATTCCTCCACAACTTGAGTGAAAACACCACAGCTGCTAACTCCAAATCGTGAGTCGGGTAATTCTTCTCATGGTCTCTAAGCTGCCGAGACGCATATGCTATCACCTTTCCGTGCTGTATCAATACACATCCAAGACCCTTTCCAGATGCATCACAATATACTGTAAAACCTCTCGCTCCTACTGGAAGCGTCAAGATCGGGGCTGAGATCAACCTCTTCTTCAATTCTTCAAATGATGCCTGACAGCTAGCTGACCAAACAAACTCTACGTCCTTGTGCGTCAAACGCGTTAAGGGCGCAGAGATCTTGGCAAAGTCCGCCACGAACCTTCTGTAGTAACCAGCTAGTCCTAAAAAACTTCGTACTTCTGCAACCGTTCTCAGGACTGGCCAATGCTCTACGGCCTCAATCTTCTTCGGATCCACTGACACTCCTGCCCCAGAAATTACATGCCCCAGGAACGAAATATGATCTAACCAGAATTCACACTTGTCGAGCTTCGCATAAAGTTGATGCTCCCTTAATGTCTGTAAGACAGTCCTAAGATGTTTCTCATGCTCCTCTTCACTGCTGGAATAGACAAGAATGTCATCTATGAACACCACCACAAATTTATCCAAATACGGCAGAAAGATGCGGTTCATTAAATCCACGAATACTGCAGGAGCGTTGGTTAGTCCAAAGGGCATTACTAAAACTCATAATGCCCATATCTAGATCTGAATGCTGTCTTCGGTATGTCTTGCTCCCGGACTCTTACTTGATAGTATTCCGACCGAAGATCGATCTTAGAAAAGACACTGGCCTTGCTCAACTGGTCAAACAGTCATCAATCCTTGGTAGTGGGTGCTTATTCTTCACTGTTACTGCATTTAGCTTGCGGTAGTCGATGCACATCCTCGTCGACCCATCCTTCTTGGGAACTAGAATCACAGGCGCGGCCCAGGGCGATTTACTGTCTCGGATGAATCCCTTAGACTTCAACTCTTCTTCATGTTGATACAACTTATCCTGTTCTGACGGCGACATTCTGTAAACTCTGTCTGCAATAGGCCTCGTTCCAGGGTTCAACTCAATGCTAAATTCTACCTCTCTGATTGGGGGTATCCCTGGGAGCTCATCAGGGAAGACGTCGAGAAAATCTTCGACCACTCTCGGAATCTGTCCTAGCTCTGACACTGCTTCTGAGATGACGCCTCCGGCCTGATTCTTCAAGGTTCGAGTAAAGATGAACTGCTCCATCCCAGGAACGCTAAATATTACCCTACCTCCTCTACAATCAATTGTCGCATGACTGTCTCTCAACCAGTCTATGCCAAGAACAACATCAAAATTCCCTATAGGGAATTCAATCAATGATGCGGGCAATAAATGCCCACACACCTCTACCGGACATGAAAAGCATACCCTGCTAACTTCTACGAGCCTATTGCTGGTAAGTATATCCATCCTCTCCGGCAATGCCTCAAACTCTAATCCAATCCGTGTAGCATATTGTGCAGAGATGAATGAATGAGTAGCGCCTGAATCAAATAATGCTACAGCGGGAAATGAGGTGACGAGGACTTTACCTGCCACCACGTCACTAGACGCTAGAGCCTCTCCCAAGGTCAATGTGAGAGCCTGGCCCCGCGGAGCCCCTTGTTGCGGCCTTCCTCGACCATGCTGTTGCTGCCTCTGAGGGCCTTCGGCTTCCTGTACCTGGCGAAACATCTGAGCCTGCGTTGGTAGACGCTGGGCTAGGGGCCTTACTGCTAATACTGGCCCTCCACTCGGGGTTGCCACTGGAGCTGGCAATGCTGGAAAATGCTGAGCTGGCCCTCCTGGCCTCTGCATCACAGGACAAGTGGCGATACGGTGGTCTGAACTACCACACCTCAAGCATAAGCCATTCGCTGACCGGCACACCTCCCTCGTGTGCCCTGCCTTCCTACAGAATGTACAGCCCTGGGGTGCTCTCTGACGCTGTTGTTGGTTCCTCGGCTGCTGATGCCGAACAGGCACTGTATTAGTTGACACGGCCGTCCTTCGCGGCGCTTCTGCATCATGAATACGTACACCGGGTGCTGGTGCCGATGTTCGCTGCATTGCTCCTCCTCCAACCTGGGAATGAGATCTCTTCTGACCTCCTATCCTCGATGCCAACCTCTGCTGGGTAAGCTCGTGCCTCCGAGCTGCCGTCAAAACAGCGTCAAATGTCTGGTAGTCGTGTCCCTCTACAAGCTGTAGTAGTTCCAAATGAAGTCCCTGCTGGAACCTCATAGCTTTCTCTGGCTCCGTTGCCACCATTGCTGATACGAAACGGCACAATCTACAGAACTCTGCTGCATACCCCTCTACGGTCTTGCCTGCTTGCTTGAGACTGATGAACTTCTGCTGGAGCTCATATCGAGCTACTGCGCCAAAATACTTGGCCTTGAATCTGTCACTGAAGGTGGTCCAACGAACAGGGCGTCTTGCACCAACTTCTTCTTATGCCCACCAGTCGCGGGCAAGATCCTGAAGTACCAGTTTGATCTGATCAACCTTCTCATCATCTGGGACCTTGGCTGCCACAAGAATGGCTTCGATGTCTTGAATCCAGGCATCCGCAGTGATGGCATCCTTCGTGCCATCAAAATACCTCGAGTTCAAGCGACGAAACCTTCATGATGCTCCAGAGTCAGCCCCGACACTCCTCTCAAGAGCTAACTGAATCCCTTGGTTCAGCAACACGTTCTGCTCCTGCTGCCGAGTCTGTTGCTGTTGGTTAGTGACAAGAAACCCCCGGATGATCTCCAGGAGTGCTACGACGTCTGGTACTGCCGTCGCTGCTGGTGCTGCAGGGGTTTCAATAACCTGCGGCTGTACTGCCTCTGGTTCTATTTCTGCTCGTGCCTGCACTGGAGAAGGTTCTCTCCCCTGTTGCTGCCCAGTCGAGCCATGCTCTTGCTGCTCTTCCTCATGGGCCTCACCCGCTACTAAGAATAAAGCACCCCTATAGAGAAGAATATAAGACTATCAAGTCCGAACGAGGAAGATTTCGAGGATGCAAGTCATGTTAGAGATCAAGGCAAGGACAGAGAATTCGAAACAGAATTTCAAGGGGAACAAGTTTTGATTGAGACTCCTAATAATTTGCAATACCCCACAAGTCTGAAAATCAGACCTGCATGGTCCACCACTAAAACCTTGTCACGCCCCAGTACCGAAATACGGAGACGGACTAGGCCAGCTACTCCATATGAGGTACGTAACGTCATACGGCAATCGTGGCTGTCGAGAGACTAGGGGGTACATGCTACAATTAAGTCTCCTATAGTCCCACAGAGTTCTATGTCTCAATCAATCAAATCACATCAGCAATTAAATGAACATTAAAGATAAAGCAGTAAGGCATCCCCGACGCTTCATCAAAATGGTCATGAGAGACTAGCTTTATAATTTAGCTATCTCAGAGAGTCAGGAGTACAAAATTATACACAGCTGCAGTCTGTTTATTTACAATTCTGTACTGACACAAAATATCAAGTAATCCGGCTAACAGGTGCCGGTGGCTAAACGCCGCAAAAGTAAAAGCAGGAGTGGTGGAGAAGAAACCCACTCGAGTCCCCGAACCGCCATGCTCCTAGTATGCACCATGGATGCCAGGGAGGAAGATCGTGTCCTCAGGCTCTGCTACGAGATCTGGCCAAACAAAAACCAGCGGGGTCAGCCCCGAATAGCAAGTACCGCCAAAGGGGCACAAGAGTTAAGATTAAAAATCCAGTTAATAGAATGATTGATAATGGTAATACTTATGCTACTATTATAGGGTAACGCAACATCTTCGAACCCATATGGCACCCTTACAACCAAACAAGGACAAAAGGTGCCGCATGGAGTCGGGACGTGTCGTACTCTATAACAATCACATAAGTTAAAAGGTATAAGCAATAAAATCTCCTGATCGTGACTTCGGTCGATAGCCTATCGCAGCACAATAACCAACCCAACAATCAAACAAGAACATGGGTTGGATCATGTACCATGATAGACCACGTTCCTCAGTCATTCACAGAAGTAGCACTCCACAACCAGAATAAGTCTTCCGTTCATAACTTCGGTCCACAGCCTGTCATAGTACGATAACCAACCCAACAATCAAACAAGAACATGGGTTGGATCACGTACCATGACAGTCCGCTTTCCTCAGTTATTCACGGAAGGTAATAGGATACAAGCAAGTCGTTTTCACGGCCAATCAAGTCTACGGGTTTCTAGCGGGGCGAGGTTATCCTCGCATCATGTTATTAGAAAATCCTCAGATCGTATCTTTCCAGCAAGGCTAGCCAACCCAGGGGTTCGCGTAGACAGGTATGATTGAGCACAGGTCCCTCGTAAGGCCACCTTGCTAAAACATATAATATATAGCAGGAATTAATCGGATACAGTCATCCACTCATTGCAGATGACACAGTATCCGTGGAGACCAGCCGGCGCATCAAGACAGTATCTCAAGGCGGCTGATGTAACACGATCTCGGGATTTTGCCCGCCCCATGCATCTAGTATGTTTAGTTGCCTAGTTTAACCCTAGGTGAAATCTTGGACTCACATGCTGTGGCCTGCATGATTATCCTCCTAAAGTCGTACTTTAGTACGAGTACCCCAAAGAGGATCCACGTCAATCAGTATGTCAAAATGTTCTACCCTTCTTAGTGTAATGCATCATTACAAATACGCCACGTGGATTACGAGTCATTTATCGAGCATGAACAAGAACTGGGACATTCAGGTACATGTATCAGGAAGGAACACTTTGTTCTCCGGGGTCACATTAGTGCTCATATCATGCTCGGGACAAAAGCGTACGCACAAAAGCACGCACGCTCAAGGGGTAAAAGTCACGCAGGCTCACTCAGGGCAGCGGGCGTGAAAAGTCACGCAGACTCAAGAGAAGAGCTGCGTGAAAAGTCACGCAAGCTCAAGGGAAGAGCTGCGTAACAGGCTCAAGGAGAGAGCTGCGTGAAAAGTCACGCAAGCTCAAGGAAAGAGCTGTGTGAAAAGTCACGCAGGCTCAAGGAGAGAGCTGCGTGAAAAGTCACGCAAGCTCAAGGAGAGAGCTGCATAAAAAGTCACGCAAGCTCAAGGAGAGAGCTGCATAAAAAGTCACGCAAGCTCAAGGAGAGAGCTGCGTGAAAAGTCACACAGGCTCAAGGAGAGAGCTGCGTGAAAAGTCACGCAGGCTCAAGGAGAGAGCTGCGTGAAAAGTCACACAAGCTCAAGGAGAGGCACGCTTCCAACAGGAAGCGTGCTCAAACAGAAGCACACTGTTCACTGTCTTCTCCAAACAGCAAGAACACCATGGCTGAACCCAAACTTCAAAGCATCATAACTTGGCCATCCGAACTCCAAATCCAGATTTCCAAAGTTCCAATTTGGGTGAAACTGAATGCTCTTCCACATGGAAGCATCAAAAACCCATAAAATCCAACTAAAGTAGATCAAACCATGCAAAATCCAAAAATGATTAAAACCTAGATCTACAAAAACCAAGGCTTCAAAATGGAAATTTCCAAGTTCTAAACTAGTATAGATTGAGGAGAAGAACATGTTTTGGCAAATAGTTTTGTAAGAAATTATTGACAAAATTATTGATCCATCTCTTGAGCAAGTTGGTACTTGCCTTGGTTGGTGGAGGAAATATTTGGTTGGTGGAGGAAGTAAATGAGATGAAGTAAAAGAGAGAAGAGAGAATGAGATGAGTATATATAAAGATCTTGGACCCATGGGTTCATGATGAACCAAAGGGTTCATGATGAACCATTGGTGAACCAAGAATGGGTTACCCAAATGAGCCAAAACTGTAGGCCCAAATATAGAAAATAAATTAGGAAATAATATTTTGTCGAATATTTTTAGGAATGCATGAAGAAATACAGCATAATAAATATAGTATAAATACAAAATAAATACAATTTATCGGTTTATGTATTAAAATACGTATTCCAGGATCGGGGAGTGACAACATAACACTCATGCAGGAAGGATTTCTAGCTGCATGGAGAAGACCCATGCGGCTGAGACTTCCAGCCGTATGAAGAAAGCCCATGCGGCTACGATTGCCAGCCGCATGAAGATTGTTGATTCCAGCCGCATGCCGCCTGCCCCACGGGGCTCAGTCTTCGACCGCCTCTCCTATGGTCCTGATCTCTCGTGCTCCCAAAAAGACATGTCTGACTCTCTCCAGCACCACTTAGACTCTTCCTATTATGTGCCCCCACGCACCAGAGTGAAGAAGTCTAGGGCAGCACGAGCTTGGCAAGCTCAGTCTGCTGACCCGACCTCTGACCATCCGAGCGTTCCATATACTGTTATATGGGCCTCTGATGGAAAGTTGTACAGAACCACTCGAGTCCAACCCCCGGCGGTAAACGGACAGAGAGGTTCCCAAAAGTCTTCCAAAATCCAGGGAACAAACATGGTCGCTTCAGACCCGTCTGACTTGCGTGAGGCTATCCTCCACAAACGCAAGGAAAGAGAGGGGACCTCGGGGTACAAAGAGTCCTCCCACGGACGTCACTGCACCCAAGTCATCGCCAACTGCTGTTGCAATAACGCGATGGTACGAGAAGATCGGCAGTCCAACTTCCAAAGACTGCAACAACCATGTTCAGAAGATGAGGCACTTTCCGTCGTCTCCTGCAACTCTGCTCAGAAAATCCTCGCCGATGGGAGAGAGAAAAAGACAAACGTTTCCAGCCCGAAGATTTTAACCACTATGACTAAGAGACGGTCGTCTAAGCGGGTGCCCACCACCGGAGTTTTCTAAGGTACCCGTTCAAAGACGAAATCTGCTACAGTGGAAGATTCATCGTCCGCATCACTGGGGGTTACTGGAACTGGAGGTAGCACTCCTCCGAACCTCCACGACAATCCGAAGTTTCAAAAAGACGAGCTGGAGAAAACAACTCTCCCATTAGATGCAGCAAATCTCGACGTCCCCGAGGACGTCCACAATTCCTAAGACGAGGCAAACTTAGAAGCTAGGGGTACTGTTCCTTCTGAGTCCGAACCAGAGGAAGACATTCCCACATACCTCGATGACTTCTCGTTACAAGGGTATGATTCGGAGTGTACGACATCCACCGTCCCTTCCACTTCTACTCATGTCAGGATGGCATTCATGATGAACGACGAACAGGATGGTCCCAGTGATCACCAACGCATCGACACTCTGGAGGCCATACTACGCACTTTGGTCAAATCAGTGGACGAGATCAAAGCAGCCCTCCCTATTCTGCAAGGAGAGACGCCTGGCCAAACAAACTTGGGTCCCGCGGTCAATGCAGACTCAAACTCAGCGGAACCAAACCCGGGCAATATTCCTCCTGAAATGTCGGCTCCTACCGCTGCAGACGAAGCCAGGGAGGCAAGAAGAGAGGTCCAGGAGCTCCGGGCCATGTTCCACGCCCGAGAAAATTGCCAAGACCTCAGGATACGACAACAGTATCCCGCTGCGTGGAGAGATGTTCCCTTTCCATTAAAGTATAAACCATTCCACATCAATCCATATGATGGGAAGACCTCCGCAAGTTGGTACATCACTTACTTCGAGGTCACTACCGACCATCTACCCTACGATGATGCCATCCTTATACGATTATTCATTAGGGCATTGGAAGGGGTCGCCTTCGACTGGTACCGTAACCTGTCAGACAACTGCTTCTACTCCTTCGCCAGCTTCAAGCGCATATTCTTGGAGAGATTCTACGAAGTAGGACAGGACATCATAATGTCCACCCTCATGGACGTCGTTCAAGGAGAGAAAGAGCTGACAAGGAACTATATTGAGCGGTTCCGCCAAACCGCCATGAAGTTGCTGTCTGGTAATCCGAATTCCTCTTTAATTGAAATTTGCCAAAAGAGACTGCTTCCGACAATCAGCCTCTGGATGGGTGAAAGTTAATTTAAGGACTGGAAGACGTTTATCATAAGTGCCACTAGTGCCGAAGACAGGTTGAAGAAGGCTCGCCAACTGGGATTGCATATCTCAGAGGGAGAGGACAAGGGCAGGCATTCTAATTCCAACAACAACAATGGTGGTAACTCCTCCAACAATCGGGACAACAAGGGCAAGCAGGCTATGGTGGCCGACACAGCACAAAACCTGAGTCAAAATCGGCGGACAAACGATGGCCACAAATGACCTACTCCTTCGAAGACGGCCACGTCAAGCCCATCTTGGACATGCTCATACAATGAGACAGAATTCAGCTCCCTCCGCCAAGACGGGAACCTCGGCCGACAGAAATGGAGAGCCTAAAGTACTGCCATTACCACCGCTACGTCCACCATGCTACACACGACTGCTACTAACTGAAATGATACATCCAACATCTCATCGATTCGAACGCTCTGGCCATTGATTTCGAAGAGGTAACTGTGGCAGCCAATATGGTGTCAGTATAATTTTGCAGCTTCCCTCTAACAGAAACTCAAGACGGTGTGGTACCCATCCTTCTGGCGACAATAGAGATTGCTAATCTTCTACCTCCCCGGGATCAGGCTACTGGTCTGGTACCTCTCACCACGTCATGAAGGGTGGTCATGTGGGTCCATCCAGATTTGGTACCAGAAGTAACTCAGTCCGTACCACTCCACATTGGCAGGAAGAAGGGTGGAAAGGTCAGATCCTGCCGCACAATTTCGGTAGATGTCGAAGAAGCCACAGCTGTCGTCACTCGGTCTGGTGCTCAATCCCAAACTACGCCAGATAACTCGGCTGAAGAGCATCAGCCGGCCACTGCTGACACTCTGGGACCTTCCCAACCTCCAACGACCGACAAGCCTAGGCCGAAGGAGACTCGCTTTGATAAATTCCTCCGAAAAAAGGTACCTCATGGGCTGGAAAGGCCCTACAACTTTGACATCTTGGCGCAATTGGCCAACACACCGGCCAAATTATCATTATACGAGCTCCTGAGACTCTTCAAGGATGTTCGTGCAGCTTTGAGCGACGCACTCCAGAACGCCGACGCATATCTAGCTCAGATCAACCTCACGGGAGAGAGCCCGCCTGCAGATCTCTAAGACAGCGCTTGCACGGAAGCGATGCCCAACATTGTCTTCACTCCACATGATATGCTCATCAAAACCAACCTGTACGATCGACCGTTATATTATACTGGATACATCGGCGACGTGAAGGTGGATCGGATGCACATTGATCCTGGTTCTTCTATTAGCATCATTCCGAAGGGTCTGTTACATCATCTCCGCATTCCTATGCATCGCCTGACGCCAACAAGCACCGCCATCAGCGGTTTCAATTTGGGCATGAGCTATCCGATTGGAAAGATTCGCTTGAAGTGCCAAATTGGCGATCTTCAGTCAGAACTAACCTGTTACGTCATAGATGCAGACACTTCCTACAATATCCTCTTGGGGCGCCCTTGGATACACGATTACATGATCGTGCCTTCCATGTTGTACCAATGCTTCAAGTATGTCGACAAACACGGCTTCGTGAGGACAGAATTTGCCGACATCGATCCCTTTAAAGGGATCGAATCCTACTACTCAGACTCCTGCTTGTACGAAAAGTCGAAGAGGCACCTTGGTGAAGGAGATGTGCAAGCTCGTACCGAGACAGCTACAGGATCAGAAGAACCTCTGACGATCCATCTCTAAGCTTGCAAACCTGGCAAGTCCGTACCCCTTACAGCCTCTCTGCGTAAGGACGCAATCAGCCTCTCGGTACAAGAAGAGCAAATGATAATTCGGTTGCCAAGGTCCGGCCAAGCGCCAAGACCCACAACGGAGCCACTAACAATCAGACTGCCTAGAGTCGGCCAGCCACAAATGGAGAAGCTCAACCCCTCCGACAAGCCAATGACGATACGCCTTCCCAAGAAGAATCGTCACCCCGATGCAAGGTCTGGGGCTTCTAGAGAGCCAATAACTCCCCGCCCAGTATAAAGTACGAAACTGGGGGTTATTAGTCTGCCAACAACTCCACGTTCGGCCCCACCAACAGAACCCCTGATGATCAAGCTGCCCAGGTCATCCTCTCAGTCTTTATTTATACAGGGGGTGGCTGAAGAAGAACCGGAACTGGCCAAGTATGTTGCTGCCCATACTGATGTTCCCTTCATAGATGATGTAATCTCGCTAGAAAAGATACCTTACTTCATCAATAAAGGGCTAGCTTTGAACTACCTCGAGCTTAATAAGCATTGTACAATGTATGCTATGGAACACGGTATAGGCACTCACCTACACACACAGGTGACAAATGTTTATACCGCAAATCAGCTTACTCCCGCGGAAGACGCTTACCGCATAATCGAAGGAGGGGACCATCCAATCATCTTCGGCTGAAAGGATGATCCACAGCCCTTCACCATAGAGAAGGTCGATCTTGAATCAGATGCCGGGAGACTGCCTCTGTATCTTTATAGCCCCAAATCCAAGTACCTCATGCAAAAATAGGAGTATGATCTGGAGACTACGCCAGGCTTGAACTACGGCAATGGTCGACGATTACCTTTAAAGCCCCCAGTCCCGGCTGGCAAACCACGGGACTACTATAGCAAGACTCGATGTGGATTAGGTATGTTACACCCGCAACGACCCTTGAAAGTCCAGATGAGGAATGTGACTAGCATTCACATTCAACCGGGTTACCAACTTCTGATTCGGATGCCAGCATCGGAGACGTATTCAGACAAGTCCTGTCAGTCAATATGGCATTCGCCGACGCTTACAAAGAAGACGAAGACATTCCTAAAATCCTCGAGTTAGAGCCATGGGCCCAACAGCTGGATACATAATGGGAAAAGCGGTTCGAACAGAGAGAACCTCCTACTAAAGATGAGGTTATACAGGTCGACCTTGGCAGCAAATCTTCTCCAAAACCAATCTTCGTTAGTAAAAGCCTGACAGACGAAGAGCGAGAATCGCTACTAGAACTTGTCAATGAATATATTGATGTGTTCGCCTGGAACTATAAAGACATGCCAGGGTTAAATCCTGATATTGCTCTTCACAAACTCAACATCCGGCCAGATACAAAGCCAGTCAAACAACAACAATGACGCTTCCGCCCAGGCATCATGGATGCCATCGAAGCCGAAGTCAACAAACTGATAGCCAGCGGCTTCAAATGTGAGGAGCAACATCCAGACTGGGTCGCCAACATAGTACCGATCCTCAAGAAGAATGGAAAGATTCGAATCTGCATCGACTTCCATAATCTGAACGAGGCTTATCCCAAAGATGAATTCCCCCTCCCTATCACAGACATCATGATCGACAACACATGCGGCTTCGAACGCATGTCATTCATGGATGGTTTCTCGGGGTACAACCAAATCATGATGTCTCTTGACGACGAAAAGCATACATCATTTCGAACACCGATTGGTACATACTGCTACACAGTCATGCCTTTCAGTTTAAAGAATGTTGGCGCCATATATCAGAGAGCTATGAGCATCATCTTTCGTGATCACTTACGCAAGACTGTGGAGTGCTACGTTGACGACATCGCCGTCAAAAGCCGCTGTAAGGGAAACCATCTCCAGGATCTGAGGATGGTATTCGACCTGATGCGAGCACACAACCTGAAGATGAATCCCACAAAATCCTTCTTGGGCGTATCCGGAGGAAAGTTCTTAGGTTTCATCATCACCTCCCAGGGTATCCACGTAGACCCTGAGAAGACGAAGGCAATCATGGAGATGGGTCCCCCGAGAAATCTTCGAGAACTTCGAGGCCTCCAAGGGAGGTTAGCTTACATCAGGAGGTTCATTTCCAACCTCTCCGGGCGTTGTCAGCCATTCACCCATCTCATGAAGAAGGGCATCTCATTCGTATGGGACGAAGAATGTCAGCGTGCCTTTGACAGTATCAAAGAATATTTGTCGAACCCTCCAGTCCTGGTGGCCCCGGTTGCTGAAAAACCATTTCTGCTCTATATGCGAGCAATGGAGCATTCCCTCGGTGCTCTGCTGGTACAAAACAATAATGCAGGCCATGAACAAGCTATATATTACCTCAGTCGAATGATGATCAGGCCAGAGCATCGATATACCGCCGTGGAGAAGGACTGTCTCGCCCTGGTGTTCGCCATTCAAAAGACGCAACACTATGTCACAGGACAAACCATACATGTGATCTTACGAGTCAACCCTCTCAGGGTCCTCATGACTAAACCAGGGGCACTCAGCTCTCGCCTCGCTACATGGGCAATATTACTGTCCCCCTACCATATGATCTTCGTCCCATAAAAGGCTGTTAAAGGTCAAGCCCTGGCAGACTTTTTGGCAGCCTACCCAGGCTCGGAGTCGTCCAAAATATATGAAGGAATCCCAGATGAGGTCGCCGACTCGCATGCAACCTCTCACGATGATATATGGCGAATGATCTTCGACGGCGCCTCAAGGACCGGACCTAAGGACAACATCGTCGTCGGAGTCGGGGTGGTGCTAGTTTCTCCTTCCGGATTGGTGATCAATTGTGCTTACTCCCTCACAAAACCCAACTCTAACAATGTGGCCGAGTACAACGCTTTGGTTATTGGCCTCCAACTTGCAAGAGAGCTGGGGGTAGAATATCTTGAAACATACGGTAATTCGTAGTTAATCGTCAATCAGATCCGGTGTGCATACGAAGTCCACCATGAAGACATAATCCCCTATCACCAAATAATTATCGACATCAACTCATCATTTGAGGGATTCTTCATCGAACACGTTCCCAGACTCCAAAATATCGAAGCCGATGCCTTAGCTGGCCTTGCCGCTTCCCTAGCGGTTCCGAACTATGCTCATCAATCGGTGGATGTGATAGGCCGTAAACTGGTCTGTCCCAAGAACAATGTTCAATTCGTGGCGAGTTATTCCGATCAGACGATCGGCAAAGCACAAGACTGGAGACAACAATTCATTGACTTCGTAGTCTACAATATTCTGCCAGAGGACCCTAAGGAAGCTACCTCCATCAGAAGGCGTTCTCTCAGATTCTTCTACGATACAGAGACGAAAATGCTGTATTGCCGATCATATGATGGATTATTGCTTCGATGTTTGTTAAACACAGAAGCCAAAGAAGCCGTACGCGAAGCCTATGACGGTGTCTGCGAGCCCCATCAGCCTGGCCCAAAATTGTAAGACCGTCTTCGCCGAATGGGCTACTACTGGCCCATGATGGTAGCAGATGCGATAGACTATGCAAGAAAGTGCAAATCATGCCAAGTCCATGCGGACTTCATCCACCAGCCATCCAAATTTTTACATCCGACAGTGGTGTCCTGGCCATTCGAAGCATGGGGAATGGATATCATTGGCACGATCACTCCACCTTCTTTTCGTGTACATCGCTTCATACTCGCAATCACAGATTACTTCTCCAAATGGGCGAAAGCTGTTCCGCTCACAGAAGTAAAGACTTCAAATGTGATCAGCTTCCTCAAGCATCACATCATCTATCGCTTTGGACTGCCCCGAAGGATCATCCACGATAATGGTCCGCAGTTCGCAAGCCACGCCTTCTATCGGTTCTGCGATATGCACCGCATCCAGAATATTGCTTCAACGCCATATAACCCAGCAGCGAATGGGTTAGCAGAAGCATTCAACAAAACAATCATTAAACTTCTCAAGAAGTTCGTATCGTCCAACAAACATGATTGGAACGAGAAGCTTTGTGAATGCTTATGGGCGTACCGCACTACAGTCCGAACAGCCACAAGGAACACACCATTCTTCCTGGTATACGGGAGTAAGGCAGTTCTCCCATTGGAGACTCAAATACCCTCGCTCCGCATCGCTCTTACTTTCTAATTGACGACAGACGATAACTATCATCGCTGGCTACAAGAGTTGGAGGCCTTAGATAAAAAATACCTATTGACTCAGCAACGAATCGAGCTTTACCAAGCACGCATCTCCGGAGCCTTCAATAAGAAGGTTAAAATCAGAACATTCCAAGTAGGCGATCTTGTTCTGGCAGCTCGAAGGCCGATGGTCATGACTCACAAAACCGTCGGCAAATTCCAGCCAAAATGGGAAGGTCTATTTATCATTGAGGTCGTATTCTCCAACGGTGCTTACCGCCTCGTAAAACAAAACGGAGACTTGCTCATGTTACCCGTCAACGGCAAGTTCCTAAAGAAATATTATGTCTAAACGACATTCACAACACTCCAGATTATTGAGTTATGTACCCGCCAGTACTGCTGAACACACATTCTCCGAATCCCAGATTATTGAGTTATGTACCTGCCAGTACCGCTGAACTCACATTCTCCGAATCCCAGATTATCGAGTTATGTACCCGTCGGTACCGCTGAACTCATATTCTAAATTTCATATTATTGAGTTATGTACCCGCCGGTACCGCTGAACTCATATTCACAATATCCCAGATCGCTGAGTCATATACCCTCCAGTACCACTGAACTCACATTCTCCAAATTCTAGATCGTCGAGTCATGTACTCTTTCGTACCGCTGAACTCACATTCCTCCAAATATCTCAGATTATCAAGTTATGTACCTGCAAGTGCCTCTGAACTTACATTCTGGTCACTCTTTCAGATAGTAAGTCATGTATGACCATACCTCTGAACTTATTTCTCTGAAAGAGCTCCTTCCTCATGATCCGCTACCCGCACTCTCAGTGCACAAAAAGGTAACAGATCCACAAAATTTCTAAAACGACTACGTCGATGTTTCCTCTGAGTCGTTTCACTTCCGCCAAAAACAAATTAGCCCTCTATATAGAACTTCCATGTCCTCATTACCTCTGAGTCGTTCTATGTACCCCTTCATGGAGCCCACTCCTACCATGTCCCCATTACCTCTGAGTGGGAAGGCTCCATCGAAGAAACCCTCATATTTGCCATGTCCTCATTACCTCTGAGTAAATATGTTGGTCCTCCCTCGACTTATTATTTGTACCAAAAAAAATCCCAGGGTACGCTAAGGATAATAGGTCCACAAATATCCTCTGTTGACCAAAAATATCCTCCGTTGAGTCCACTCCTGCCATGTCCTCATTACCTCTGAGTAGGAAGACTCCGCGGTAAAACCTCCATACTTGCCATGTCCTCATTACCTCTGAGTAAGTATGTTGGTTCCCTTTCATCCTATTATTCGTATCCTAAGACGGGGTACGCCAAGGATAATAGGCCCACAAATGTCCTTTGCTAAGTTTCTTAGTACAGGCCCATCATTTCTCATCATGCCCTGGGAGCCCAGCTGCTCCATGGCATTCTTTCTCCCGATACCAGGAGCGTCCATGACCACCTTACCGTGGAACTGTTCTAGGTATCCCCAATCAAACTTGTTATCCGTACCTAAAACCAAGGTATGCCAAGGGTAACAGGTCCACAAATATGTTCCCTATACGGGGCAAACATCACCATAACACCATAAGCACAACAAGCAGTACAGGTAAAGGGTAGAATAAAGCATACTCTTTTATTTGGAAGCCAAAAAGCATTATATGTTCTGGGACCATGTCCCCCTCAAAAAGAACATAACAAAAGAAGAAAAGGTCGACTATGGTTCGGCATTACATAATTCCAGGAGGCGGTCCTTCACCAAGGCGGTCCCCCGTTCAAGCCGCTGCTTTGCTCAGCACTCCACTTTCTGGGACAACCGATCCATATCATCAAAATACATGTGTGCCTGCCAGCCATCCTCCATCTTCTTTAGGGTGAGCTCCAGATTGGCAGAAGCTCGACTAAGTCTGTCAGCCTCCTGGATAACAAGCTCCTTTTCGGTACGGGCGGCTTCGAGCTCAGACTCCAAAAAGGCCAGCTTTCCCTGGTGTCGATTACCCCGCAGGAGGCGTTCGCTTCCCGAGCCATGCAATCTTCATTTCTACGGCTCAATTGATCGTATAACTGGGACAGATCATGGCGGTCCTTCAGTATGGTCGGCTTGATCGAATCCCGAGCAAGCCTCACCTTCTCCACCGCGGTTATAAGGAAAGTACGCTCTTGATCTATTGCCGCAGACAGATCAGCTTGTCGCAGCACGTGAAACTGGGTCACAAGTCGATCAGCCTCTAGCAGTTTCGGCTCCATAAGCGCAGCTAGCCCCGCCCCACCAGGAAGTGTTCTAAGGATGTCGATTTGGCCATCGGCGCATTGACGGGCCATAGCAAAGGGAGTACCCCTCTCCACAGCTGCCTCGATCCCTCTCTTCAGGTGGCGGTAAAAGCTGTCAACCACATCCTTTGACACTTTATCCAAAACTTCTGTAGAGGTTGGCATCAAAAGAAGTGTGGCTAGCAGTATCGAAGGAGTAGCATCGGAACTGGCCATCCCTGCCACCAAGGATACAAATTCTGTGCGAAAAGACGCATGAATAGCGGCTAGCTCCTCTTCCGACGCCCGAAGAGCTTGGATACTCGGCAAGGCGGAAAGGTTAACCCCCGAAACCATATTCGCAGAGGAGGACGCAGGAAGCATTGTTCCCTGCCCCGGCTGTGCTCCCACTTGGGCCCCCGAACTCGACCCAGCTGGAGGCCCCTCAATATAGGTTGGAAGAGAAGGAGGCACACGTGCTTCCATCAGATCCCTTCCGGTAGAGTCCGCCCCGACAATGTCCGTCACGGGCAATAAAGGGGCGGGACCTGTACGTCCAGAACAACAATCAATCGGCGTTACCCGAAGGATGTGATGGTAGAGCAGATAGGCCTCCTCGCAAGTTAAGATTCGGCTTATCTTACCAGGGAAGGAGCATGGAGACTGCAGCTCGCTCGCAGCTGACATGGTCTCCTCACCCGTGACCTCCAAATTAAATTCGGCTGACTCTTCTGTCCCAGCCACCTCGGAGGGAGATACGACTCGATCAACGTCATCTTGATGAAATTCAGCAATTTCAGGGACATGTTCATCGGAGTCCCCGTCATCTCGAGTCATGACCTCGGTAACTTGAGATTTCTCTTCTTCTGACACCTATGGGAGGGAAGGAAAATGATTAAGATCAAAACTGGAAGAAAAAAAGAACTGAATAAAAATGGTAGTGACTCGCTTTACCTCCGAAGCGGGGTCGACCTCCTCGCTTCTCTCCCTTATATTTAGCCAGCGATGTCTGGTCGCAGCCAATTTTCGGGAGTGAGAAATACCGCCAATAGGAGAAATTTGTCTGCTACGCTTCCGTACAGAACCAGGTACGACAGGTGGCTGATTTGCCACCATCTTATTTAACAAAACAGGCGGCTGATCCGCCCCAACATCTTCTACCGGGAAGGAAGAGTTATCTGCATCACGCTCATCGTCCTCATCATCCGTAGTGGTGGAGTCTGAGTCTGGCACTTTGACTCTATTCTTCTTCTTCTTTTTCGTCTTGGCCCCTTGGGGCTTCTCATCCAAGCCAGTACCAACAATAAAACTGGTACCCGGGCTAAAACCGATGGGGAGATTGTTTGCCATGACATGGTACAAGGCCGCCATATATAAAATCTCTACCGACGCCTCAATAGCAGGAACTGAAAAAGTGGTACGGGTATGGAATGTATTATAGTAATGCCACACCCTGATGCCGTCAAGATGGCTACCTTCAAAACCCAGACAAGAGCTGGGACTGTCCAGAAAAAGTTGGCTGTATCCAAACTGACGAGCAAACCTGCTGGGCAA
This sequence comes from Iris pallida, assembly GCA_029216955.1. Lineage (NCBI taxonomy): Eukaryota > Viridiplantae > Streptophyta > Magnoliopsida > Asparagales > Iridaceae > Iris > Iris pallida. Next base: position 83,122 of record JANAVB010001677.1, on the reverse strand, counting down.
GTAAGGTTCCAGGAAGACAACATTACGGTTGCGGTATACCAGGTGTATGGGGCGGATGTTACGCAACCACAAAAGCATCTGGCGGTCTAGAAGTTGAGGAGGACCAATACCGTCGAGATGTACGTCCGCTATTTCCTCAGCAGTAAAACGAGGGACGGATACGAAAAAGTCGTACCTATCTGCTCTCGCCAGCGCCATCCGACAGGCACGTATGGTATCATACTCCCAAGGCTCGTTGCGATAACGGAAGATAAAAGCGTCATCAGCAATCACGCCATCTTCAGAACCCGGTCTCATCAAAGACCGGTAGTGCATTAATAACCACCCCCATCAGATAATGATAGGGCAGCTCAGTCCTTTCAAAGTCTTTTGTCACATCACGGGCGATGACCTTGGACATAAAAGTACAGAGGCCACGGTATATGCTGCACACCATGGCCGGGAGAAGAGCTAGTTTCACTCTAAAAACTAGCTTCACAGCAGGAAGAATAAAATTACGGTTGATCCTTTCAATAGAACCAGCTCCTCCTTAGACTACGCAATTCTGCAGCCATACCATAAAAAATCCTGCTAGGAGCGCCTTCTCTGACAGCTCTTAGGTATCCGTATAAAAATAACCAAAAGAGTCGGTCTTGCTTCCAAATCTGTCGCTGGTGGAGGCCACCCTCTTTGTCGACGACATCAAAGCCTGAACCGCCTCCCGGGATTGAGGACTTCGGGAAGTAACTCGGCCTAAGGCTCCCGTTGAGAAGAGATAGCTCACCCAGTCCTTACTATGGGGAGCATTCCCTTCCGAGCTGCTTTCCTTCTTGGCTATTTGCTGGCACGTACTATAGAAGCACAATATTTCCTGATAAGTAGCCACGAAGCCCGGATATCATTCTTCCGGCTCTTCGAACTCCTCATTCGTAGGAGTGTATACTTCAAAAGCTTTATCCCCCTAAGGAAGTTTGGAAATCACGTGCATCTCATGGAGTGCAAGCCCTATTTCCCCTACAGGGGTATAGAATGTTCCCGTACGACAGTTGTACATCTCCAACAAAGCCATGAATAATTTCTTGTTTACAGGTAAGCCGTGCCTGGTGCCCCGAATAGCGTGATAAAGACCAATCTCATGCAGAAAAGTCTCATACTTTCGCGAGATCCACATAGACAGATTGATCCATGAGGAGATGGGGTATATCCAACTTGGGAGTGCCAACCGGCCGATTGGATAGGAGCCTTTCCGAGCAAGTTGGTTCAGGAAAGTATCGGCTGAAGAAAATGTGAAATTGGGACCCGGCACATTCAAGAAAGTACCCGGGGCCAATCCTATTACATAACGGCTGGTATGCACCTTGCCCGCACACATTGACGTCATGCTGTTGTTGTAATGGATGTCGCCCACAAACATCCCATTCCGGGTAGGAGTCAAAGACTCTGTAACATCCAGTTTTCCAGATGAGGGTAATTTTGAAATTTTGTAATTATAATTATTATTTATTGATTATTATTTCATATTATGATTTTTGGTGATTTTTAATCATTTTTAAACTATTTAAAATTATGACTTGTGATTTTGACATTTTACTATTGTTTGGTTTTAATTTCGAGGAATTTGTCACCCCCAGTTTTTAGGAACATGAGTATTTTGTTATTTTGTATTTTTGAAATATTTTTGAAATTTATTTTATTATTTATGATATTGTTTTGGGATTATTTGAGTCGGGTTCGAATTTCAACTCAATCCGACTTGAAACGGGGACCCGGGGGTAGTTTGACTCTAGTGGAACCTACACACTAGTTAGACATGGCCCACATGATATTAATTTTAGTTCACATGATAGAAATATTTTAGTTAGAGGTTAGACTAATTATTATGGATAAGGTTAGTATGATTAGAGACTTTAGAATGACTAATTTAGCCCCAACCAGTTAGCCCTCTCCTAAAACTAATAGAATAGGTTAGTGGGGGCATTTTGGACCTTACCATAATACGACAAATAGCCCCATATGGCCAGCCACTTTGGGAGAGGATAGGCTCAAGTTCATTTCATTATTCTCATCCACACTCTCTCTCTTGTTCTTCCCCAAATTCCTAGAGAGCAATTCCTAGCAATTTCTCCACCAAATCCTTCCATTTCACCACCAAATCTTCTTCTTTCCTTCTCCATTCTAGCCAAGGAGGAAGCTACCGAAGTTTGGGAGGATTCGGAGCTCGTTCGTGTCCTTTTGGAATCTTTACGTGTCGGTGTCGCTCCGGGAAGGCTTTTCTTCGATTCAATCTACCGGGAGGTATAAATCCCTTCTCCTTTTCATTTCCTCATGCATATAGGTCTATTTTAAACCCATAGGAATGACCCCCATGGTTGTATCTCCATTTGTGTCCATTTCGTGTCCATTTGGAGGTCATAGGAGTGTCCTTTGTGTTGTGGTTGTGTCCATGTGGGAAAATCCCAAATTTGGACACACTATGTGTTGTTGTTATGTATGAATGAATTATTACATGTTTAATCTCATATTTTTGTATTGAAGATGTGTTATATAGTGTCTCATATATATATATTAGTGTAGAGAGTGAGTTCTTGATATATTATGTTATATACTTGTGTTCTTTTGTCTCAAACTACCTAAATCCTGCATAATTTTTATCCACGTTTTTAATTTCAGCCCTAACTTAGAAATATCATAACTTCTAGCTCAAAGCTCGGTTTAATCTTCCATTTTTTTTAAAAGAAGCGTATTGAAGTTAGATTTCCAAAAACAGATATTAATAGGCCTAATTCTTTCTGTAACATTCTGGAGAATTATTTGAGTGTCAGCTGTACGAAGGACAAACGCGTTCTCAGTGTTTTTGCGATTTCGGGAGTTTCCAGAAACGAAAACACGATCCGTTTGAAGTTTCGGAAAGCTAACACATAGATCTATAACATACTTTAATCCTAGATTTTAATTCATGCCGAGATGGTACAGTATTGATTATTAGTAGAAGTTACTATTCGGCATATGCATTTTGTGCACCCTTGTGTGTAATATAATGTTCTATTTGATTTTAACCCATGTTAATGTATATACATTATATAATTAAAAAGAGAATGCAAGCATGAGTAAATGGTTAAATAAATGATATATGAAGTGTAAGTATCCTATCTAATGTAAGCATGTATAAGTATGGCTTGTAATGAATATGTAGGTTCCATAGTATGTAATGTATGGTGCATATAGTGGTGCAAGAGAATTAATGAATGATGAATGAATGCAAGCATAAATGTAATGTAATAATAGATGTAATGTATGCAATATAGAAGTTAATGAGATATAATGTTCTATGTTAACACAAATCCTATATTACCTCATGTACCCCCTTACACTATGTTGACACTATCACACTTGACACATTGTTCACTTACACTTTGACACTCTTTGATATGTATACACTATGTATGCCCATTTAACCCTCACTTGCCCCTTTGCCATGTTCATATACACACACATAGCCTCTTAAATAAGTAATTATGAATATAGTTAACTTAGCTATGTATGTATATTATATATATGTTAGCATATTATGTTGTAATATATAAGTTTATATAACCATTTGAAATACCATGATTATAGACCTAATATTGAATACCAATATATGCATGTGTATATATGTGTAGACATATATAGCTTAAAGTAATAGATTACCTAGTGTATATCTAATGTGAATTCTTGCCTATTTGAGTATTGAATAATTGCATGCTATATAGAGTTGGGTGTATGTTGGCTTGTATAGCCTTGTATTGATGTGTGCTTGCTAGGATAGTCTTGGTTAGGCCTAGTAAGACTTGCTGGGTTAGGACATGACCTAGTTTGACCTAGTTTGACTAGTGCAGTTGACCAGAGTTGACCAAGGGTTGACTTTGGCCTAGTTTGACCTAGATTCATGTAGAATGCATTGTAGTGCTTTATATTACCCTTCTGGACATATTGTGACTTGTGCTATTCTAATTAGGAGCCAGACACCTCTTCTCGGACAGTATCTTTACCTTGGACATTCAGACATCAAGCGAGTACATTCTCTGATAGTTCTCTCATTTACTTGTCAATTACTGTACTTCAGTTCTAGTTAGTTGTATACGATTCTCTGTTACAACACGTGTGGATATTTCTAGATTCATGTATACGACACACTTTTATTTTCTGGCCTCTATTACTGGTATCATCTCTATTACTGGAATCACCTACTGGAATTATTTAACTGGAATCATTTTACTGGAATCATTTACTGGAATCATTTACTGGTATCATTATATTTTGGCTGGACTCATCTTGAATCATTGTGTCAGAATTTTGGATTCACTTGCTGGGAGGGGAAATACTAGAGTGAGACATGTAGACATACCCCAATCTAGAATCTCCCTACTGGAATCTACTGGAAGCATAGCCCTCTCTCGCCTGATCAGTGAGGGATGTGCCTATTTACCCACAGCCGTTTACATGTCGAACTCGGTATTTTAAAACACACTGCTAGAGTATAGGCTGGACTCACCCTGGAATCGTTGATCACTATAACTGGAATCGTTCCTTACTGGATTCATCTTGTATTAGATTCATCCCGTACTGGATTTACATAGGTTTTACACTAGTTACATTTTCTGTCTGGACTTTATATCATATTACCCTGGTTCAGCTAGTTCTATTTTTACAGTCTTCATTGCTATGATTCTTCTCTTGTTTAGTATTTACTTTCTTTGCACTTTATCTCTCTTTCTTACCATCACCTGAATATAAACTTCCATTTTCATCAATATAAATGTCTATAACTGTTGTATAGTTCTCTGTCATTTACTTGGGTTTTCTAGATGAGATGTGCTCGTTCCTGTCCTGACTGGACCTGTTGATAAATTTTACAGATAGCCTGGAGGTTGCCTGCTAGCCTAGAGGAGACACAGTAGAGGTTGTATAGTTAGTTATTTCAGTTGTATTGAGTTGTATTTATTCTATGGATTACTGTATTGAGCTTTGAGATGTTTTCTGGGTTTGTGTATCTTAGACACTTAGACTTCTATCTGCTGTATCTCTTTTGGATTTTATGTTTTACCTATCTTTTATCTCGCTCTACCTTAGTTGTGATTGAGACTGTATCTGCTATGTCACCTCCATTCGGAGAGTATATACTGTACAGGTACCTTTATATTGTTAGATGTTTGACCTAGGACAGCGTTCTACCGCCGACACTGCAGCGTAGGCTGGACGTACCCACGTCTCGTGCCCTTACTCTAGGGTGCGGGTCGTGACATGTTTTTAGTGGTGGCCCATGCAGGTCGAGTTTATGTAGTGGTATTCAAAGTAGAGTATCACTACAGCCTGTAGTAGGATTATGATATTTTTGGAGGTACTCAATCACATTAGGAAAAACTCTTAATCCGATTTCTTTTGTCTAAAATTGTTGCTTATTGACTTCCCTTGAATATAAACTGTTCTCTTTTGAATTTTTGCTTCATTCTCAGAAATCGCTTCTTGTTTTGATCTGTCTTCATGATGGTTATGAAGACACGATCTCATCGCTTCAGTTCGGGGGATACTATTGAGAGGCTGGCCACCTCTCGTCCTGTTCATCAGGGCCTCGAGACCGCAGCTTCTGTTGTGCCGACTCAGGTTGACGTTTCTGCTACATTGGAGGTGCACCTCCGTCTGTACAGAGACTTTTCCCTTCGTTTCCGGTTTCTCTCAGCAGTAGCGATTCATGCAGCATCAGCAGCAGAGATTTGTGCAGTATCAGCATAAGGCTGGAGGAAACCAACACGGCGAGCTATCGTCAGGATAGTCGAGGATGCACAGACCGTTGGAGATCTTGCTGCAAGTTCCATTCTTCTCAATTTTATTTTCGCAATTGTCTTTTATAATTACCTTGAAATCCGATTCCATCTGTTCTTTGTTGATTGATTAATTTTGTCATGTTACTCTTTTGTTGTGTTATTTTTCTTCTGAAAAAATCATATGGGCTAGGTCGCCTAAATCATGGGATCTAGAATCCTCGATAGTCGTGTTAGTTGGCATAGTGAGGACATATAGTCAGATTTTGGATGTATTCTCGGGTATGGGAATTTAAGGTTTTCGCCGTCGCATACGGCAGTACAAAAATTTTAAATACCATAAACCTAGAGGTACGTACCTTAGTCAAGGACTCTGTGATTATCGTAGACTTGCTCACTAGCATGATGAAGACTCTGGACAACATGATTTTGGACAGACGCATATGATTAACAGATTGTATCTTGAGAAGGTTTAAACATCATACCCTTTTGATTGTTATAAATGACTTAGGAGTAGGGATATTTAGTTTTGTAGAGCTTATTCATAGGTAGTTCCTTCATAGTATAATAGTATGATGACTTGTTGAGTGTCTGTACCCTAGAGGTGATAGTTAGCATTGGTGTTAGAATAGTAACCCATTGCAGATAATTCTCCTGTTATCTATAATACCAACCAGTTACACATAGGTTGTTAGTATGCCTTACAGCCTTGATGATTATTACTACTTTTTCTTACCTTTTCCAGTGAGGCACCCATGACCAGAGCCTGCCTTTGAGTATAGTTGTAGTTTCACCTAAGACCGAGAGGTCTATTTGCATAGATAGATTGCAGATGATATTGGCATATGGGATATAGGTTAGTTGGTATCTATAGGCCATTGTTGTATAGGGTTATAAACATGTTGTTTAGCTTATACTTGGTTCAGTTTTCTATTTTAGTTAAGTTCTCTTCGTGTTGAGTTCCTTTGTGTTGATCACCTTTATAGATAGTGTGCAGACCCTTCACTAGATACCATGTCCCCTTGATTGAGACCATTCATCCTTAGCCTTGTTCTAAGCATTGTTTCAGACCCTTATAAGTTTAGTCTGCCTTAACCCTTGGTTGATCAGTCATGTATATATATATAGATGATATACTTAGGATATATGTGATAGGTTGTTGTTCTTGAGCATATATATATATATATATATGTGGTATTTGATATTTATGTGCTTAGCTTGTAGGTATTTAGTTATAGGTGACTTGATAGGATTGGGAAGTTAAGAGCTAGTCTATTATAGAGTTTCTCTTTTGCTAAATTCTAGTTGCCAACACCTAGATAGCTAGCATAGGTAAAACCCTAAGAAGTTGACCAGTTGATGACCAAGTACTTGGATGTTGAGAAATTGACTAGTGATTGACCCTTAACTATGTTTGACATAGAAGGGGGTGCGATCATCTTAATTTCGAGGACGAAATTTTTATAAGGTGGGTAGGATTGTAACACCCAGTTTTCCAGATGAGGATAATTTTGAAATTTTATAATTATAATTATTATTTATTGATTATTATTTCATATTATGATTTTTGGTGATTTTTAATCATTTTTAAACTATTTAAAATTATGACTTGTGATTTTGACATTTTACTATTGTTTGGTTTTAATTTCGAGGAATTTGTCACCTCCAGTTTTCAAGAACATGGGTATTTTGTCATTTTGTATTTTTGAAATATTTTTGAAATTTATTTTATTATTTATGATATTCTTTTGGGATTATTTGAGTCGGGTTCGAATTTTAACTCAATCCGACTTGAAACGGGGACCCGGGGGTAGTTTGACTCTAGTAGGACCTACACACTAGTTAGGCATGGCCCACATGATATTAATTTTAGTTCACATGATAGAAATATTTTAGTTAGAGGTTAGACTAATTATTATGGATAAGGTTAGTGTGATTAGAAACTTTAGAATGACTAATTTAGCCCCAACCAATTAGCCCTTTCCTAATACTAATAGAATAGGTTAGTGGAGGCATTTTGGACCTTACCATAATAGGACAAATAGCCCCATATGGCCAGCCACTTTGGGAGAGGATAGGCTGAAGTTCATTTCATTATTCTCATCCACACTCTCTCTCTCTTGTTCTTCCCCAAATTCCTAGAGAGCAATCCCAAAAAATTTCTCCACCAAATCCTTCCATTTCACCACCAAATCTTCTTCTTTCCTTCTCCATTCTAGCCAAGGAGGAAGCTACCCAATTTTGGGAGGATTCGGAGCTCGTTCGTGTCCTTTTGGAATCTCTACGTGTCGGTGTCGCTCCGGGAAGGCTTTTCTTCGATTCGATCTACCGGGAGGTATAAATCCCTTCTCTTTTTCATTTCCTCATGCATATAGGTCTATTTTGAACCCATAGGAATGACCCCCATGGTTGTATCTCCATTTGTGTCCATTTTGTGTCCATTTGGAGGTCATAGGAGTGTCCTTTGTGTTGTGGTTGTGTCCACGTGGGAAAATCCCAAATTTGGACACACTATGTGTTGTTGTTATGTATGAATGAATTATTACATGTTTAATCTCATATTTTTGTATTGAAGATGTGTTCTATAGTGTCTCATATATATATATATATATTAGTGTAGAGAGTGAGTTCTCGATATATTATGTTATATACTTGTGTTCTTTTGTCTCAAACTACCTAAATCCCTCATGATTTTTATCCACGTTTTTAATTTCAGCCCTAACTTAGAAATATCATAACTTCTAGCTCAATGCTCGGTTTAATCTTCCATTTTTTTTTAAATAAGCGTATTGAAGTTAGCTTTCCAAAAACATATATTAATAGGCCTAATGCTTTCTTAACTTTCTGGAAAATTATTTGAGTGTCAGCTGTACGAAGGACAAACGCGTTCTCAGTTTTTTTGCGATTCCGGGAGTTTTCGGAAACGAAAACACGATCCGTTTGAAGTTTCGGAAAGCTAACACATAGATCTATAACATACACCTAGATTTTAATTTATACTGAGATGGTACAGTATTGATTATTAGTAGAAGTTACTATTCGACATATGTATTTTGTGCACCCTTGTGTGTAATATAATATTCTATTTGATTTTAACCCATGTTAATGTATATACATTATGTAATTAGTAGAGAATGCAAGCATGAGTAAATGGTTAAATAAATAATGTATGAGGTGTAAGTATCCTATCTAATGTAAGCATGTATAAGTATGACTTGTAATGAATATGTAGGTTCCATAGTATGTAATGTATGGTGCATATAGTGGTGCAAGAGAATTAATAAATGATAAATGAATGCAAGCATGAATGTAATGTAATAATAGATGTATGTATGCAATATACAAGTTAATGAGATGTAATGTTCTATGTTAACACAAATCCTATATTACCTCATGTACCCCCTTACACTATGTTGACACTATCACAGTTGACACATTGTTCACTTACACTTTGACACTCTTTGATATGTATACACTATGTATGCCCATTTAACCCTCACTTGCCCCTTTGCCATGTTCACATACACACACATAGCCTCTTAAATAAGTAATTATGAATATAGTTAACTTGGCTATGTATGTATATTATATATATGTTAGCATATTGTGTTGTAATATATAAGTTTATATAACCATTTGAAATGCCATGATTATAGACCTAATGTTGAATACCAATATATGCATGTATATATATGTGTAGACATATATAGCTTAAAGTAATAGATTACCTAGTGTATATCCAATGTGAATTCTTGCCTATTTGAGTATTGAATAATTGCATGCTATATAGAGTTGGGTGTATGTTGGCTTGTATAGCCTTGTATTGATATGTGCTTGCTAGGATAGTCTTGGTTAGGCCTAGTAAGACTTGCTGGATTAGGACATGACCAAGTTTGACCTAGTTTGACTAGTACAGTTGACCAGAGTTGACCAAGGGTTGACTTTGGCCTAGTTTGACCTAGATTCATGTAGAATGCATTGTAGTGCTTTATATTACCTTCTGGACATGTTGTGACTTGTGCTGTTCTAATTAGGAGCCAGACACCTCTCCTCGGACAGTATCTTTACCTTCGACATTCAGACATCAGGCGAGTACATTCTCTGATAGTTCTCTCATTTACTTGTCAATTACTGTACTTTAGTTCTAGTTAGTTGTATGCGATTCTCTGTTACAACACGTGTGGATATTTCCGGATTCATATATACGACACACTTTTATTTTCTGGCCTCTATTACTGGTATCATCTCTATTACTGGAATCACCTACTGGAATCATTTAGCTGGAATCATTTTACTGGAATCATTTACTGGTATCATTATATTTTGGCTGGACTCATCTTGAATCATTGTGTCGGAATTCTAGATTCACTTGCTGGGAGGGAAAATACTAGAGTGAGACATGTAGACATACCCTAATCTAGAATCTTCCTACTGGAATCTACTGGAAGCATAGCCATCTCTCGCCTGATCAGTGAGGGATGTGCCTGATTACCCACAGCCGTTTACATGTCGAACTCGGTATTTTAAAACACACTTCTAGAGTATAGGCTGGACTCACCCTGGAATCGTTGATCACTATAACTGGAATCGTTCCTTACTGGATTCATCTTGTATTAGATTCATCCCGTACTGGATTTACATAGGTTTTACACTAGTTACATTTTCTGTCTGGACTTTATATCATATTATCCTGGTTCAGCTAGTTCTATTTTTACAGTCTTCATTGCTATGATTCTTCTCTTGTTTAGTATTTACTTTCCTTGCACTTTATCTCTCTTTCTTACCATCATCTGAATATAAACTGCTATTTTCATCAATATAACTGTCTATAACTGCTGTATAGTTCTCTGTCATTTACTTGGGTTTTCTAGATGAGATGTGCTCGTTCCTGTCCTGACTGGACCTGTTGATAAATTTTACAGATAGCCTGGAGGTTGCCTGCTAGCCTAGAGGAGACACAGTAGAGGTTGTATAGTTAGTTATTTCAGTTGTATTGAGTTGTATTTATTCTATGGATTATTGTATTGAGCTTTGAGATGTTTTCTGGGTTTGTGTATCTTAGACACTTAGACTTCTATCTGCTGTATCTCTTTTGGATTTCATGTTTTACCTATCTTTTATCTCGCTCTACCTTAGTTGTGATTGAGACTGTATCTGCTATGTCACCTCCATTCGGAGAGTATATACTGTACAGGTACCTTTATATAATTAGATGTTTGACCTAGGATAACGTTCTACCACCGACACTGCGGCGTAGGCCGGACGTACCCACGTCTCGTGCCCTTACTCTAGGGTACGGGTCGTGACAGACTCTTCTATCTTCCTGTCCAGTGGGAGCATATTGAACCAAGATAGTTGGAAATGACGCTCCATTTGAGGGATGCGGATCGCAATCCCGTTAGAAATGAAGCTCCAGTTCTCCGATATATCCAGAACTTGACTGTTCTTCACAGTCAAAGCGTCTCCAAAGAAGAATGCATGTTTCAAGTATTCCCCTTCCAATTTTCCCGAATTCATCATGGCACATAGGAAGTGGAAGGGTTGGTTCTTGAGGGCATTTTACCTCGTCAAAGGCTCATCACTAGGAAGCTGGTCTGCCACATACCGAACTATCTGGTCGTACCTGTAGCCCATAGCGGCTTGAACATGAGATGTACATGCGGCACTTACTTATGCGGCTCCGTCCAACAAAGGTTCATGCGGCAGCGCTCTCATATGGTTCTCAGAGTTCGGATAAGTTCATGCCGTTCACGTGATAAACAAATTCGTGCGAGTCTATGCGGTTCAGCGCAGCTTATGCGGCCTCGTTGACGAAGTGCGTATGCGGCCACAGTAACGATTCTCATACGGCTCGCAGCTCGAACATGAGATGTACATGCGGCACACATGAAGATGAAGGCTCGCACATAAAATATGTGACATAGCCATGACAATTAGGGTTTCAAACTCACATAAAAGTCCTTACAAGCGATAGCAGGGTGGACGTCGGGGTGAACTATGCGCACGTCAGCAGGCGGAGGAGCTGCCACATTCGTCGCCGCAGAAGCAGCTTTCTTACCCTTCGCCGCCGACGAAGACGATGCCTTCTTATCCTTCGCCGCAACAGTCTTCTTGGGAGCTATTACTTTGATCAGAGAAGGAGGACGAAGACAAGAGAGCAAGGGCAATAGCAGAAAGTAAAGAAAGTCTTCTTTCCAAACACCCTGCTATTTATAGGCAGAACCCCAATGGACCGATGCATCGATCCATGTGCAGTATAACCGACTCTTCGGTTATCAAGGCGATCTGATTATTTAAAGCTAAACTCTTGGAATCCTGCCCCAAAAAGCGGCCTTAAATCTGACAGCAAATCAAAGGCAATCAATGCAAAAGATTTGCACATATGGCAGGATGACGTGGCAAGGAGCTCATGCGGCCAGACAGCCTATGCGGCCAGGAAGTCCATGCGGCTGGCTTGCCAATGCGGCTCAGATAGCCATGCGGCTGAGGAGGCTATGCGACTGGGACATCCATGCGGCCAGAACATCCTATGCGGCCAGAGGAGTTTATACATAGCCATGCTCTTATTCAAAGTATTTTAATTTTGCAAATTGAAAACTTTAAAGGGGGTCTTGTAGAAGCATGGAAAAGAATAAAGAAAGGTACATGCGGCCAAGGATCCCCATGCAGCTCAGAGAGCCCATGCAGCTCAGGGACCATGCGGCTCGGATAGACCCAGAGCCACGTGGCCTTCAACAGCTTTTTCCTTCATCTTTGGCTGCATTTATTGCCCTGACGGCTGACAGCTCTGACAAATGACAGCTCTGACATAAAGGCGCAATAATGACTGACATAAAGGCGTGTTCCTAGGGAAGAGGAAAAAACTTTATAAAGCTGGCTGAATCCACCGAGTCCCGAGGCATGCGGCTGCTGTATTTATGCGGCCACCTACTTTATACGGCCGCCCCCTTCATGCGGACACTCATCTTCATGCGGCTGCATCCTTTATGCGGTCGCCCGTTAGCATGCGGCTGCCCATCTTTATGCGGCTGTTCATCCCCATGCGGTTGCCCATCTTCATGCGGCCGTTCATCCTCATGCGGCCCACTCATATGCGGCTCTGCCAAGATGACCCAGTGGAGACACGTGGTACTTTTCACTATGATTGAGACACATGGCAGTCTTATCTTACTGGAATTATGGGTGCTGAAAAATCCTAACAAAATTAGATTTGTTGCAATCACCATAAGTGCCCATATCAAATCAAATCGAGCAAATTAGACACGTGGCAGGCCATTACAAGTAACAAATATTCATGGCAATCAACATTTATTGTCCACAAAGATTTATTGCAATCACATTAAATGCTTAAATCTATAATATTCCAGATGGACGGCCCAAATTAATTAACTCTCAGGCCGCCGACTTTTGAGAATGGACAATCATTACAAAACTCTAATGATGCCCCCACTCTTATAAATAGCAAGGTGCCATTCCCTTGCAAACCCTCCCGGATCCAGAGAGAATTAGAGAGAGAATATACAGAGATCGAAAGGACAGAGGAGCATATACAGAGAGAACAAGGAGAGCATTTCTTCATCAACGCCAAGCAGTTCTTCTCCAGAGCCAAGGCTGCACCCGATCGTCCAAGGAGTAAGGCAGAGCTGCCGTTGCTTTCCCGAGCCTCTACCGTCACCCCCCAGAATCTAAAATAAACAATTGTACTTAGATTGATGTACCTAGGTTTTCGTTCCTAGGCTTTCTTTGTACAAGCAAGTTTGTATTGTGAAGTAAAAGTCCAGTTCTCCGATAATTGTTCTATTCTTTTATATTTCATGGCAAACAGTAACAAGATACATGAAGAACATGCCATATAACTGAATATATATCTATGTCATAAATTACAAGTAAAGTTAATAGTCCCACTCGTAACAAGATCCAATACCTCATCATCAAAACAGTGGACTACCCCTACAACCAAACAAGGACAAGGGGTAGTACACTATACCGCGATACGATATTATCCCAAGTTACAAATGGAACGGGATGATATGACATTGACGAGGGTTACCTAACCATCTAACGTTTTTATGCAGTAAGAACAAACCTTCAACGCATGAGCCCTGACTGTAAATAGGATCGACATAGTCCCCATATAGGGCACCAGGGGCCTACGTCCGTAACGTCCGAAGATCGTCAGAGGGAATCATGTGTAAGAGGCTATGTCCATAACGCTCTGGATAACGTCAGAAGGCATCTGGATCCTGCATCTCCGGCGGAGCGTACAGGTAAGCAGGGAAGTGCAAAGAAGCCCATACGTCAGGTATTGTTCTCCCCACCCAATGTACCTGTCAAGTCGCATCCACGACCATGTACCTCTACTAACTGCTAAGTCTCCTAATACGCCTCTATTAGTAGTTAGCCCTAACACATGCGCATGGGGGATCAGCCCACACGCAAGAACCTCTACATGCTACTCATCTTACACATTCTCGTAGTACAACTGTGTCAAGGTATATGCAATACACTACAAACTGTAAGTCCATATGCAATCAAAGGATAATAACAAAGTACATCTACTATCATTGAGCAGACAGTAAATCAAGAACTGTAAGAACTGGAAATAAATGAACAATGATATGTAATAAAATGCAACTTAATATAAATAGTATAATGGCAAGATATCTTGCCTGGTGTGTCGCCTGGTGTGGTGCAAGGATCTGATGATGTCTCAATAGTCCAATAGCCATGGTCGATAGGTAGAGGCCTGAAGTTGCGAGAATTAGAAGTAGGAACTAGTCATGATCAATAGTGCTAATCAAGGAGAATTTGTGGAAATACGTACGCATCCTATTTTGAAAATATTTATGATACTTAAAAACTATGTATCATTTTTAAACAAAATAACTTAAATATATATTTAAAATTTATAATGTAAAACTACATTTTTATTAGTCGAAATATTTTAAAGTAATACTTTGTAAATCTAGAAAATTATTCTTAGGGTTAAAACTAAATTGTAAAGATGTAATTTTTGTAGTTCAAAAATCCTTAGATAAAATAGTATGCAATAGTATATATATTTTTTCGCAAATATTTTTAAAATATTAATCAAATTATTTTTATACAATTATAATTTTGAAAATAATATTGTCACTAATAATACCAATGGCAAAATACCCATACCCATATACACTCATAAAATAAAATATTAATAATAATACTATTGTTAATAATAATAATAATAAACATAATGATAATAATAATCATAATAATATGTATAATAATAATAATCATAATAATAATAACAATAATAATAATAATAATAATAATAATAATAATAATAATAATAATAATAACAATAATAATAATAATAATTCCTACAAAACTAACAGCTCATCCCCCTTAACTATTACAGTGAGAGAGAGAGTGAGATGGAAAAGAAAAATGGGGTTTTCTTACTGAGGCTCGGTCGACTCGGCGGCGGCGAAGCGCGGCGGCGGTGGCGCTGCGGATACGCACGGAGGAGGAGAGCGGTCGTGAGGCGGCCATCCTGGGGTGGCCCTGCGTACGGTGGCGCGCACGGCAGGACGGATCCGCGGTGGCGGCAAGGCTTCAATGGCGGCGACCGCGTCCTGCGTGCGGTGGCGCGCACGGCGGGGCGCCGGGCTGGAACGAAGGTGCGACGGTCTCGGCAGGCCGGAGTCAGGGCTCGACGGAGATGATGGAGCGCGAAAGACGGCGGTAGCAGCGGGCGGCGGCCACCGGCGACACTGGCGGAGGCCAGCTCGTGGCGGAGGGCTGGAGGAGTGCTCGCGGACGCTCGGCGACACGCGGTCACGGTGGTGAGTGTTCAATTGCTTTTTCTTCTTCTTTCTTTTATTGTGACGGGGATGGTGTTGACAGTTTTGGGGTTTCCGGCAATAGTGCTGAAGATGGTGATAGCGGTGGTGGTGGTGTGGGGGCGATGTCGGGATGGTGGTGGTGGTGTGGGGGTGCTGCTGGTAGAGATGGCTATGATGGTGGTGGTGTTTGTTGGCCGGAGTAGCCGAAGTGGTGCTGATGTGCGGACGGAGAGGGATTGGCCGAGGAGGGCGGTCGGCAAAGGGCGGTGGCTGTCGCGGGTTCGGATGGTGGTGCTGATGGCGGTACGACGAGGTTGTGTTCAGCTGTGGGGACAGCGGGTGGTCAGAACGGGGTGAAGGAGGAGGTGATTTGGGTTTGCGATGATGGTCGCAGGGGACAGAGTCGGAGTAGGACGGTTGTACAGTCCGTGTCCTGCGAGGCATGGCGAGGATTTCTGGGGTTGAGTTTGGATGAGTCGTGTCAGGTGTGTCCGACACGACGGGGATGGAGGTTCGGATCTGTCGAACCCGAGGTGGAGAAAATGTATTTGTACAATAAAACACATAGTGGATGGGGAAGGAAAATACGGACACGATGTACGATGCTAGGATGGTTGTGGAATAACTTATGGATGAGTACCTCTCCTTATATAGGAGGTAGGAATTCCCAGTTGGATTGTCACTACCACATTTCTAGTTTGAGGGTATTTTTGTCATTTTTAAATAAATTGAATTTAATATATTTTATTAGGAATTTAAAATGATTTATTTGAATGGTGTGATTTAAATACTAGTTTATTTATGGCCATATGGTTTTGGTTAGCCTAACCTAGATTGGACCTAACCTAGATTAGCCATAGCTAGCCTAGTTAGCCACATTGAGAATTAGTTAGTATGGGATAGTGGGTTGAGTCATGTTTAGCTAAGTAGAGTGGTTGCAACTTAACTAGGAAAGAGCCCTAGATTTTAGGCCACTCAATAGTCATGATTCATTGCTAGCCCTTAGATGCATTCTAAAAACCCTAACCATAGTTAAAGTGGCCAGCCAAGACCCCTTCCCCCTTGCCTATATAATATCATTTTAGAAAGTTGTGCCTCTTTTCAATAGTTCATCATTTTTCCTAAGAACAATGTGAGCCTACACTTCTTTTCTCCATAGATTAATCAATTGAGCTCTATTTTCATTGGAATTTCTTCCATAATATTCTAATCACTGTTCTCCTACTATTTATAGAGTCAAATCACAGGATTGAATCAATTTGGAGAAGTTGGGTGGCTTTTGGAGATCCCCTTTGAAGAAGTTTTTGTGTCGAAGAACACACATAGGTAAATTCCTATCTATCCATTAAAATTAGGTTTTTTTGCATAAATACCAAGCCCTAGGTGTCCTTGTGCTGAAGGAATAGGGTTTGCTCGATTTTGGGTCCTGTACGTGTCCGTATCGGACACGTATCAGCAACCAGCGTAGGTGTTCGACGAAATGCCACAAAGGGCATTTCGATCGAGATTTCGATATATGTTTGAATAGGAAGTCATGTTTTGATGTGGCTTACACGTTTTTGCTCGACTGAGGTGCTGCTTGTGTCGTGTCATCTCACTTTAGAAACGTGCACACGCGGGGTGCACCACGCGCGCACGCGGATAGCATTCCCCTGCTACGAGTGTGTTCGTGCTCAGTGCACAGGATACTTGGTCACGTGTGTTTGGACACACAGGATGGGGCAATGTCTGTCATGACATCCCTAAGGCCACGTATCCTAATATTTTGTGTCGAATGAGAAATCTGGCCTGCACTGGACACGGGGAGCACAACCACTGTACAGATTCAATGTACACTGGTTTGATGTAATGCTTGGACACGTTTGTGTCCTTATTTGGACACCACATTAACTGTGTGATACGTGCCTATATAGTACATTAATTACCTACCTAGGTTTCATCATTTAAGTGTTGATCGAATGTGGAATGGGAATAATCCCCATTTGACTGATACACTGAGGTATCCGTGATACTAATCACTGTTCTTTAATTTGTTCTTCACTAAATTTTCCTGTTAATGCCATGTAATAGTTATGTTTTAAATTGTTTGAACACTAGACGTCATGATTAGGATTCAACTTTCAGTTCAGGTTGATTACATGATCGAATTCTCATGGAAGTGAAGAAATCCTGAATTAGTTTTCCTATTTCCTGATACAATACAGTATCAGTATTTTGCCCTTATTCAAATGCTTACATTCCTATTTTAATCTAGTTTTGACTAATGTTATCAGCTATCAATTAATCCTACATGTTATCTAGTTTATGATTAGTTCGATTACATTAGACTAGGCTTATGGCATGAAATGAAAATTGGCATTGAGTTGGGTTTGCTATTGTTTTAACTGTTAAGTTGATTTTAAACCTGAGAATTCTTGCTTTCCAGACAACACTGAATATTCTCAGTTTTTAAGTTTGAATGGGATTAAATTAAATGTTGCAAGGTTGTGATGACATTAGTTCAAATCCTGAGTACACTGAGAACACATGTTTCACTGATTAGTTTCAATCCAGATATTTTACTGTCACTTACACATGTGTAGCATATATGCATATTCCTGGAACCACAAGTTACCTCATTTAGCTCACTGATTTCTAATGCACACGATTTCATGTATTCCTTCACTATTTCAGGATTCACATACATCCATATTGCCTAACACATATTCCTATTGGCACTTGCTAACCCCTATTTTCCTGTCACATACAAGTTTCCCTGCTCTGTCATGGTAGGTTGTCATATGCTTCCTATTACACTACACTCACTGGATAACACACACCAGGTTCACATGTTCACTATCCAGTCCCTGTCTTAGGATTTCTGTGGCACACACAAGCACACATCTCCTAATACACACACTGGAACACACACACTCCTGTGCACACATGTTCAGTCCACACACATTAAATCATGGTTTAGTTCACACATATACCTATTGACACTCTCACCCACAAACACATGCATGAACATTAACACACACTTTGAATTCCCTGTTTTTCCTTCACTTTACACAGGTTTCAGAACTCTTACTGTTCACACACAAACTCACACATTGCCCTTATATTCACAGCCCTATCTATGTGTATGTGAAATTACCTATAAGTGAATATGAATAAATATGTGTAATGTAAGGCTACGTGTGATACACATATTTCTATATGTGTATGTAGATATATATATATATATACACATATAAGGGAATATAGTGATATATATATGGTTTGACCTATAGTGTTATGTTGTATTAGCTCATGGCCTACATGGTTATGACTCTACATAGGTATATGGCCTATGGTGTGTCTGTTGCCTAGTGAGAGTTTAGTTAGACTTGTTTAGTCTTGATTAGGTCTAGAATAGACTATTTAGACTTGTTAGACCTAGTTTGACCATAGATGACCTAGTTTGACTTCTAGGGTTGACCAGAGTTGACCAAAAGTTGACAAAGAGTTGACTTTGGCCTAGATTAACCTAGATTCATGTAGAATGCATTATAGTGCATCTTATTACCATTCTGGACATGTTATGACTTGTGCTGTTCTAAATAGGAGCCAGACACCACTCCTCGGACAGTACTTTCATCTTGGACACTCAGATACCAGGCGAGTACATTCTTTGATCATTTCATATCCTGTTTAGAATTATTTTCCTGCTTTAAATTACTTTACTTGATACTATCACGTTGGTCACACGGATTAGTACTATATGGATCCCTTTTTGAGATGTTATCACCTCAGGGAGCATTGTATACTACATGTTCTGTGCGTTTCACTTACATGGTGTATCACTATGCTTCACGGTTCATTGATCACTTGTGACATGTACTCTCATGATCACAGAGTCTTCCTTGAATCACCCCATTTATGGGCATTCCCAGAATCACCCATTTATGGGCTTACCATGTATCACCCCTTGTGGGCCTTTATATGGAATTATAACATAACCTGGCTGGATCCTTGTGTATTGATTGGGGGTACGGGGAAGTAGAAGTAGACATGTGAATAATAACCAAGTAGTGTAGTTTCCAGAATCACTCCATAGTATAGTTCTTAGAATCTCCTATGCCATTCACATGTTTATATTGTACTCTGACTCACTAGCCACTGTTAGTTCTCTACTTATAGTAGATATTTCTATTATAGTTCTCTCTCTGTTTATATTTTGTACTTTCTTTTAGTTCTTGTATCTTACTTTACTGCATGATTATATTTTCTAACTTGCTATTATCTGTTGAGATGTATTGTGCTCGCTTTTGTCCTGACTGGACCTGTTGAAAATATTACAGAGGATGAGGAGGAGGCCTGTGTGGATACCTACTACGGGACAGCTCTAGATGACACCATTGTTCCGGATTTCCAGCCGGATCCATTAGCTATAGAGACTGAGGCTCCCTAGTCTAGGTTTACTATTATTGTCTTTTGGGATCTGGATTGTATATATTCTTTCATATTCAGTAGTTGGGACTTGTATTCTGGATGTTTGCTGAGGTGATATCTTAGACACTAAGACTCTTCTGATCTTCTGAGTTTTATATCATATCGTACTTCTTTTTCTTTAGTTGTGATTGAGTTTACTTTCTCCTATGTCACCCCATTCGGGGAATATAAAATGTTTAGCATTATATTGTTAGATGTTGTGACCTAGGACAATGTTCTACTATCGACACTGCAGCGTAGGCTGGACGTACCCACTTCTCGTGTCCTTACTCTAGGGTGCGGGTCGTAACACATTTTTAGTAGTGGTCCATGCAGGTCTAGATTTGAAATGTAGTGGTATTCGAACTAGAGTATCACTGCAGCCTGCAGTAGAATTAGAAATTTTTTGAAGGTACTCAATCATATTAGGAAAAACTCTTTATCAGGTTCCGTATATCTAAATTTTGCTGCTTATTGTCTTCCCTTGAATTTAAATTGTCCTCCCTTGATATTTCGATTCATTCTTAGCAATTATTTCTTTTTATCTGTCTCCAGGATGGTTGAGACGAGATAGCATCGCCAGGGCCAGGGGGACGCCGATGAGAGGTCTGCCACCTCTCATACTCAGCAGCCAGCCCCTGGTACCACAGCCCCAGTCATGCCAGCTGGGGTAGGCGTTTCAAATGCTTTCGGAGGAGCCCCACCACCTGTGAGGCATGAGCCGAGTCCGGTGATTCCAGATGTGCTTCAGCAGCAGCAGCCACCGGCGGGGACAGTTGACGCCGTTCAGCTGTTAGCCTTCTTCCGGCATTTTATGGAGGATCAGCAGACCCAGCAGCAGAGGCACACAGCAGAGCTCACACGAGGCATTGATCTGGACATGACTGCGGTAGAGAGAGTTGTAGCTCAGCCAACGGTAGCCCCGCAATTGCACAAGCCACGGAAGAAGGGTATCCAAAATTTTCAGAAGATGTACCCGAGGGACTTCCGAGGGACAGAGGGGATCTTGTATGCCGACGAGTGGATTGAGCACATGGAGGAGATATTCAGGTTGGCTGAGATCCCAACGAGGCTCCAGATTGAGGCAGCGGCCAGCATGATGTAGGATCTGGCCCGTACGTGGTACCAAACCGACCCGAGGGTTGGTACTACAGGACAGACTTGGGCAGCATTCAAGAAGTTGTTCAAGAAGATGTTATTCCCGAACGCAGCACTGGGAGCCCTCGAGTCTCAGTTCGAGGCCCTAGTCCAGGGGAGCCAGTCTGTAGAGGAGAACGCAGGAAAGTTCTGCCGCCTGAGCAGATTTGTAGAGGGCTTGTCGGAGGCGACGAAGGCCAGGAGGTTCCGAAAGGGCTTGGTAAAGGAGGTCAAGTCCTACACCAAGAATGCCCGTAATACTACCTTTGAGGAGATCCTAGTGGACGCGTTAGCTGCAGAGGATGATCTTGAGCTTAGGCTCAAAATGGGGCGAGACTTCCAGGGAGGCAGCAGTAGCGGAGGACCGGCCAAGAGGCCGTACTTTCAGCAACAGCACCAGCAGCACCACCAGTAGCAGAGGTTCCAGCCGCAGCAGTTTCAGCAGCCGAGGCATCAGCCAGTGCAGCATCAGCAGCAGAGGGTGCAGCAGCAGGCACCGAGGCAGCAGGCCACCACCTGTACTAATTGCAAGAAGCCAGGGCACGGGTGGGGCGAGTGTAGGAAGTGACTAGGCAAGTGCCTAGTATGTGGTTCAGCAGACCATCAGCTGAGTGAGTGTACCTTGACCACGGGACGAGCAGCTTAGGGAGCAGCAGTCAAAGCTCCAGCAGGCCAGCAGAGGGGACCAGCCCTGCCGACACAACAGCAGAGGTTCATCCAGCATCAGCAGCAGGCCAGGGGAGGCCAGCAGGGGCGAGCTTTCACCATGGCGGCTGAGGATACAGTGGCGATAGGAGAACTGATCCAAGGTTCGGTTCTTCTCGACTCCAGACCAGCTTTTGCATTATTCGATTCTAGTGCTTCGCATAGTTTCATATCAGTATCATTTGCGATTAGACACGGTATCATAGCTGAATCATTGCCTAGGACTTACAAGATCACGACCGGGGGTGGCATTATTCTCATGAGTGATATTTATAAGGGTCGGAGTGTTGTTTTGGGAGGCCATGAGTTGGAGGTGAGCCTGCTCGTAATGCCATTGCCGAACTATGATATAGTACTCGGTATGGATTGGTTGAACAGGCACCATGCCAGCATTGATTGCAGATAGGGTAGAGTTCTCTTCAGAGTGTCGGGGGAGCCAGAGTTCGAGTACTCCAGACATCAGGCAGAGCAGAGCAACAGAGTTTTCTGCGGAGTCTCGGTTGAGGAGCAGACGATTCCACATAAATTGATAGCAGAGTATATGGATGTTTTTCCAGAGGAGTTGCCTGGATTGCCACCGGACAGAGACATTGAGTTCTCGATAGACTTGGTTCCAGGAGCGAAACCCATCTCTCAGTATGTCTATCGGGTGAACAACAGTGAGTTGATGGAGCTGAAGAAGCAGGTGGATGAGCTGCAGGACAAGAACAGATATTGTTTGTGCCGAAGAAGGATGGGTCATCCGTTCGAGTTTGTCGCCATGAGGTGCACCAGTATTGTTTGTGCCGAAGAAGGATGGGTCAGTACGGATGTGTATTGACTACAGGGCACTCAACAACCTCACGATCAAGAACAGATATCCACTGCCGCAGATCGATGATCTTTTTGACCAGTTGAGCGGAGCTCGAGTATTTTCCAAGATTGATCTGAGGTCAGGATATCACCAGGTAAAGGTGAAGAGAGAGGATATTCCCAAGACCGCTTTCAATATGCGGTACGGGCAGTTTGAGTTTTTGGTTAAGCCGTTTGGGCTAACCAATGCACCAGCAGTGTTTATGCACCTAATGAATAAGGTGTTCCACCAGTACTTGGACAAGTTCGTGCTGGTGTTCATTGACGACATCTTGGTATATTCCAAGACCGAGGAGGAGCACGATGAGCACTTGAGGATAGTGCTAGAGACTCTCAGGAAGGAGCAGCTTTATGGGAATCTCTCCAAGTGTGAGTTTTTCTTGGACCGGGTTGACTTTTTGGGGCATGTGGTGACTGGAGATTGTAGGAACAAAATCGTAAAGCACAATACTCTAGAGGGGGGGTGAATAGAGTTGGCAGCGGAAAAATGCTAATTAAAAATGTTAGCAGCAAGATCACAGAATGATAATCACAACTAAATAATGTAAAGGAAGAGATAAGAAAGCAAACGCAAAGACAACGATGTATACTGGTTTTCCTCTGTTGAGGACTAATCCAGTCGGTAGAACTCTTGCTACCAGTTGAATCCACTATTGGCAAAACCGCAAGTTTTCTTACGAAGTCCTTACAACTTCTACAACGCGAGCTTTGATACGAAGAACTCGTCCAACTTCAATTTTGAAGAGTTGAATCTTCTATCAAGCCTCTGATTACAATCACTCTGAAACTTCTAGACCGCATCGCACTGGCAAATCGACTAGAGGATTGTAATTGGCTTGGGATCTGAAATTTGAAGCTCGAGAAAACTCTTTGGAAGACTGAAAGGTTTTTAGAAGAGAGAAGATTGAAAGTGAATGAGTGAGTTAAAATGATCGAAATCCTTCTCTATTTATAGGAATTCCAAACACAAAATTCTGGCAGAATTCGGACAGAATTCGGGCAGAACTCGATGAGGAAATCTCGGTCAAATCCGCAAATGCAAGAGGACCAAGTTCCAAAGAATTCAAAAATCAA
Source organism: Iris pallida (assembly GCA_029216955.1). Taxonomy (NCBI): domain Eukaryota; kingdom Viridiplantae; phylum Streptophyta; class Magnoliopsida; order Asparagales; family Iridaceae; genus Iris; species Iris pallida. The sequence continues at coordinate 59,298 of JANAVB010001677.1, read as the reverse complement.
AACGGCCACTAACCGAACTCTGGCTGAACTCTGGCCGAGTTCTGTCAGGGTTAGGTTAGGTTTTTAAAATTAGTTTTTGGGGATTTTTGAAAACCTTTTTGAAAACCTTTTTGAAGCTTTTGTTAATATGAATGTTTTTCAAAACTAAGGATATTTTAAAAACATTTTGAAATCATTTTGGAATAGCCTATTTGCCAGTACGACTCGGTGTACAACGTATTCCTAGACTCAATAAAATGAAAAATACATTGCTCAAAGAAATACAGACTCGAACAGGCAAACATTGCTTCGGTCTTGAACTGAGTAGATAGCTGTTCTTGATCATGTCCAAGAGTCCGAGATATCCTGACTAGCTTCATATATCGAGACAGAGTTTGATCAATTATTAAAATCAGTTTGACCATATGACCAATGGGCCAACAATCTCCCCCATTTTGATAATTGACAAACTATGAATGATATAACATTTAAGCTTGAAATAAAATAAAAAATTGTTCATGTCCTATATTTTCTCAAAAGAATGTTAGATCATTATTTTCTCCCCGTTGTCACTTAGCAAAATATTTGCAAAAGAGAAAAACTCCCCCACAATCAATGCATAAGTAACAAACAGTGAAGAAAGACAAAATAAAAAATATAAAAAATTAAGACAGATGGTAGAGACAGTAAAAAAATAACATAACAGGCATGTATTTGTCTCGGGCAGTTTATAACAGAGAATTATTTCACAGGCAGTTATTAAAGCAGATAAAGATGCTAAGTAAATAAACTAATGTGAACTATAAACTACGCATCTCATAAAGATAAAAGGATGTTCATAAGACATCAATAAAATAAATCCAGTACAAGTCCTCAAAAGAAATACTGATAATAAAGTCTAGAAAGATAGAAAAAAACTTGAAAAGTCGGAGCATTTCCAAGTATACAGTAGATAATGTCTAAGTCTCAAAAATGAACTAATATATCACAACTCCTCATCATCATCATCAGCATGACCGGCATGTCCAGAAGGACCAGCTGCAGAGGTACCAGCTCCAGAAGGGTGAGGAGGAGCGCCAGTGTAAAACTCACTGACATAGTCTCGAGGAGCACGGTCAGAACGGTACCAATCATATGTGTTACCTGGCTAAAAGTAGGCATGGACAGCCTCATCCTCACAGCGGTAACCAGAGAAAGCTGGATCTCTAGGAATGGAACCGGAAGAATTTCCAGTCTGGGCGAATCGAAGATCAGCGAGAGAATTCGCTATCGTCTGATAACGAGTGACATCGCGGAACTCACGCTCGCGAGCTATATTCGTCATCGAGACGTACAAATCCGAAAGGTGCTGGTGTATGCCCTCAAATGTCATGGCATACTGCTGAGTAGGTGGAGGAGGTAAAGCAGTAGGAGGAACAATAGCAGGAGCAGCAGCAGTCATACTGCGATGAGATAACTTCAGAAACTTGGGCTCAGGGCCTTGAGTACAAGTTGACAAATCAATATGGAAACGCTGGAAGATGCGTGGGAGAATCATCGCATAAGAGAGATTTCTATCTCTTGTACGACAACGTCCCATCATCTGGATAATGGTCTTAGGGACAGAAAATGGAATCCGTTGAGAATATGATACATAGCAGATAATTTAAGAGATGTCACATCATCCTTTGATGTAGACTTAGGAAGGATAGTGGAGTAGAAGATGCGGTACAATTCATAATAAAACAAGTTCAAGTTGTTTGCCTTGAACTTTCCAGAGCGAACTCGATCAGGTACAAAGAGTTCAGCTTTGAAACTAGTAAGTGTCGTGCCGTCGGGGAAATCAAATTCAGTGATATCAACAAGCGGTTCACCTTCGTTGGGAATACCAAGGATTTCCGCTAAGACAACATCATTGAAATTGATATCTAATCCTCCAACACGAGTACTTACGTCAAACGTGTTTAACATGATATTGCAGTACAACAGTTTAGTGGCATTAGTTGCTACTGGAAAATAAAGTTTAACAAAATATTGTAACCCTAATGCCTCAAAGTAAGGGCGGTGTTCTGAAAACACAGTCCACTTGATAGGAGCGCCTGTGCATATGGATCTCATGGAGAAGTCTCCATACCACAGTAGGGCTTGATCTAGGGTTTGAAAGTAAAACCCGTCGAATGCGCCATCGCTAGATTGGACTGGCAAAAAGAGGGAATCCGTGGGTGGATTCGAAGATGAACCTTCCTCACTAGGATTGGTTGTCTTCTTCCTCTTGAAGGGGTTAAATCCCTTAGGTCCCATTTGTACAATAAAATTAAATATGCACGAAATTGAAAGGAGGATAAATACGAAGTTATACCTCCCGAGATTCGAATATGTTGTAGAGAACAACGAACTCCGCACGAATCCAAAGTTTGGATTGATTTCACCACGTAGATAGGGAGAAACGGAGTGGTGAAGAACTAGGGTTTGAGGGCTCTCGCGCGGCTGCTGTTGCTGTGATGGTGGTGTTTAGAAGCAATGAAGAAGAAAGGCTCTAGGGTTTTGGTTATATAACCTGATACCCTAACCGAACTCGGGCCGAATTCGGTCCAAAGTCTGGCCGAATTCGCCTGGGGTTAGTTTGGAACACTTTCTTTTTCATTGGCTCATTTCAAATATTTAATTCAAAGATTAGTAATTCTGACATTAAATTAATATAATTAATATTATTTTATAAATTAAATTTCTTTACACAGTGACTGTTTCAGATTAGCTGTAGGAGTACTGTCCCAGCTGGCGGAGGTTCACCGGGGAACTCTTAAATACCGCTTCGCTTCAACCGTAGTTGTGGTGACAGACAGACTCTTTATTGGCTTGTCTCTAACACAGTTTTTGTATATTGAAATAAAATCATAAAATAAAATTAATTAACATTACTGATGTCCAAAATTCCTAATTCTCGACGTAAATAATTGAAACGATCTTCTGCTAGAGGTTTTATGAAAATATCAGCCAATTGATTCTCTGTATCTATGTACACAAGGTCAATATCTCTATTTTGATGATAATCTCTAAAAAAAATGATGTCGGATCTCGATATGCTTGGTACGAGAATGACATACTGGATTCTTAGTCAAATTAATAGTGCTCGTGTTATCACAGAAAATGGGAATATGTGAGTAAAATAAATCATAGTCTTCTAAGGTTTGTTTCATCCACAAAATCTGAGCACAACAACGTCCTGCGGCGATATACTCAGCCTCTGTTGTTGATAGGGCTACAGAATTTTGCTTTTTACTAAACCATGAGACTAGAGCCTTGCCTAATAAATGACATGTGCTACTGGTACTTTTTCTATCAACTTTGCATCCAGCAAAATCTGCATCCGAGTATTCAATAAGGTCAAAGGACTTAGTTTTGGGATATCATAAGCCAACAGAAGAAGTGCCCTTAAGGTATCGAAAGATACGCTTAACTGCGCACAGATGTGATTCCTTTGGATTAGTTTGAAAACGTGCACACAGGCAAACACTAAACATAATATCTGGACGACTAGCAGTTAAATAAAGTAAACTACCAATCATACCTCGATACTTACGTGTGTCGACAGGCTTGCCTTGTTCATGAATATCAAGCTTCGTTGAAGTTGCTATCGGAGTGCCAATAGGTTTGACATTGTCCAGATCAAACTTCTTTAGCAAATCTTTTGTGTACTTGGCTTGATTTATGAACGTCCCATTGTCAGTTTGTTTGATTTTCTGTCCGAGAAAGAATTTCAGCTCTCCCATCATGCTCATCTCAAACTCATTCTGTATACACCTAGAGAATTCTTGACACAGAGATTCATTTGTAGATCTAAATATAATATCATCAACATAGACTTGTATTGTCACGCCCTAGAACCAGAATACTGGAGAGCGGGGGAATGACTCAGCCAGCTACGTATTACGGGTAGATGAATACCGTATAATACGATCAATGCTGTCTAACCAGACGAGGGGGTGCATACTACATAAAAGTCTTACTATGGTCACTACACATCTATTGTCTCAATCATTCAAATAAGAAACAGAAATAGAGAACATGTAAGATAAAGCAGTAAGGCGTCCCAAACGCTCTGTCAAGATGTTCTTGATATCTGGCTTTACAAAACATAACCAGATTGATGTAGCAAAAGTATACACAATTGTTATCAGCTGCAGTCTGACTTTAGTTACAATTTTGTGAAAGTAAGTACAAGACGATCTGACTAACATGTCGGTGCCAAACGGCAAGATATAAAGTAGATAACAAAACGAGCGGGGAAGTAAGAAACCCACTCGAGTCCTCCTGCGATCATCCTTCTAGTGTTGACCATCTTGGAGGTAGAAGTAAGCTGAGTCCTCGGAAACCGACTCTAAATCTGGCCATGCAAAACCAGAGAGGTTAGACCTCTAATAGCAAGTACCACAAGGAAGCACGACATGAGAACTAAAACCAGTAAGTAAGAGACTATAATAATAGGTCTCTGCTTCCCACTAGGATTCACAAAACATCACGACACTTCGAACTAACCTCCCAACCAAACAAGGACAGAAGTTAGCCCGTCATGTCCTGACATTCTGATCATCACAGTTAGGGAACAGGATAGGTACAGTACACAAACAAATCATCTTGAACGGCTAATCAACTACTACGGCTTGCTATTGTGAGTCCCAAGTTATCCTGGAATTATGTAATTAGGGATTTCTCAGTTCTTACTATGTGCGAGCAAGGCTAGTCTATCCAGTCAATCATGTGCGCCATGCATGAATTAGACGAGTCCTAGCAGGACGCCCGTCAATATACAATATACAATAATAATAATAATAGCAGATACTGTTCCCTGCCCGTGTGGCAGTTTTACAGTATCTGTGGGAACCAGCCGGCCTGTCGGGTATTACTTGTCCCAAGGGGGCTGCCATATAAGAACTCGGAAATCCATTCTCTCCATGCCATCATTATTTTATTTAACTTAATAGTCCCTACGTTGAGTGAAATCCCATGCCGTGGATCATGGTCATTCAAATGAGTACTTTCGTACGGGGTACGATATGCACAACTCTACAACGATACCAGTGCGGTTAGGTTGCAGGTCTTACATAGCGTAATGCAACAATCAAATCTAACCACGGTAATCATGCCTTGACCATAAAGTACACATACTTCTTTTGTAGAAAATAAATAAATAAATAAATAAATAGATTGAAGCATGCATGTGCATGTAAGTCAATATTCGGGATCAGCCAGTCGATTACAATAGTTCATAACATGAACGTGTCTCATTCATTTAATTCAATAAGACGACTAGCCAGTCTCTTAGTTCCAACTAGGAACGCATGATCAATTTTAGTCAAGATAACCATTATTATCAATGGTGACAAGGCATGAAAGCCAATTAGCATATCATAATTTTATCGAGTTTATGCCAAAAAGGCGTAAGGATATAAAATGGACGTTAAATATCTAATAAAATATCAATATACAGGGCACTAGAAGATCAGGGTAAGTAAGGTCACGCTCATGTCAGGCTACGCTCAAGTCAGCGTACGCTCAGGTCAAAGAGGTAGCATATGGGCTCCATACAACTCCTCACCATCCAAGTGAGCGTATGCAAGTCATACGCTCCCCAAAGGAAGCGTATGGGCTCCATACGACTCCTGACCATCCAAGTCAGCGTATGCAAGTCATACGCTCCCAAAAGGTAGCGTATGAACTCCATACAACTCCTGACCATTCAAGTCAGCGTATGCAAGTCATATGCTCCCAAAAGGTAGCGTATGAACTCCATACGACTCCTGACCATTCAAGTCAGCGTATGCAAGTCATACCCTCCCAAAAGGTAGCGTATGAACTCCATACGACTCCTGACCATTCAAGTCAGCGTATGCAAGTCATACGCTCCCAAAAGGTAGCGTATGCAAGACACACGCTTCCTAAAAAGGTAGTGTATGGACTCCATACTGTACTACGCTAAAGAGCGCGCACAGCTCAGTGATGCAAGCTAAAAAGCTAGTGTACACTGCTCACTGTCTTCTCCAAACAGCAAGAACTCCATGGTTGCACCCCAAAGCTTCAAAGGTCCATAACTTGGTCCAAACAAGTCCAAATCCAACTTTCTAAAGGTCAAAATTGGGTAGAAGAAAACTCTCTACAATATAGAACCATCAAAACTTGAAAACAAGGAAGTTTGATAGATCAAAACCACCAAACTCCAAAAATAACTCATATCTAGATCTACAAAGACTAAGACTTCGAAATGAAAAATGCCAAGTTCTAAACTCTCTTAGGATCTTACGAGGAAGATAAATGAACTACAAAAACATGGGTTCTCATGGGAAGCAAGTTGTACTTGCCTACGGTTTGGTAGGTGGAGAGAGTAATGAAGAAGAAGAAGAGGAGTAATGGTGAGAATGTGAGTTTATGAGGAGAGAGAAAGAGATGTAAGCTTTAAATAGAAAAGGGGGTGGTAGGTGGGAGTTGGGCCGGGTCCAATGGGTCCAATCAAAGCCAACCCGAACCCAAAGCCTAGCTAAAGCAGAAAATAAAAGCAGGAAATAAAGTGCAGAAATAAAATTACAGAAATATAATTGCAGAAATATAATTGCAGAAAATAAATTAACATGAAAATTTAAAGGACAGATTAATTGATTAACATGAAATTAAAGGAATTTAAATACAGGATAATACATGATAAATATTAAATAAATACTCATGAGTTGTACATGTATAAAAAATATACATTCTGGGAACGGAGAGTGACATCTCTACCCTCCTTAGAAAAATTCCGTCCTCGGAATTTCAAATCTAAGCAGGATAGAAACATCAGGGCTAAGCTAATCTAAGTACAAGCAATTCAATCAAGCAATCATTTTACAATGTCCATAGCAAGTAACATATATGTAAATCTATCAAATTACGATATCAAGCAATTCTACCCACAAGGTAATAAGCATGAGGAATCAAGACAATCAGGTACACAGAAAAAGATATACCTTATGAGTCAAACAGATGTGGATACCGTGAGCGGATATCATCCTCACGTTCCCACGTTGACTCTCCCAAAGAGTGATGACCCCAAGCAACCCGGACAAGGTTAATTGTTCGGTTCTTGAGTATCTTCTCTCTTCGGTCCAAGATGGACACAGGCTGCTGCTCGTAAGACAGGTTGGTACCAACAACCAGTTCTGAATGATCGAGGATATGGCTGGGGTCCGATACATACCTTCGCAATTGAGATACATGAAACACGTCATGCACCTCTCGTAACGAAGGTGGAAGGGATAAACGATAAGCAACATCGCCTACCCTATCAAGAATAGCAAATGGGCCTACGTATCGCGGACTCAACTTCCCGCGAACGCCAAATCTAATGACCCCACGGATAGGTGAGATCCGCAAGAACACGTGGTCCCCAACAGAAAACTCTAGCGGCCTACGATGCTGGTCCGCCCAATGACGATGCCGATCCTGCGCAACACGAAGTCGCTCTCTAATTCCCTTAATCACTTCAACCGTCTGGATAATCATTTCTTGGCCTAGCATCTTCCTTTCCCCGATATCATCCCATGCAAGCGGTGACCTACACTTCTTACCATATAATGCTTCGAATGGCGTCATCTGGATACTGGCCTGATAACTATTGTTGTATGAGAACTCGACCAAGTGCAGGTGGCTTTCCCAAGATCCTCCAAAATCTAGAGTGCAAGCTCGCAACATATCTTCCAAAGTCTGAATGGTCCTTTCTGATTGCCCGTCCGTCTGCGGATGGTAAGCCGTGCTAAATCTTAACTTGGTACCCAGACTATGATGCAAGCTCCTCCAGAAATGTGATATAAAGCGGGTATCTCTGTCTGACACAATACTGACAGGGACTCCATGCTGCCTGACTATCTGTTGTATGTACAACTCTGCCAACTTTTCTGTAGATTGCCCTACTCTGAAAGGAAGAAACTGTGCTACCTTTGTAAGCCGATCTACTATCACCCAAATAGCATCTTTACCACTTGGTGATCTCGGTAAACCGGTCACAAAGTCTATTATAATATGCTCCCATTTCCATTCCGGGATAGGAAGCGGTTGCAATAATCTAGCTGGCCTCTGCTGTTCTGCCTTCACTTGCTGACATACCAAGCAACGGGAAACAAATCTAGCTATCTCTCTCTTCATCCCGTTCCACCAGAAGTACTGCTTGATATCTTGGTACATCTTGGTCCCTCCAGGATATACAGAATACTGGAAATTGTGAGCTTCTGCCATAACTTCCTGTCTGATATCTCCACTAGGCACACATAGACGTGATCCAAACCTAAGTGTACCATCTTCATGAATTTTCAACTCCTTTCTGTGCCCTGACTCACATTCTGCCCTAAGCTTCTGAATCCTTGGGTCTTGTGCCTGAGCTGCCTTGATCCTATCTACCAAGTCAGATTGGACTTGTAGACTTGCCAGAACTCCTACATCGCTAGGAAGTATAACCTCGATGCCCATCTCCTGAAGGTCTTCTAAGATATGCTTCTGCGTTGTCAACATAAATGTGCCGCCTCTCCTGCTGAGAGCGTCTGCTACCATATTAGCCTTGCCTGGATAATACTGAAGCTCCACATCGTAATCTTTGATCAACTCTAGCCATCTTCTCTGCCTCATGTTCAGCTTCTTCTGAGTAAAGATGTACTTCAGACTTTTGTGATCTGTGTACATCTCCACTCGGTCACCATATAAGTAATGCCTCCATAGCTTCAGAGCAAACACTACTGTCGCTAATTCCAGATCATGAGTTGGGTAATTCTTCTCGTGGTCCCGAAGCTGCCTAGATGCATATGCTATCACCTTCCCGTGCTGCATGAGGACACATCCAAGTCCTTTATCTGACGTATCATAATATACTGTAAAACCTCCGGGTCCGACTGGCAATGTAAGAATAGGCGCTGACATCAACTTCTGCTTCAAATTCTCAAATGATGCCTGGCATTCTGCCGACCAGACGAATGGTACATCCTTTCGTGTCAAGCGGGTCATGGGTGCTGAAAGTCTTGCAAAATCTGACACAAATCTTCTGTAATATCCTGCCAATCCCAAGAAACTCCGTACATCAGCTACGGTCTTGGGTACTGGCCAATTCTCTACTGCTTCTACCTTCTTGGGATCCACTGCTACTCCAGCTTCTGATACGATATGACCCAAAAATGAAATATGATCCGTCCAAAACTCACACTTGCTGAGCTTGGCATACAATTGGTTCTCCCTCAAAACCTGCAATACTTTCCTGAGGTGGTCTTCATGCTCCTCTTCACTAGCAGAGTACACAAGAATGTCGTCGAGAAATACTACGACAAACTGATCTAAATACGACATAAAGATGCGGTTCATCAAATCCATGAATATAGCTGGAGCATTGGTCAAACCAAACGGCATTACTAAAAATTCATAATGCCCATACTTCAACCTGAATGCTGTCTTGGGAATGTCTTCCTTCCGAACCCTCACTTGGTGATACCCTGAACGAAGATCTATCTTGGAGAAAACTCTAGCCTTGCTCAACTGATCAAATAAGTCGTCGATCCTGGGTAATGGGTACTTGTTCTTTACTGTTGCCGCGTTAAGCTTCCTGTAATCGATGCACAATCTGGATGATCCATCCTTCTTCCCCACAAGTACCACTGGTGCTGCCCACGGCGATACGCTAGCTTGGATAAACTTCTTCTCCTTCAATTCTTCTATATGCTGATATACCTTGGCCTGCTCCGGATCCGCCATTCTGTAAACCCGATCTGATATCGGTTTAGTTCCAGGTGCCAATTCTATACTGAACTCAATATCTCTAACCGGTGGCAGACCGGGAAGTTCTTCAGGAAATACATCTAGAAATTCTTCAACTACCTTCGGAACCTGGACTTCTTCCATTGCCGTTACTACTCCCTGCTCTTGCTGAGTTGCCTCTGATCTGACTAAGGTGAATCTCTTCATGCCTGGAATATCAAAAGATACACTCCCACTACGACAATCTATTGTCGTATGACTGTCTTTCAGCCAGTCCATGCCTAAGATAACGTCGAAATTTCCAACAGGAAATTCTATCAACTGGGCGGGTAAAGAATGCCCGCAAACTACAACACTACACGCTAGAATAACTCTACTAACTCCTACGAGCCCATTAGCAGTGAGTATATTCAACCTCCCTGGCAATGCCTCGAACTCCATTCCTAGCCGTGTCGCAAATCGTGCAGATATAAATGAGTGCGATGCTCCCGAATCAAACAATGCTACTGCGGGATATGAGGCAACGAGAATGTTACATGCCACAACATCTCCCGATGCCAATGCCTTTTCCAAGGACAGAGTGAATGCCTGTCCTCGACCTCCTTGCTGGTTCCCATGTTACGGCCTAGCCTGGTGCTGCTGCTGGCCCCTTCCCTGATGATGCTGGGGTGGTCTATACTAGTGTTGCTGCATCGGCGATCCCTGCTGCCGAAACATCTGAGCCTGCGGTACTAACGGACGCTGTGCCAACGGTCTCACTGCTACCGCTGGTCCTCGATACTGTCCTGTCCCTGGTGCTGGCAGACCAGGAAACTGCTGCCCTGGTCCTCCTGGCCTCGAATTTATGGAACATGTGGTAATCCGATGGTCTGGTTTTCCACATATCAGATACAGTCCATTCAATGTCCGACACACATCTCTAGTGTGTCCCATCTTCCCACAATAAGTGCAGCCCGCTGGGGGTTGCTGGTTCTTCCTCTGTTGTTGTTGCTGCTGCCTGGGTGGTGGTGCTGGTCCTCGTATCGCCACATCGCGGATACGAATGCCAGGGGATGGTACTGTTGTTCGGGACGCTGCTCCTCCTCCTCCTTCAATCTGACTGTGGGATCTCTTCTGACCCCCAGTCCTTGCCGCAAGCCTCAGAATGGTGATCTCATGCCTTCGGGTTGCCGTCAATATCATATCATAAGTCTGGTAATTGTGCCCCTCTATCAATTGCAAGAGCTCAAGATGAAACCCTTGCTGGAACCTCATCGCCCTCTGGCGCTCCGTTGCTACCATCTCTGGGGCAAACCTACTCAATCTGCAGAACTCCGCTGCATAAGCATCTACGGTCTTGCCAGCCTATCTGAGGTTGATAAACTTCTGTAGTAGCTCAAACTGCGCCACAACTCCATAATACTTCATCTTGAACCTTGCAGTAAAATTGTCCCATGCAACAGGACGTCTGATGCCTACTTCCTCTGCTTCCTACCAATCACGTGCGAGATCCTGAAGTAACAACTTCACTAGATCCACACGTTCTTCTGCCGGCACCTTAGCGGCTGTCAGGATAGCCTCAATATCCTTAAGCCATGCATCTGCTGAGATGGCATCCTCCGTGCCCTCGAAACGGCGGGGGTTATACTTGCAAAACCGGGCTGACGCTCCTGAATCTGGCCTCGTCCCTCTTTCCAATGCCGTATGTAATTCTTGGTTGAGTAGTACATTCTGCTCTTGCAACTGAGCGTACATGCGCTGCTGGTCTAACATCTGGTGTTGCTGAGTAGCCATCATTCCTCTCATGATCTCCAGAAGGGCTGGTGTGTCTACTTGGGTAGGTGAAACTGTTGGTGGGGGTGGAATGTCCGGATACTGCGACCCAGCTGCTGGTTCCACTATCACTTCTTCCTGGGTAGCCTTCTGAGTTAGTACCGGCCCTTGTTGCTGACCAACATGGTCAGGTTGTCCATGCTGCTGTCCATGTTGTTGCTGTCCAGCTCTGACAGATACGGACGAGGTGCCCCTAAGAAAAGGGACAAGAGAACAATCAAATGACCGAACATGAAGGATCAATGAAGTCAAAGGATATGAGAAGGTCAAGCTAGGATTGAGAACAACGAATCATGAGATCAAGGAGGAACATGTGTGATTGAGACATCCTAAAATCAAAACACCCCACAAGTCTGAAATCAGACCTGCATGGGCCACCACTAAAACCTTGTCACGCCCCAGAACCAGAATACTGGAGAGCGGAGGAATGACTCAGCCAGCTACGTATTACGGGTAGATGAATACCGTATAATACGATCAATGCTGTCTAACCAGACGAGGGGGTGCATACTACATAAAAGTCTTACTATGGTCATTATACATCTATTGTCTCAATCATTCAAATAAGAAACAGAAATAGAGAACATGTAAGATAAAGCAGTAAGGCGTCCCAAACGCTCTGTCAAGATGTTCTTGATATCTGGCTTTACAAAATATAGCCAGATTGATGTAGCAAAAGTATACATAATTGTTATCAGCTGCAGTCTGACTTTAGTTAGAATTTTGTGAAAGTAAGTACAAGACGATCCGACTAACATGTCGGTGCCAAACGGCAAGGTATAAAGTAGATAACAAAACGAGCGGGGAAGTAAGAAACCCACTCGAGTCCTCCTGCGATCATCCTTCTAGTGTTGACCATCTTGGAGGTAGAAGTAAGCTGAGTCCTCGGAAACCGGCTCTAAATCTGGCCATGCAAAACCAGAGAGGTTAGACCTCTAATAGCAAGTACCACAAGGAAGCACGACATGAGAACTAAAACCAGTAAGTAAGAGACTATAATAATAGGTCTCTGCTTCCCACTAGGATTCACAAAACATCACGACACTTCGAACCAACCTCCCAACCAAACAAGGACAGAAGTTAGCCCGTCCTGACATTCTGATCATCACAGTTAGGGAACAGGCTAGGTCCAGTACACAAACAAATCATCTTGAACGGCTAATCAACTACTACGGCTTGCTATTGTGAGTCCCAAGTTATCCTGGAATTATGTAATTAGGGATTTCTCAGTTCTTACTATGTGCGAGCAAGGCTAGTCTATCCAGTCAATCATGTGTGCCATGCATGAATTAGACGAGTCCTAGCAGGACGCCCGTCAATATACAATATACAATAATAATAATAGCAGATACTGTTCCCTGCCCGTGTGGCAGTTTTACAGTATCTGTGGGAACCAGCCGGCCTGTCGGGTATTACTTGTCCCAAGGGGGCTGCCATATAAGAACTCGGAAATCCATTCTCTCCATGCCATCATTATTTTATTTAACTTAATAGTCCCTACGTTGAGTGAAATTCCATGCCGTGGATCATGGTCATTCAAATGAGTACTTTCGTACGGGGTACGATATGCACAACTCTACAACGATACCAGTGCGGTTAGGTTGCAGGTCTTACATAGCGTAATGCAACAATCAAATCTAACCACGGTAATCATGCCTTGACCATAAAGTACACATGCTTCTTTTGTAGAAAATAAATAAGTAAATAAATAAATAAATAGATTGAAGCCTGCATGTGCATGTAAGTCAATATTCGGGATCAGCCAGTCGATTACAATAGTTCATAACAAGAACGTGTCTCATTCATTTAATTCAATAAGACGACTAGCCAGTCTCTTAGTTCCAACTAGGAACGCATGATCAATTTTAGTCAAGATAACCATTATTATCAATGGTGACAAGGCATGAAAGCCAATTAGCATTAAACGGGGGTCGAGTCTATAACTCTCATGGTCAAGTCCTAGTCATACTGGGTATCCCAAAAAATCAATCGGGACACAAGGCACATTCCACATAATAATTGATATTAACAATATTATCATATCATGATTTTATCGAGTTTATGCCAAAAAGGCGTAAGGATATAAAATGGACGTTAAATATCTAATAAAATATTAATATACAGGGCTATAGAAGATCATGGTAAATAAGGTCACGCTCATGTCAGGCTACGCTCAAGTCAGCGTACGCTCAGGTCAAAGAGGCAGCGTATGGGCTCCATACAACTCCTCACCATCCAAGTGAGCGTATGCAAGTCATACGCTCCCCAAAGGAAGCGTATGGGCTCCATACGACTCCTAACCATTCAAGTCAGCGTATGCAAGTCATACGCTCCCAAAAGGTACCGTATGAACTGCATACGACTCCTGACCATTCAAGTCAGCGTATGCAAGTCATACGCTCCCAAAAGGTAGCGTATGAACTCCATACGACTCCTGACCATTCAAGTCAGCGTATGCAAGTCATACACTCCCAAAAGGTAGCGTATGAACTCCATACGACTCCTGACCATTCAAGTCAGCGTATGCAAGTCATACGCTCCCAAAAGGTAGCGTATGCAAGACACACGCTTCCTAAAAAGGTAGCATATGGACTCCATACTGTACTGCGCTAAAGAGCGCACACAGCTCAGTGACGCAAGCTAAAAAGCTAGTGTACACTGCTCACTGTCTTCTCCAAATAGCAAGAACTCCATGGTTGCACCCCAAAGCTTCAAAGGTCCATAACTTGGTCCAAACAAGTCCAAATCCAACTTTCCAAAGGTCAAAATTGGGTAGAAGAAAACTCTCTACAACATAGAACCATCAAAACTTGAAAACAAGGAAGTTTGATAGATCTAAACCACCAAACTCCAAAAATAACTCATATCTAGATCTACAAAGATTAAGACTTCGAAATGAAAAATACCAAGATCTAAACTCTCTTAGGATCTTGCGAGGAAGATAAATGAACTACAAAAACATGGGTTCTCATGGGGAACAAGTTGTACTTGCCTACGATTTGGTAGGTGGAGAGAGTAATGAAGAAGAAGAAGAGGAGTAATGGTGAGAATGTGAGTTTATGAGGAGAGAGAAAGAGATGTAAGCTTTAAATAGAAAAGGGGGTGGTAGGTGGGAGTTGGGCCGGGTCCAATGGGTCCAATCAAAGCCAACCCGAACCCAAAGCCTAGCTAAAGCAGAAAATAAAAGCAGGAAATAAAGTGCAGAAATAAAATTACACAAATATAATTGCAGAAATATAATTGCAGGAAATAAATTAACATAAAAATTTAAAGAGCAGATTAATTGATTAACATGAAATTAAAGGAATTTAAATACAGGATAATACATGATAAATATTAAATAAATACTCATGAGTTGTACATGTATAAAAAATATGCATTCTGGGAACGGAGAGTGACATGTATTAAGAGAAGCTTACCATTAAAGGACTTAATAAAAAGTGTAGTGTCAACCTTGCCTTTTGAAAAACCGTTGTCAAGTAGGAAAGAGCTTAGACGATCATACCAAGCACGAGGGGCTTGTTTCAGACCGTATAAAGCTTTCTTCAACTTGAAAACATGATCAGGATTTTTAAAATCTGTGAAACCTGGAGGTTGTGCTACAAAAACTTCTTCTTTTATAAAATCATTTAAAAATGCACTCTTGACATCCATTTGAAATAATTTGAAATTATGAAAACATGCAAATGCACATAACATGCGAATGGATTCTAATCTCGCAACTGGGGCATAAGTCTCATCGTAGTCGATACCTTCTTCCTGATTGTATCCTTGAGCTACGAGTCGAGCCTTATTACGAGTCACTAAACCATTCTCATTCAGTTTATTTCGGAATACCCAACGGGTGCCAATGAGCGGATGATCAATAGGCTTGGGAATAAGTTCCCAAACTTGATTCCGTTTAAATTGGTTTAATTCCTCTTGCATAGCATCTATCCAAAAACTATCACTACATGCTTCATCAATAGTTTTGGGTTCTAGTTGTGAAATAAATGCAACACCAGAAACAATATCTCTACCTGATGTACGAGTACTTACACTTTTGGTAATATCACCAATTACCAAATCCTTTGGATAATCAGCCGTAAATTTCAATCTTTTCGGCAGACTCTGAAGGTAGCTGGTTCCTGGATCTTCTCTAGGAGGATCAGCTAGTGCCGAGCTTGGTTGAGAATCAGCTGTTGTTGAGCTTCGTACAGTTGGATCTTCGTCATTGTCATCGATAGTCATTTGATTCAGTTCATCAAAAGTGACGTTGATTGACTCTTCGATGATCATGGTTCATTTGTTGAAGACTCTGTATCCTTTGCTCTTGGCCGCATAACCTAAAAATATACCTTCATCGGCCTTTTCGTCAAACTTTTCCAAATTGTCTTTTGTATTAAGAATAAAGCACTTACAACCAAATATTCTAAAATATGAAACTGATGGAATTCTATCAAACCATAACTCAAATGGAGTCTTCTTCGATTTGGGTCGAATTAGAACTCTATTGAGAACAAAACAAGCTGTATTGACAGCTTCAGCCCAGAAATATTTGGGTAGACTAAACTGGTTTAACATTACTCTGGCCATTTCGGATAGAGTTCTGTTCTTACGTTCCACAACTCCATTTTATTGTGGAGTCCTAGGGCAGGAGAACTCGTGTACAAAACCGTGTGTGTCACAAAATTGCTCAAACTCTGCATTCTCGAATTCGCCACCATGATCGCTTCTAATACGAGTGATCATGTAACCTTTTTCATTCTGTACTTTCTTACAAAAGGGAACAAATTTGGATAATGCATCATTCTTGTGTGTCAAAAAGTATACCCACGTGTATCTAGAGTAATCATCTACAATTATAAAAGCATATAGCTTACCTCCGAGGCTAGCAACTCTGCTAGGACCAAATAAGTCCATATGTAGCAATTATAGAGGTCTAGTAGTACATACTGCGTTTACTGACTTGAATGTGGATCTGGTAGCTTTGTTCTATTCACATTGGCTGCATACCGAATCCTTCTTGAATGTCATGTCCGATAAACCGCGTACTAGCTTCTTTGTGGATAATCTTGAGATTGTGTCCATATTTGCGTGACCGAGTCTCATATGCCACAGATGACTCTCATCACTTTTAGCCATTAAGCATCTACCTGAAATGTTAGTTTCTTCCAACAAATAGAAAATATATATGTTGTCTTCCCTGATACCTTCAAAGATAGTACTACCAGTTGAGCTATCAACAATAGTACATTTGTCTTTGTCAAAGTTGATGCCATAACCATGATCAGCTAGATGACTTACGTTGAGTAGATTATGTTTTAACTCGGTAACCAGACAGACATCCTTAATCACAGGATAGGGAGACTTACCAACATCACCGATACCAATGATATATCCTTTCAAGTTGTTTCCGAAGGAGACATAACCTTTCTTCTTTTTCTTCGACAGTGTTGCAAATAGTGTAGCGTCACGGTCATATGCCGTGAACAACCGCTGTCGAGGATCCATTTCCTTTTAGCATATGAAAGGTGTTCCACCTACAAAACAGTTTGCAGATAAAACATTTGGTACCCATTTCTTGTAGGGTCCTAAAATGTTAGCATTTGGTATCCAAGCATAAATATTTAAATCAACAAGCTTTCTGATTCTACATGCAGGTGAAATATGACCAATGAGGCCACAATAATGACATTGTACATGTTGAGTGTTGAAAGCTGAGTGGTGTGCATGGTCGGTAGGTTTAGGTTTTCTAGTATAGAAGAAAGCATACCTATAATCCTGTTTGGGCTTAACCTTTTGGGGTAAAGGTTTGATAGGGTTAGGTCTGACAGTATTTGGCTTGTAAATGTTCCGATTTTTCGGTAAGTGACACGTGTTAGGGTAGGAAGCAGCAGTCTCAGGCTATTTTTCTAACCTAATTTCCAATCTTTTGGAAGTGTCATACAACTTAGTATAATCAGAAGTGAGTGTTTCCATTCTGATTTGTGCACTTTGAAGACTTTTCTTCTCTTTAGAAAGTTCTTCTTTCAGTTGGTCATAACCTTGTCTTTCTCTTCAGATGATTTGGTAGTCTCGTGTAATAAGAGCTTAATTGAGAAAAGCTCACCAGACTCACTAACATTATTTTTAACCTCAGCTAGTAGGTCGGTAAGTCTTCCTATTTT
Source organism: Iris pallida (assembly GCA_029216955.1). Taxonomy (NCBI): domain Eukaryota; kingdom Viridiplantae; phylum Streptophyta; class Magnoliopsida; order Asparagales; family Iridaceae; genus Iris; species Iris pallida. The sequence goes on along the minus strand of JANAVB010001677.1, from coordinate 41,620 downwards.
ACCTTTGTACTCTTTGAGTACCTTCTTCAAGGTCTGATATTTGCTACGCAGTTTTCTGTAATCACTTATCAGTGCACTGAAGGCATCTCCTAATTACTCAAAGATGAAGTCATCATATGTATCAACTACAGGTTCAGTAGGTACCTGATCGGATGCCATAAAGCATACGTTTGCAGCGTCTTCTGATTGTTCATCTTCTGAATCGCTGGCTTCACTTTCATGCCATATGCTGGTGTTGGTATATCTCCGAGATGTTGATCTCTTCAGGTTCCCTTTTTTATACCTGTTGCTCTGCTTGCTTGATGATGAGTTTGTAGGACAATCCTTCTTCATGTGTTCCTTCTTCTTGCAGCCATAGCAGACAGCATCATCTTGATACCAGTTGTTGCTGCTATTGTTTTCTTTGGCTTTCTTCTCATATCTTATGAATTTTTTAAATTTTCTTGCTAGGAGTGCTTGATCTTCAGCATCAGATTTACTGCTGTCTGAATCACCTTCAGCAGCTTTTCTGTGCTGAGCCTTGAAAGCGATTATCTTCTCCTTTGGTGCAGGCTCTTCAAAATCTTGTAGCTCCAGTTCATGAGTGAGTAGCTTACCCATGAGTACTTCGAGGGACATAGTTGTGAGGTCGTTCCCTTCAATGATCGCAGTAGCCTTTGGAATCCAGTTCTTATTAAGTGCTCGTAGGAGTTTGCGAATCTTTTCATGGTTACTGTACTCTTTGCCTAGGGAGGACAAAGGATTTACAATATCCAAGAATCTTTCGAACATCTGAGTAACTGTTTCGTTGGGCTTCATCTTGAACACCTCATACTCTTGAGTAAGTCTGTTGACATTTGATTCTTTGACTTGAGTCATGCCTTCATGTGTGACTTCATGGAGCTTCCACACTTCATTAGCAGTTGTGCAGATAGATACCCTATTAAATTCAGTTCTGTCTAAAGCACAAAATAAAGCGTTAATAGCACGTGCGTCAAGACTGGCCTTTTTTTTCTTCCTCTGTATATTTGTTATGGGGTTTTTCAACTAAAACTCCATCAACATTTATGCGAGGTGGCATTTGATATCCATCAATAACAATAGACCATAAATCAAAGTCAAGAGATTTCAAGAAAAAACTCTGTCTCGATATAGTTCATACCATCAAACAGTGGAGGTCTGTTTGTGGCCTGGCCTTCACTTGTGAATTTTACAGTTGCCATGTGTTGTGCTGTGATCTATATAACAATTAATTAAATGAATAAATAATTGTAATGTTACCTTGCTTTACCGGTAATACCCGTTCTGATACCAATTATAGGAACGATTGGGATCAGAATATAATGCCTCTAGATGGAGAACCTGCTCTGATACCAATTGTAGGAACAAAATCGTAAAGCATAATACTCTAGAGGGGGTAAATAGAGTTGGCAGTGAAAAAAATGCTAATTAAAAATGTTAGCAGCAAGATCACAGAATAATAATCACAACTAAATAATGTAAAGGGAGAGATAAGAAAGCAAACGCAAAGACAGCGATGTATACTAGTTTTCCTCTGTTGAGGACTAATCTAGTCGGTAGAACTCTTGCTACCAGTTGAATCCACTATTGGCAAAATTGCAAGTTTTCTAACGAAGTCCTTGCAACTTCTACAATGCGAGCTTTGATACGAAGAACTCGTCCAACTTCAATTTTGAAGAGTTGAATCTTCTATCGAGCCTCTGATTACAATCACTCTGAAACTTCTAGACCGCACCGCACTGGCAAATCGACTAGAGGATTGTAATTGGCTTGGGATCTAAAATTTGAAGCTCGAGAAAACTCTTTGGAAGACTGAAAGCTTTTTAGAATAGAGAAGATTGAAAGTGAATGAGTGAGTTAAAATGATCGAAATCCTTCCCTATTTATAGGAATTCAAGATAGAATTCTGGCAGAATTCGGGCAGAATTCTGGCAGAATTGGGCAGAATTCGGGCAGAACTCGATGAGGAAATCTCGGTCAAATTCGCAACTGCAGGAGGACCAAGTTCCAAAGAATTCAAAAATCAAAACGGCCACTAACCGAACTCTGGCCGAACTCTAGCCGAACTTTGGCCGAGTTCTGTCAGGGTTAGGTTAGGTTTTTAAAATTAGTTTTTAGGGATTTTTGAAAACCTTTTTGAAGCTTTTGTTAATATGAATATTTTTTAAAACTAAAGATATTTTAAAAACTTTTTGAAATCATTTTGGAATAGCCTATTTGCCAGTACGACTCGGTGTACAACGTATTCCTAGACTCAACAAAATAAAAAATACATTGCTCAAAGAAATACAGACTCGAACATGCAAACATTACTTCGGTCTTGAACTGAGTAGATAGCTGTTCTTGATCATGTCCAAGAGTCCGAGATATCCTGACTAGCTTCATATATCGAGACAGAGTTTGATCAATTATTAAAATCAGTTTGACCATATGACCAATGGGCCAACAGAGATGGTATCTCAGTTAACCCCAAGAAGATCGTAGCAGTTAAGGCATGGCCAACACCGACTTCAGTGGCAGAGATCAGGAGTTTCCTGGGGCTGGCAGGATATTATCGGAGATTTGTGCAGGATTTCTTCTGGGTTGCATAGCCGTTGACTCAGTTGACCCAGAAGGATGCTGAGTATGTTTGGTCAGAGGAGTGTCAGGCAGCTTTTGATAGTTGAAGAAGCGGCTTACGACAGCTCCGATTCTGATATTGCCATCAGGATCAAGGGGATTCACTATTTATAGTGACGCTTCAGGGAAGGGACTGGGTTGTGTCTTGCAGTACATGGGAAGGTGATTGCCTATGCTTCCAGACAATTACGTCCCCATGAGAAGAACTACCCTACCCATGACCTGGAGCTGGCAGCAGTGATATTTACTCTGAAGTTGTGGAAGCACTACCTGTATGGAAAGTGGGTAGAGATTTTTACAGATCACAAGAGCTTAAAGTATGTGTTCATTCAGAAGGAGCTAAACATGAGGCAGCGCAGATGGCTAGAGTTGATGTAGGACTTCGACATATCACTTCAGTATCACCCAGGAAAGGCCAACGTGGTTGCCGATGCCTTGAGTAGGTATCCGACAGCCATATGTTTGACCATGGACCGTCACTTGCTTGCTGATTTAGAGAGCCTTGGGATTGAGGTGATCGTGCCCGGAGTTCAGATGTAGTTATGGGGCCTGCAGATTCAGTAAGACTTGGTAGAGAGGATCAAGTCGACACAGTTTGAGGACGTTGCTCTGCGGTGTCTCTGAGAGCAGGTTCGAGCAGGATTGGTGGATGGCGAGTTTTCTCTTGCAGAGGATGGTGCCTTGAGGCACGGTTCCAGGTTATGTGTTCCTAGCAGAGAGCTCAGGGAGCAGGTATTGCAGGAGGCCCACAGATTTCAGTACTCTATACACCCTGGTGCCAACAATATGTATCGAGATTTGAGGGAGCATGTTTGGTTGTCCGGGATGAAGCGGGAGGTGGCTCGCATCGTAGCTAGGTGCTTGGTCTGTCAGCAGGTCAAGACAGAGAGGCAGAGGCCCGGTGGATTATTGCAGCCATTGCCCATTCCCGAGTGGAAGTGGGAGCATATCACTATGGATTACGTATCTGGATTGCCGCGTACACCAGGAGGGAAAGACGCGATTTGAGTCATCGTTGACAGGTTGACCAAATCGGCCCACTTCTTGCCATTCAAGGTGTTTACGTCTACAGAGAGGCTTGTAGAGATGTATATACGGCAGATAGTCAGGATTCACGGGGTTCCGGTCAGCATCATCTCGGATCAGGATAGTCGCTTTACTTTCTATTTCTGGAGGAGTCTGCAGATTAGCTTGGGCAATCAGCTCAAGTTTAGTACTGCATACCATCCCCAGATGGACGGACAGTCAGAAAGGACTATTCAGATGCTTGAGGATATGCTACGGACGTGCATCTTAGACTTTGGAGGTTCCTGGGAGGATCATCTATATTTAGTGGAGTTTGCTTATAATAACAGTTTCCAGGCCAGCATCGAGATGTCACCTTTCGAGGCTCTGTACGGACGTAGGTGTCGTACACCCTTATCTTGGGATGATGTTGGTGAACGAGCTTTACTGGGGCCAGAGATGGTTGTTAACGCAGCCGAAAAGGTAAAGCTCATCAGGGACAGACTTCGCGTGGCGCAGGACAGACATCGGCACTGGGCCGATAGCCACCAGAGGCCCTTGGAGTTTGAGGTACAGATTAGAGTAGGATTAGATTTAGGTTTGATTGTTTGTGTTTTGATTGATCATGTTTGTTTATTATAATTAATTGAGACCTTGCTTGTGATTAGGTTGGAGACCAGGTTTTCTTGAGGATATCTCCAACTCGTGGTACGATACGTTTTGGTGGAGGTAGAAAGCTTAGCCCGTGCTTCATCGGCCCTTTCGTTATCAGCGGAAGAGTCGGTGATGTGGCATACAGGCTAGACTTGCCACCTGTACTAGTGGGGGTACACAACGTATTCTATGTATCACAGTTGAGACGGTACGTGGCTGACCCTAGCCATGTGCTTGATCATTCGGAGATTGAGGTTGGACCTTCTCTCAGCAGTCCAGAGTAGTCAGTGGAGATTCTGGATCGACGTGAAAAGGTACTGAGGAACCAGGTGATACCTTTGGTTCGCGTCGCATGGAGGCATCATTCTCCAGGAGAGTCTACCTGGGAGCGGGAGGATGAGATGCGCGAGCGATACCCATATCTTTTTGGACCTTGAGGTATACTTTCTATCCTTTTCATCAGTTGCGTTTCACCTTTCAATTTCGAGGACGAAATTTTTTTAAGGAGGGTAGATTTGTCAGTACCACATTTCTAGTTTGAGGGTATTTTTGTCATTTTTGAATAAATTGAATTTAATATATTTTATTAGGAATTTAAAATAATTTATTTGAATGGTGTGATTTAAATACTAGTTTATTTATTTTCATGTGGTTTTGGTTAGCCTAATCTAGATTGGAGCTAACCAAGATTGGCCATAGCTAGCCTACTTAGCCACATTGAGAATTAGTTAGTATAGGATAGTGGGTTGAGTCATGTTTAGCTAAGTAGAGTGGTTGCAAATTAACTAGGAAAGAGCCCTAGATTTTAGCCCACTCAATAGTCATGATTCATTGCTAGCCCTTAGATGCATTCTAAAAATCCTAACCCTAGTTAATGTGGCCAGCCAAGACCCCCTCTGCCTATATAGTATCATTTTAGAAAGTTGTGCCTCTTTTCAATAGTTTATCATTTTTTCTAAGAACAAGATGAGCCTACACTTCTTTTCTACATAGATTAATTAATAGAGTTCTATTTTCATTTGAATTTATTCCATAATATTCTAATCACTGTTCTCATACTATTTGTGGAGTCAAATCACAGGATTGAATCAATTTGGAGAAGTTGGGTAGCTTTTGGAGATCCCCTTTGAAGAAGTTTTTGTGTTGAAGAACACACATAGGTAAATTCCTATCCATCCATTAAAATTAGGTTTTCTTTGCATAAATACCAAGCCCTAGGTGTCCTTGTGCTGTAGGAATAGGGTTTGCTCGATTTCCTGTCCTGTACGTGTCCGTATCGGACACGTATCAGCAACCAGCGTAGGTGTTCGACGAAATACCACAAAGGGCATTTCGATCGAGATTTTGATGTGTTTGAATAGGAAGTCGTGTTTTGATGTGGCTTACACGTTTTTGCTCGACTGAGGTACTGCTTGTGTTGTGTCATGTCACTTTGGACATGTGCACACGTGGGGTGCACCACGCGCGCGCGCGGGTAGCATTCCCCTGCTACCAGTGTGTTCGTGCTCAGTGCAAAGGACACTTGGTCGCATGTGTTTGGACACACAGGATGGGGCAATGTCTGTCATGACATCCCCAAGGCCATGTGTCCTAATATTTTATGTCGGGTAAGAAATCTGGCCTGCACTAGATACGGGGAGCACAACCAATGTACAGATTCAATGTACACTTGTTTGATGTAATGCTTGGACACGTTTGTGTCCTTTTTTGGACACCACATTAACTGTGTGACACGTGCCTATATAGTACATTAATTACCTACCTAGGGTTTCATCATTTAAGTGTTGATCGAATGTGGAATGGGAATAATCCCCATTCGACTGATACACTGAGGTATCAGTGATACTAATCACTGTTCTTTAATTTGTTCTTCACTAAATTTTCCTGTTAATGCTATGTAATAGTTATGTTTTAAATTGTTTGAACACTAGACGTCATGATTAGGATTCAACTTTCAGTTTAGGTTGATTACATGATCGAATTCTCATGGAAGTGAAGAAATCCTGAATTAGTTTTCCTATTTCCTGATACAATACGGTATCAGTATTTTGCCCTTATTTGAATGCTTAAATTCCTATTTTAATCTAGTTTTGACTAATGTTATCAGCTGTCAGTTAATCCTAAATGTTATCTAGTTTATGATTAGTTCGATTACATTAGACTAGGCTTATGGCATGAAATGATAATTGGCATTGAGTTGGGTTTGCTATTGTTTCAACTGTTAAGTTGATTTTAAACCTGAGAATTCTTGCTTTCCAGATAACACTGAATATTCTCAGTTTTTAAGTTTGAATGGGATTAAATCAAATGTTGCAAGGTTGTGATAACATTAGTTCAAATCCTGAGTACACTGAGAACACATGTTTCACTGATTAGTTTCAATCCAGATATTTCACTGTCACTTACACATGTGTAGCATACATGCATATTCCTAGAACCACAAGTTCTCTCATTTAGCTCACTGATTTCTAATGCACACGATTTCATGTATTCTTTCACTGTTTCAGGATTCACATACATCCACATTGCCTAACACATATTCCTATTGACACTTGCTAACCCCCATTTTTCTGTCACACACAAGTTTCCCTGCTCTGTCGTGGTAGGTTGTTATATGCCTCCTATTACACTACACTCACTGGATAACACACACCAGGTTCACATGTTCACTATCCAGTCCCTGTCTTGGGATTCCTGTGGCACACACAGGCACACATCTCCTAATACACACACTCCTGTGCACACATGTTCAGTCCACACACATTAAATCAAGGTTTATTTCACACATATACCTATTGACACTCTCACCCACACACACATGCATGAACATTAGACACACACTTTAAATTCCCGATTTTTCCTTCACTGTACACAGGTTTCAGAACTCTCAATCTTCATACACAATCTCACACATTGCCCTTATATTCACAGCCCTATCTATGTGTATGTGAAATTACCTATAAGTGAATGTGAATAAATATGTGTAATGTAAGGCTATGTGTGATACACATATTGCTATATGTGTATGTAGATTTATATATATATACACATATAAGGGAATATAGTGATATATATATGGTTTGACCTATAGTGTTATGTTGTATTAGCTCATGGCCTACATGGTTATGACTCTACATAGGTATATGGCCTATGGTGTGTCTGTTGCCTAGTGAGAGTTTAGTTATACTTGTTTAGTCTTGATTAGGTCTAGAATAGACTATTTAGACTTGTTAGACCTAGTTTGACCATAGATGACCTAGTTTGACTTCTAGGGTTGACCAGAGTTGACCAAGAGTTGACTTTGGCCTAGATTGACCAAGATTCATGAAGAATGTATTGTAATGCATCTTATTACCATTTTGGACATGTTATGACTTGTGCTGTTCTAAATAGGAGCCAGACACCACTCCTCGGATAGTACTTTCATCTTGGACACTCAGATACCAGGCGAGTACATTCTCTGATCATTTCATTTCCTGTTTAGAATTATTTTCCTGTTTTAAATTACTTTACTTGATACTGTCACATTGGTCACACGGATTAGTACTATATGGATCCCTTCTTGAGATGTTATCCCCTCAGGGAGCATCGTATACTACATGTTTTCTGCGTTTCACTTACATGGTGTATCACTATGCTTCACGGTTTATTGATCACTTCTGACATGTACTCTCATGATCACAGAGTCTTCCTTGAATCACCCCATTTATGGGCATTCCCAGAATCACCCATTTATGGGCTTACCTTGTATCACCCCTTGTGGGCCTTTTATTGGAATCATAACAAAACCTGGCTGGATCCTTGTGTATTGATTTGGGGTACGCGGGAGTAGAAGTAGATATATGAATAATATCCAAGTAGTGTAGTTCCCAGAATTACTCCATAGTATAGTTTCCAGAATCTTCTATGCCATTCATATGTTTATATTGTACTCTGACTCACTAGCCACTGTTAGTTCTCTACTTATAGTAGATATTTCTATTACAGTTTTCTCTCTGTTTACATTCTGTACTTTCTTTTAGTTCTTGTATCTTACTTTACTTCATGATTATATTTTCTAACCTGCTATGATCTGTTGAGATGTATTGTACTCGCTCCTGTCCTGACTGGACCTGTTGAAAATATTACAGCGGAGAAGGAGGAGGCCTGTGTGGATACCTATTACGGGACAGCTCTAGATGACACCATTGATCCGGATTTCCAGCCGGATCCATTGGCTATAGAGACTGAGGCTTCCTAGTCTAGGTTTACTATTATTGGCTTTTGGGATCTGGATTGTATATATTCTTTCATATTCAGTAGTTGGGACTTGTATTTTGGATGTTTGCTGAGGTGATATCTTAGACACTTAGACTCTTCTGATCTTCTGTGTTTTATTTGAGTTTTATATCATATCGTCCTTCTTCTTCCTTAGTTGTGATTGAGTTTACTTTCTCCTATGTCACCCCCATTCGGGGAGTATAAACTGTTTAGCATTATATTGTTAGATGTTGTGACCTAGGACAGCGTTTTACCGTCGATACTGCGGCGTAGGCTGGACGTACCCACTTCCCGTGCCCTTACTCTAGGGTGCGGGTCGTGACATGGATAAGGACTTGCAATGATTTAAACCCCGATGGATAATTTCATCCTTTATTTAAATCGAATTAGAATTTAAGCGATCAAAATCAAATCAATCTAGATAACTTCCTTTAATTTAAAATAAAATCTTTTCCAAGTTTAAATTATCAAAAGAATTAAAACAAAATTTTAAATCTCTTTTTCATAAATATTAAAATATATCATAAATAAATTTCGAAAATCATGAATATTATTTAAATATTAAATTATAAAATAGCTTTTGTAAACGACAAAATAGATTAATAAACAAATTCCAAATTTCACAAATATCTAGAATATATTTTATATAAACCAAAATTTTCCAAATCACTACTTATTTTAAATGACTCTTTTATGCAAAATAAAAATATTTATCACATTTGTTTGAACATGTACTTTCCTATATAAATATAAAATTTATAACAAAAATGTTTTTCTAAAATGTGTACCTCGACACATATTCGCACTAGTCGAACAAATACGAAACGTAATTCTCGCACGCTACACAAATACAAAAATGCGAATTCGTATGCGACGTGCAGATACGAAGTACAAAATAATTCAAATTATTTAATAAAAAATTTGTAGTAGAAATTTAGGAGGTTTATATTTTGTGTGGATGAGATTAGTCATGGTTCTACTGCATTTTACAGCTTACGTTTACTTATTATACGGCTGGCATGTCTACGTTCATAGTCCTACATATTTTGGGACTGGGGCGTTACATCTTCGCCTCTCCAATCGCAATAATGCTCTTCTCCGAGCACTGCACGGCTGCCAACTTTCCTAACCCAGAACTGTTCCTTGAGGTGAGCATTCTATCATTCTCCCCATTCCTTTCTTCTTTTGTTTTAATTATATTTTTCTTCCTTTTTATGTTTCTTCCTTTCCTTCTAGATTTTTTATAACCGAATATTTTCTTTCTCCTCAGTGGGTTATTAGGGGGGAGTGAAGGTTTGGGTTGGATCGAGCTCTATTTGGACCAATAGGCTTTGAGAAAAGAAAAAGAGATAAGAAAAAGAGAGGAAGGAGAAAAAGAAAAAGTATGATTTGACTGAGACCCACTAGCCTGGGCCAGACCCAGCTATTCGATATTAGGAAGAAAAAAAGGAATTGGTTGGTGCCTAATTTTTTGGGCCAGAATTTTGGGTTTCAGCAAATTATAGAATTAATATTTAGGGGGAGTGAGCTGAAGCCATTGTAATGATTTAATTCCTGATTTGATTGGATGTTGAAGGAAAAGAATTCTGGCTTGGGCCTTTAGTAAGGAAAGCTATATGGTTTTAATTAAGAAAATTTAAGTTTTCTTGGACCTTTAATCAGAGATGGGCATTATAATTTGCATGACAAAGTATATTTTGGGATGGTTTGCAAGCAAGAAGTTAATTATTTGTGTAGATCCTTGGTGAACTTTCTTCCTGTTAGAGTTTGGGTTCAGACGATTTAAGATAAAGATTCTTTAAGGATATTAGGGACTTATGCTACAATAGGAAATTTCTAAAGATGTATGGAAGTCTAACTTCTAAACCTCTTACTTGTTCATAGTTTTGGACTAGGCTCACCAAGCCAACAATTTGGACTAAGGCAAGTACTCCTTACAAGATGTTTCTCCATGCATTATAAATGCTATATTTTATTTCTTAATTTTTCATGGTTCATATTGTGACACGATTTTTGGCACATGATTTTGTATCATTGATATATGACTCATGATTGTGCATTAAATGATATCAAGTTCCGAATCATGCTTTATATAGATTTCTGAATCTTGCTTGGAAATGATTCTGACATGTGACTCCATATTATTTGATCCTTGTTTTCGCATCAATGATATCAAGTTCTGAATCTTGTTTGATATTGATTTCTGAATCTCAGGGAAATAGAAAATACCAAGTAGAAATATGCTCAACCCATTATATTCTGAATCATAGCTTTACATACATGACACGTATGCTTTAGCCTGGCCAGTCCAAATCTAAACCTTAGCCGGCCACATATCGAAACATTATTTTAAAATATGTAGATTGCTAGTCGTGTTGTTAAATATATCTACTTTCGTGGCTAGTCGTATTTATCATGTTTAATTATAATTCTTATAGTTTTTCGTGTTGTAGGTTTCATGATTATGATAACATTCATTGTCATATTGTCTGGTTTTATTTTTACATTTTTTTTTGCTTTATTTGTATAATGCGACATGTTGTTTGGATGTAATTTGCTCTCTTTCTGACAGGACTATTGACATATTAGGTCATGGGAAGAGCACATAAATCGAGAGGCTTATGAAAGACTCTAGAAAATTAGAACAGATTATTTGGATGTATCAGATATTTTAATATTAGATATGTATAATATTGGTGATAATGATTACCGGATTTGTCTACGAAAATTAGACATGTATAATATTTTAAAAATAGGACGAGAGCGGACTGGTGATCGTGTTGTGTGTTGGGTTTGTTTTTTATTTACTAGTTCTGTGATTGAGAAGAGATTGATATCATGATCATTTGATGACTATCAAGGTTTAAACAACTAACTACCACGGCTGGACTATCCACGCACTCGTATCCGATCATACATGCGCGGGTCGTGACACCTAAAAGTGGAAGCCACTAGCATATAGTTATTTGATATTGCTAGCAGTTGGTATAGAGATGAGCTGCGACCATCATCTCCTGGACTTACGTGGAAGGACTTCAAAGATTTGTTCAAGAAGAAGTTTTATCTCATGGTTGTTCGAGAGGCCCTTGAGAGTCGGTTCAAGAGGATAGAACAAGGCAGTCTCACAGTTGATGAGTATACTGTCGAGTTCAGCACTAAGGGAATTTTGTAGAATACATGGTCCGTACGCCTGAAGACCGAACACATAGATTCAAGAAAGGTTTATCCCAAAAGATTCGCCTAGTTGTCACTACTAGCAGGGCTTGCACCTATGGGGAGATAATGAATGTAGCACAGGGTTTTGAGATATATATGGAGCCTAGACCTAAGAAGGATCGTGATGTAGGCAAAGATCCTAATTCTGGACTGTCCATACGCCATAATGGTCAGCAGAAGACTTTTTAGGATCAGATCCCGATTCATTAGCAAGAAATTCTTCAAGGGCAAGCCCCAATCCAGCAGTAGAAACATAATCAAATTACGTATGCCTACTATAAAAGGCCAGGACATGGACGAGAGGAATACATGAAGAGAATGAAATAATACTTCAATTGTGGATCGATCAAGCATAGGATCAGGGATTATCCCCGAAAGAAGAATCAAGAGCAAGAGATTAGCACTAGAATGGATGTGATTGATTTGAGATGCTGGCTTTCTTGATATAGTTGATTTGTAAATAGAAGTTGAGAGAGTATGTCTTTAGAAATAATGGTCGACTAGACCTTGTAATATGAGATGAACCATTGTAGTTTTCTTCGTTCTTGCACTTCTATCCTTGTAATTATCGTCTGTCTTTCTTAGTAAAAGCATGTTACTAGATTTTGAATGAGTTCCACTAGATTTTAAATAGAAGATTTTGATTCTGTCCTACTAAATTTTGATCATATTCATAATTGTATCTAAAATTTGATTCTGTTGGTCATATCTATATTTTGATCGTACCTAGTTCGTGACTAGATGAAATTCATTAAGTATTTGATCATGCCTAAATGATGTTGGTTCTATTCTTGATCGTGTTCAGGTTTTAATTATTCTTGGTCGTGCCTAAATTTTGATTTTTGATCATGTGGCTAAACCTAGATTTTGATTATGTTAATAGTCGTGTCATTTAAAATTTTGAGTACGAAATTTTTCTAAGGTGGGTGGACATGTAATCACATGTTCACAAATTTTACTATATTTCTAATCCCAAATTAATTTTAGGCATTATTTTTATTTTTTTTAGAAATTATAGGAATGAGTTACAATTTAGAAATTTTTGGAAGTGGAATGGTAATTTTGTAATTTGGGAGTGGCGTTCTTGCAAGTTGCAAAGAGGGAGTGACAAGTTTAGTAAATAGGTAGCCATGGTTAAGGTGGAAACCTTCTAAAATTACTTAATTAAGCATGGTTAGCTTAATCACGTGATTAATTAAAGCCTAGGGAATATTCCTCGAAATCTAACATCTTCTTAGAATATTCCTAGAAATATTCGTCAAATATTCTCTCATAATCCATGTGCTAATCCATTCTAGATTATTCCACCATTACATTTACAAAATCATTTCATATACGATATGACATATCCCAATTCCCAAAACCTATAATGAAACCCTAAAACTAAATCCCAGTGTCCTGTGCCCCTATGTCCCAAGGACACGACACAACTAAACCCTGTTGATCTTCCATCGAAGCGACCTTCCCCCATGTGCTATTCCTGGCTAGCGATCTCCTCGAGCCAATGACCATCTCCTCCCCTTGCTGCCACCACCGCTTTCGTGGACCAGCACCGACCCAGAAAAGGTTCCATCGCGTGGACCTCCAACTCCATTCACCCGCCCCTCCATTCTCTCACCGATCCACCACCAATTCTTCTACCGAATTCGAGCTTTTTCTTCGACCTTACTGAGCACCAACCAGCCCGGCCTGTGTGTAAACCCCCAAAATTTTACGAGTTTTTAGTCTTAATTTATTTACTTGTACACTATTTTAGATTATGGATTTTTAAAATTTATGTATTATTCTAATAATTTAGTAGCAAGTTAAATGCTACAATAAATATCTGCGTCGACAAACTTTTACAAATTGTATGAACAAACTTTTCAAAATCTATTTTGTTATTTTGAAAAACTTTTAAGGCATTTTACTTTCATTTGACATCGTTTTATGGTTTTAAAAATGAATCATAATTAATTAATAATTTTTATCAATTAATGCAATTAGCATACACTTGGTTCACCATATATAATTGATAGTGCAGTTCTGCTAAATATTGACTAGAATATTTTAGGACTATTTTTAAGATTTTTAGGAATTTCTATTAATTTATTTACATTTTTCTATAATATATAAATATATATATATAGAGAAAAGAAAAAGGAGTAAAAAAGAAAAGAAAATTCCAAGCCACTGTTCCCCGAAGGGAACAACAGCCTTGCCAAGCTCAAACCGAGCCTGGGCCAGCAAATTAACACCTGACCTCCCTGTTCGGTTACATATATAGATGTTAGTAGGAGGGAGAATCCCCAAACCCTAACACCCCAGCCTCAGGCGAGCCTCCCCTATCCCTGGACGCGCCGCCCAGGCAACTGTGCGCCACCGGAGGTCGGCCGACCACAGCCCCACACGCGGCAAGGCCGAGGAGGCTATTAGAAACAGCAGTAGCAAGCGGCAGTCCTCGACCTACTTCACAGCAGGATTGCTTCGCGCTCGATCGACCATTCGTCACGCCATTTTCTCCGGTACAAACCTAACTTATACCTCTTCAACCCCATATAATGTTTTTGATGTAAATAGTAATTAAATCTAGTGGGAATCGATGCCAAAATCGATCGAAAACCTGTTCATAAACAGGGGATCGAGCAGTCCCAAACCCACTGTTCGAAGGAAGGTTGCTAAGACATTAGCAACATTTTCAAAAATCTAATTGAACACAGTCCAAGCCAACTTATAGGGCTTCGTAAACCTTTTTGTAGATTTGAATATCATCGAATAAGCGTCGAGTGATCGATCGCCCAAAACTAACAAAAACCTATTTTCAAAACTGTCCAAAACTCTAAAAAAATCTCTGATACAACGTACGTTCTGCCAAATCGGACGACGTGGTCGCGAAATGAAGGCATCGAAAGGTGTGTATCAATCTCGCGGACGTGTGGGCTTTGACGGTATTCAAATTAGTCACGTGTGCGCGACGAATTTGATGCGTATCCGTCGAAATTAATCGTATCGGCCCCTTTGCAAATTATTCAATTACTTTGTGCATGTTTGTTGAATCGAAACGAAACATGTACCAGCAGGACCGTATCATTTTTCTGGTCCTGTATGCCAAGTTTGGTCCGATTCTGAGAAGGTCGACCGGAACACATATTTGGCGGGCCCACGACCCGATCCAACGAGCGAAATTGTGCACTGCCCGCCGAAATCCAACTTTGGATATACGGCTGTATTTGTCTTATCAAACTGGACCCATAGACATGTAGTTTGACGACTTTGGAGATCGTAGGTTCTGGCACGCATTTCGGTGCAAAACAGGTCCAACGACATAAATCGTTTTGACCCGAAATTATGATTTTGCTCCTGTTCCAGAATTAGACTTTTAGACAGGTATTTCCTAGATATATCTTATATTCTGAACACGTTTGTGGTGTTTATTTCAGCATCCGAGGGCGTATGTAGAATTTGGCTTTTATCGCTTCACTCTTTTGACGGTTCGAGCTATTGGACGTCGCTCTTTTGCACACAACCTCAGACAAGATACCTTACCATATTTACTTCTTATATTTAGTTTGCATTTTTGTTATTGCATATCACTATTTACTTATTTTTAGTTTTTGTAGCTGTACCATTATTACAGTTCCTGATTTATTACCTGCTCAGTGATATTAGCTTTACTGTACTTATTATCCATTAATTGCATATGGACCTAGAGTTAAGGGACTACCATTTGTAGTGTATAACATAAACCTTGACACAGTTGTACCACGAAATATGTGTGAGATGAGTAGCATGTAGAGGTATTTGCGTGATGGCTGATCACCTGTGCGCATGCGTTAGGGCTAACTGCTAATAGAGGCATGTTAGAAGACATGGCAGTTAGTAGAGGTATATGATTCATGGATATGACTCTACTAGGCATTAGGTGGGAAGAACAGTTCCTTAACGTATGGACCATATACGCACTTTCCTATTATAGCCGGTTATCTCCGCTGGAGATACGGTCCTGGATCCTGATACCTGATTCCCTGCTGGCCTCTGACATTCGAGGAATGTTATGCTTTGAGGTCCCTGGTATCCTGATGGGACCATACCTGAGTTCCTGCACCTGATCCAGAGTGCCCATACGTTGAAGGTTTGTTCTTAACTGCATGAACACAGTAGAATGGTTAGGTATCCTTAGTCAATGTAATGTCGTCTCCACTAGTAGCTTGGGACAATGTCGCATCGCGTAATAGTATGCTACCACTTGTCCTTGTTTGGTTGTTGGGGTAGTCCACTGTTTCGATAATGAGATATTGGATCTTGTTTCGAATGAGGCTATTTTACTTTATTTGTGATTGATGACATATATTCAGTTATGTGGTACATTTTTTATGTATCTTGTTACGTCCCTCTGAGGACCTGTTGATCTCTCCAGGTGTGTGCTTTGTGACTTTTCGTAGGTCTTCTAGCCAAGGTCGTGATCTTCTCCAGTCCTTCGAAGATGATTGCCCTTGGTTCATCTTGTCATTTTTATCTGTCCTTTCCTTGTATAGTTCTCTTTTTTAAAATAGTTGGTAGTGGATTTGTCTCCGCCCAACTACATGTATAAGTGACAAATTCTTGAGTTGATTTATATCATTATTCTTCTGATTGTGTGGATGAGATTTAGTTATCATGGTTTTATTGCATTTTACAGCTTATTTATACATATGGGGGTTCCATACATTGGAGTATACTTCAAATGTATACAGCTGGCATGTCTACGTACTTAGTCCTAAGTATTTTGGGACTGGAGCGTTACATGTTTTTGCGGTGGCCCATGCAGGTCCAGTTTATCACTTCGGTTATGTTACTGTACTGATGTGGGCCTGCAGATAGGATTAGAGTCTAGAATCTCATCCACAAGCTTGACCTCCTTCCATTGAATTCCATTATCGAACTCTCGTTTGACAGCTTTGAATTACCTCTTGTTTGATCCCTTTCTTCCATAATTTGTATCCTTCCTTTCGTGCTTGATAATGGTTAAGAAGATAAGTCATACTAGTTATACATGTTATATTGTTCAATCACCCTAGTAGTTGACTTTTATAAGTTGGGTAGTATGACTACGGCCTACCACCCGTTTTCTTGGAACCTAGTATTAAAGTGTAACAGGATGACAATAAATATATGCTAGTGTAGGGAGATATATTTATCTAGAAGATAGAGTTTGGTAGCCTATACCCCATTGGTCAACCAAGGCCTGATACAAGAGACAGTAGAATGACTGTATGACCCGGAATACCGGACAAGACTTAGATCTTTGTAAAACTTGAACTATTTGTTACTGCTTTCATCATCATCTCCCGTACTTATACTTTGTAATATCATAAAAAATATTTCTATTTATAGCCTAGTTTTGTAAGCTTATCCTTTATTGAGCTTGTTTAGGACATATGTATAATGGGGACGCCCACAAGCATATTTGTCTAATTAGAATCAATGTGTTATGGTCTGATCAACCTTGATGCATTTGGTTCGCTCTTTATATGATTATCCCACGTGGATTGAGATATAGAGGTATCTAGGGTCTCATCCGCGACTGCCTTGACAATTTCTCTTGAATTATACATTCGCCTTTGAATCACAAAATTATATTCGATGACATCTTTCTTGAACTCTTTGTTGTCTTTGTCTTTCACTGATTTGGAA
Source organism: Iris pallida (assembly GCA_029216955.1). NCBI lineage: Eukaryota > Viridiplantae > Streptophyta > Magnoliopsida > Asparagales > Iridaceae > Iris > Iris pallida. The sequence continues at coordinate 24,214 of JANAVB010001677.1, read as the reverse complement.
AGATGAACGCTTGTATCTGATAGATAGATATAGAGTATCCCCCATGGCCATGATAGTTGTATACATAAGTGTAGCTACCATCGGCCATCCATAAGACTACAACCTCGCCTTGAGTTACTTGTCCTCCCCTCGACCCTGAAACTACTACCATGATCTTCTAGTCAATTGAACTTGAGAATGATTAGGAACTTACCCTTGGTTAAAGCACCAACCTATGAGCCTATCTATTCTCAAGGAACCAATTATTATGAGACTCTAAATATTTGTCTTGAATCTTGCTTTAACTAGCAGTCCCTATGCCACAACCTTTTATCGACCAAACCCACAAGTTTAGACATGAGATAAATAGACAAAGATAAGGACGATCATTTTACCATGAATATGGCAGACACCAATCCCGAGATTGTAGTCCAGCAGATATTATCCTAGTTGTACAAATTTTGTTATTAAGACCTGACTAGCATTGGAACACCACAATCACTAGCTTAGCCAATACCATAGCTTGAAATTCCTGTCATATCATGATTTACCAGTTACCAACAACAATGTAGGGGTACTACATTCGACACCATTAGAAACCTTATGACCATAGTCTTGCAGGCTTAACGCAAATAGAAAATTATGACTTAGCCATTAGAGATCTTTCATATGATGTACCTTAGAGTTCGTTACCCCCATCAATAACTCTCGTGTACTATGGAAGAGTGGATTATTCTATTTTACCAACTCACGTATCATTGTACATGTGATCCTCGAAATTAATTCATATCTACCATATCATGTCATCGATCACATCGTGCCCTATTAGTATCAAAGGTTGAGGTACAATGCCATGACTTTGAAATATTTCTAACCTTATTGTTCCTGAAACCATGCCATAGTCTCGAGAGTGAATAGATCGTAAGCCTTCCACATTTTTGGGATTCACTAAGTTTACGATTTACTAAAGTAAATTGGTTCTCACTAGGAAAAAAAAATAGTGACTTATGAACTCCCACTTTCCATTTAGATCATTTGGTGTCCCCGACCGTGACATTAATATTTAGAGCACGAAATAGCTGTTTCATTCCAACAAATTTCACATACAAGACATAGACGACTCCACCTTCATGTAGATATCCCATGTCCTACTAAAACACGTTCCCTTGTACTCTATTTTTATGATGCGACTTTGGAGTCAAAAAGGCTAGCTATAACCCCTACCATAATACCATTGTCCCTTCCCGACTACAATTAGAGATCCAATCTTGACTCAATTCTTTTGACCCAGTATATAGTTGTGATCTACTCGAAGTCCTCTACGCGCATGCCACTAGTATGCCACTCAATAGAGGCATGTTGTGCTACTTAAACACAAAAGTCATGGAAGGCGCATCCCATGACCTACAGAACCTATTCTACCAACCCGACGGGAAATTTTCCCAACCACTTAAATTTGAACCTATTCTACATTACCCTAACCTAATAGGGATGGTTTAAATTAATTCCACAAGAAATTTTTTCCAGCCACTATAGATTAAAGTCTAAAGTTCATGGAATCAGGGATTGAAGTCCAATTAGGGAACCTATTGAGATTCAGTTAAACCCATCATAGCCTATCGCCATATTTGGACTATAAAACCAAGCTTGATGGAATAGGCCCTCACCCCTATTATGTAGGCCCCACCTCTTGGCTCACTAATTCTCCTTCCATAGATTTCGTAACTGTATCTCTTCGTAGCCTATGTTATGCATCTTTCGGTACCAACTTGCTTTCGGATATACTTAACCAAGACCTCTCCTATTGTCTTGACCAAACATAGTCAATATATGGGCCATATTAAATAGATAATACCTAGACTTCCTATAAAGTCTATGACTATGATTGGAAATACCTCATACTTCCACACACCTCCTTGAAATTTGACCTTCTTAGAAGTCTATTAATGTGCTTCCCACAATTAACCAAACTTTCTAAAGTAGGTAGAACTTTGAACTTAGTGTCCTTTATCTTCTAGAATGGGATGCCAAATTAGATTCAAACTGTAACCGTTCTTCCATATGTTTAAAAGTTGAAATACGATATGTTGGCCCATTGGTCATGGTCAAGCCTGATTTTAATAATTGATCAAACTCTATCTCGATATAATTCCAAGTCAACTCAGATGTTCACCTACGACGTTTTGGATACTGCTCAACAATAGATATTTACTATGTTCAAGATCGAAGCTGTTTCGAAGCTGTTTGCCATTCAGAATGTACTTCCTGATACGCTATATAATTTTTCATTTTATTGAGTCTAGGAATACAATGTACACAGAGTCGTACAGGCAAATAGGCTATCTGAAAATATTTTTTAAAACCATCATATTCTTTTACAAATGACCTATGTTTTTGAAAAACATTCTTTTTACAAAAAGCTTCTGAAAGATTTTTCAAAAAGCCAAAATTTATTTTCTCAAATGAACTGGCAGAACCCCAGCAGAACTCTGCCAGAGTTCGGCCATTTGGAACGTTAGTGAACGTTGGGTTTTTGAACTTGGTCATCCTTCAGTTGTGGTTTGTTACAAAGAGTTCTGTCCGAATTCTGCCCGAATTCTGTCAGAGTTCTGTCTTTGGAAAACCTATAAATAGAGAAGTATTTCGATCATTTCAAATCACCAATTCACTTTCAATCTCTTCTCTTCCTGAGCTTACATTCTTCCAAAGAGTTCTAAAAATCTATCATTTTTAAATCCCAAGCCAGTTCCAATCCTCTAGTCGATTTGCCAGTGCGGTACGGTCTAGAAGCTTCGTAGCGATTGTAATCAGAGGCTTGATAGAAGATTCAACTCTTCACAATTGAAGTTGGTCGAGTTCTTCGTATCAAAGCTCGCGTCTGTAGAAGTTGTAAGGACTTCGTATGAAAACTTGTAGGATTTTCCAATAGTGGATTCAACTGGAAGCTAGAGTTCTTTCGACTGGACTAGTCCTAACAAGGGGGAAACCAGTATAAATCTCGGTATTTGCCTTTGCCTTCTGATCACGTTTAGTTTTTGTCATTTACTTCTGTGATTATTATTATATCTGTGATCTAACTGCTAACAAGTTTTTAATTAGCAATATTCTGCTGCCTACTCTATTCACCCCCCATCTAGAGTATTCTGCTTTACGATTTCGTTCCTAAAATTGGTATCAGAGCGGGTTATACAGGTAAATCAAGGTAAAATTGCAGTTATATTCAATTGTTATATAGATCACAGCATTACACATGGCAACTGTGAAATTCACAAGTGAAGGCCAAGCCACAAACAGACCTCCACTGTTTGACGTCACAAACTACACTTATTGGAAAAATGTATGAGTTTTTTTCTGAAATCTCTTGATTTTGACTTATGGTCTGTAGTTATTGATGGCTATAAAAAGCAACCTCGTATTAATGTTGATGGTGTTTTAGTTGAAAAACCCCATGACAAATATACAGAGGAAGAAAAAAAAAGGCCAGTCTTGACGCACGTGTTATTAACGCTTTATTTTGTGCTTTAGACAGAACTGAATTCAATAGGGTGTCTACTTGCACAACATCAAACGAAGTATGGAAACTTCTCGAAGTAACCCACGAAGGAACAACACAAGTCAAGGAGTCAAAGATCAGCATACTTACTCAGGAGTATGAGGCATTCAAAATGAAGCCAAGTGAATCAGTCACTCAGATGTTTACAAGATTCTTGGATATTGTAAATCCTTTGTCCTCACTAGGCAAAGATTATAGTAACAATGAGAAGATTCGGAAACTTCTACGAGCCCTTACAAAGAACTGGATTCCAAAGGCTACATCAATCATTGAAGGAAATGACCTCTCAACAATGTCTCTAGAAACTAAGCTACTCACTCACGAGTTAGAACTTCAAGACTTTGAAGATGCTACACCAAAGGAGAAGTCAGAGAAGACGATCGCTCTCAAGGCTCAACATAGAAGAACCATCGAAGATGATTCCGACGACAGCGACTCCGACTCTGAAGATCAAGCTCTTCTGGTAAGAAAGTTCATGAGATTTAACAGGAGAACAAAAGACAGCAACAACAACAACAACAACGAGGAAGATCCTATTTGCTACGGATGCAAGAAGAAAGGATACATGAAGAAAGACTGTCCAACAACATCATCATAAAAAAAACAACAAATATGACAAAGGGTACCTGAAGAAATCGACATCAAGAAAGTATGCCAACACAAGCATATAGCATAAAAGTGAAGCCAGCGACTCAGAAGATGAACAATCAGATGATGCTACAAATGTGTGCTTGATGGCTTGTGATCAGGTAATCACTAATCCTCTATTTGACCCTTATGATGATTTCACCTTTGAGCAACTAGGAGAGGCTTTCAGTGAACTGTTAGATGATTACAGGAAACTGTGTAGCAAATATGAAACCTCTAAGAAGGTACTCAAAGAGTACAAAGTTGAAATAGGAACTTACCGATCTACTAGATCATGTTAGAGATAGTGACTCTTCAAATGAGTCTGGTGAGCTTTCTTATATCAAATTATTGTTACACGAGACTGTTAAGCTATCAGAAGAAAAAGACCAAACTATTGTCCTGTTAAAGGAAGACCTATCTAAGAAGAGAAAGAGTCTCCAGTATACACAGGTCAGATTAGAATCACTCACATCTGACTATACTAGATTATATGACACTTCCAAAAAGTTGAAAATTAGTTTAGGAAAATGGCCTGAAGTTACTGCTTCCTATTCTAACACGTTTCAATTACCGAATCATCGGAACACGCCAAACACTGTCAGACCAAACCATACCAAGACTATGCCCAAGAAGACTAATAGGCATGCATTCTTCTATATTAGAAAACCAAAACCTACCAATCATGCACCTCATACTACTTTCAATACTCAACATGCTAAATGTCATTATTGTGGCCTCATTGGTCATATATCTTCTGTATGTAGAATCATAAAGTTAGTAGATTTAAATATTTATGCGTGGATACCAAAAACTAACCAGTCAGGACCCTACAAGAAATGGGTAACAAAAGTTTCATCTGCAAATTGTTTTGTAGGTAGGACACCCTTCACATGCTAGGAGTAAATGGATCCTCGACAGCGGTTGCTCATGACACATGACCAGTGACGCTTCATTATTTGTAACACTGTCGAAAAGGAATAAAGAAGGATACGTCTCCTTCGGTAATAATTTGAGAGGGTAAATAATCGGTATCGGTAACATTGGTAAGGCTCCCTATCCAGTGATTAAAGATGTTTGTCTTGTTACTGAGTTAAAACATAATCTGCTCAACATAAGCCATTTAGCTGGTCATGGTTATGACATTAACTTCATAAAAGATAAATGTACTATTATTGATAGTTTAACTGGCAGTACTATATTTGAAGGTATTAGGGAAGGCAATTTATATTTATTCTATTTGTTGGAAGATGCTAACAATACAGGTAGATGTTTGATAGCCAAAAGTATTGAGAGTCAACTACGGCATATGAGACTCGGTCATGCAAACATGGATACAATTTCAAGATTATCTATGAAGAAGTTGGTACGCGGCTTACCGGATATTTCTTTCAAGAAGGAAACGGTATGTAGAGAATGTGAAAAGAACAAAGCTACCAAATCCGCATTCAAATCCAAGAACGCTGTAAGTACCACTAGACCTTTACAATTGTTGCATATGGACTTATTTGGACCCAGCAGAATTGCTAGTCTAGGTGGTAAGTTATATGCATTTGTCATTATAGATGATTTTTCTAGATATACATGGGTTTATTTTCTTGCACGCAAGAACAATACATTATCAGAATTCGTCACCTTTTGCAAGAAAGTATAGAATGAAAAAGGGTTCATGATTACTCGCATTCGTAGTGATCATGGCGACGAATTTGAGAATACAGAATTCAAGCAATTTTGTCACACACACGGTTATATGAATGAATTCTCTTGCCCTAGGACTCCACAACAAAATGGAGTTGTGGAACGTAAGAACAGAACTCTATCTGAAATGGCTAGAGTTATGTTAAACCAGTTTAGTCTATCTAAATATTTATGGGGTGAAGCTGTAAATACAGCATGTTATATTCTCAATAGGGTTCTGATTCGACCTATATCGAAGAAGACTCCCTATGAATTATGGTTTGATAGAACACAAAATGTTTCTTATTTCAAAATCTTTGGTTGTAAATGCTTTATTCTTAATACTAAAGATAATTTAAGTAAATTTGATGAAAAGGACGATGAAGGTATATTTTTAGGTTATGCAGCAAAGAGCAAAGGATATAGAGTCTTCAACAAAAGAACCATGATCATTGAAGAATCCATCAACGTCAAATTTGATGAGCTAAATCAACACTTAGACGATGATGACAATGAAGACATAATCGTACCAAGTACAGCTACTGCAAAAACCTTCACACAAAAATGTAGAACCATCACATCAGGCATCATATGAACCTCCAAGCAAAGAAGTCGGAACTAGCAATCTTGAGACTGCATCAAAAGAGATGAGATTCTTGGCTAGTCATCCAAAGGACTTGGTAATTGGTGAGATTACCAAGGGTGTAAGTACTCGTTCCTCTAATAAAGATATAGCTTCTTTTGTTGCTTTTGTCTCGCAGTTTGGACCCAAAAATATTGATGAAGCATGTAGTAATAATTTTTCGTTAGATGCTATGCAAGAGGAATTAAACCAATTCGAACGGAATCAAGTTTGGAAACTTGTTCCCAAGCCTATTGATCATCCGGTCATTGGCACCCGATGGGTATTCCGAAATAAACTGAACGAGAATGGTTTAGTGACTCGTAATAAGGCTCGACTCGTAGATCAAGGATACAATCAGGAAGAAGGTATCGACTACGATGAGTCTTATGTCCCAGTTGCGAGATTAGAATCCATTCGCATGTTATATGCATTTGCATATTTTTATAATTTTAAGTTATTTCAAATAGATGTCAAAAGCGCATTTTTAAATGGTTTTATAAAAGAAGAGGTTTATGTAGCTCAACCACCCGATTTTACTGATTTTAAATTTTCTGAATATATTTTCAAGTTGAAGAAAGCTTTATACGGTTTGAAACAAGCACCTCGTGCTTGGTACGATCGTCTAAGCATTTTTTTACTTGATAACGGTTTTTCAAAGGGAAAGGTTGACACTACTTTGTTTATAAAATCTTTGAATAATAATATTCTTTTGATTCAAGTCTATGTAGATAATATTATCTTTGGATCTACTGATGAATCTCTTTGTCAAAAATTTTCTAAGTGTATGCAGAATGAGTTTGAGATGAGCATGATGGGAGAGCTAAAATTCTTTCTCGGACTGCAAATCAAACAAACCAACAATGGGACGTTCATAAATCAAGCAAAGTACACAAAGGATCTATTAAAGAAGTTCGACATGGAAGCAGCAAAACCACTAAGTACTCCAATGGCGACTTCAACCAAGCTTGATATTGATGAACAAGGCAAACCCGTCGACATATGTAAGTATCGAGGTATGATCGGTAGCTTACTGTATTTAACAGCTAGTCGACCAGACATAATGTTTAGTGTTTGCTTATGTGCACAATTTCAAGCTAATCCTAAGGAATCACATTTGTGCACAATTAAGCGTATCTTCCGATACCTCAAATGTACTTCTTCTGTCGGCTTATGGTATCCCAAAATCACGTCGTTTGACCTAACCGGTTATTCCGATGTTGATTTTGCCGGATGCAAAGTAGATAGAAAAAGCACTAGCGGCACATGTCATTTCCTAAGAAAAGCTCTAGTATCTTGGTTTAGTAAAAAGGAAAATTATGTTGCATTATCAACAACCGAGGCTGAGTATATCGTCGCAGGACGTTGTTGTGCACAAATTTTGTGGATGAAACAAACCTTAGAAGACTATGGATTGCATTTTTCACACATACACCATTTTTTGTTACAACACTAGTTCTATTAATTTAACTAAGAATCCAGTATGTCATTCTCGTACTAAACATATCGAGATTCGACATCACTTTCTTAGAGATCATCCACAAAATAGAGATATAAACCTTGTATACATAGACACACAGAATCAATTAGCTGACATACTCACAAAACCTCTAGCGGAAGATCGTTTCAATTATTTACATCGAGAATTAGGCATTTTAGATGTCAATAATATTAATTATTTTTGTTTTATTAATTAATTTATTCGATACTCAAAAACTGTTTTCGAGACAAGCCCAAAAAGATTCTGTCTGTCACCACGACTACGGTCGAAGCGAAGCGGTACTTAAGAGTTCCCCGGTGAACTTCCGTTAGCTGGGACAGTACTCCTACAGCTAATCTGAGACAGATGCTGAGTAAAGAATATATATATTATAAAATAATATTAATTATATTATTTTGAGATTTAAAATTACTAAACATTGAATTAAACATTTGAAACGAAATAATGATAAAGAATGTGGCCTCATTTGAATTTATATATATATATAGCCAGGCAACCCTTGGCGAATTCGGCCCGAGTTCGGTCCAAATTCGGCCAGAGTTCGACTGGGTATATATATGTACCAGCACGAACCCGAGGCTTCCTTCTTCTTCATTCTTTCCCACATCCTCATAACAACAGCCTTCGCGTCTCCAAACCCTAGCTTTTCTCCATCCTTGTTCTTCAAATCCGTGTGGAGTTTCTTGTCCAAACTTTGGATTTGTGCGGAGAACGTCATCCTCTACAACATATTCAATTCTTGGAAGGTATAATCCCTTCTCTCCACCACTTTTTAATACTTAGGGTTTCTAGAAAATTTTGGAAAAGAATGCCTAAGTTCAATCCCTTCAAGAGGAAGAAGACCAATGCCAGTGAAGCGGCATCATCTTCAGATCCGCATACGGATTGCCTCTTTTCTTCGGTCCAATCGGATGATGGTGCGTCGGACGAGTTTTACTTTAAAACTTTAGATCAAGCTTTATTGTGGTACTCCGATTTTATCATATGTACTATTTGCACCGGATCGCCGATTAAATGGACTGTCTTTCCGGATCACCGCCCTTACTTTGAGGTATTAGGGTTAAAATATTTTGTCACCGTACAATTCCCCATTACCACTAATTCCATTAGATTATTCTATTATAATTTTGTGTTAGACACTTTTACCGCGAGGATACGTGTCAGAGGAATTGATATCGAATTTACTGATGAAATGTTAGCGAAAATCCTTGGTATCGCAAACGAAGGTGCCCCGCTCGATGATATCACTGATTTTGATTTCCCCGATGGCACGACACTCGTTAGTTTCAAGAATGAGCTTTGTGCGCCCGCACGCGCTCGTCATGGAAAGTTCAAGGCTAATAACTTGAACTTATTTAACTACGAATTACATCGCATCATCTATTACATCTTACTTCCAAAATCCACTTCTAAAGATGATGTCACTGTACTTGAGCTTTCTGCTCTTTATCATATTCTTAAGGGGATTCCTTTTTCTGTCCCTAAGATTATCATCTAGATGATGGGTAGATGTCGCGGGAGAGACCACAATCTATCTTATGCGATGCTTATTCCACGCATCTTTCAGAGATTTGATATTGACCTATCTACTTATGGTGTCGACCCCGAGCCCAAGTTTCTCAAACTCTCTCGTCACAGCATTGCCACTGTTCCTCCACCTACTATACCTACTCCTCCTGTACCTACTTCCACAGCTCCCACAGCACCTATTCCTCCTCATCCATATCCTATGACATTTGAGGGTATACATCAGCACTTATCAGATCTGCAGTCTTTTTATGTTGAGACCTCTAAGGAACACGAGTTCCGTGATGTGACTCGGTTCCAGGCGATTGCCAACTCATTCGTCGATCTGAAGTTTGCGCAGACGGGTCATTCTGCTAGCTCTCTACCTCGAGACCCTTCTGTTTCTGGCTACCGTATTGACGACGAGGCGGTCCATTCTCTGTTCCAGCCAGGGAACGCCTATGATTGGTATCGTACTGCTCGTGCCCCTCCTCCAGACTATGTCGTTGAGTTTTACGCTGGTGCCACTCCTTACACTTCTGGCGCAGGTACTTCTAGAGCTGGTCCTTCTAGACATGCTGGAGCTGCAGCTGACGTTGATGATGAGGATGATGATGATTTTTGATATGTTAGATATTGAGACTGTTACTTTTGTCTTATGTTTACTTGGAAATGCTCCGACATTCCAAGATTTTATCAGTACTCTTATTTTTATTATCAGCACTTTTCTTTATTATGTGACTATTCATAGACATGGTTTTGATTATGCCTCAGTTTTGGCATCTTAGTCTATTTTTTAGCACTTTATTTGTTTTAGTATTATTCTCGCACTTTATTAAATATTGCATGTGACAAATACATGCCTGTGTTGTTCTATAGTCTATCTATTTCTCTTACTATATTTAATGTTTATACCATACATGTCATGATTATCTATTTTTATTGTGTTTCTTCACTGTTTGTTACTTATGCATTGATTGCGGAGGAGCTTTCTTTTTTGCAATTATTTTGCTAAGTGACAATGGGGAAGAAGTAAGGATCTAACATTTTTGTGAATACATGTTATGAACAATTTCTTTTGATTACTATTTTGAATTGATTCCAGCTTAGATGTTATATTGGCAAGGTTTGTCAGTTATCAAAATGGAGGAGATTGTTGGCCCATTGGTCATGGTCAAACCTGATTTTAATAATTGATCAAACTCTGTCTTGATATAATTGCAAGTTAACTCATATGTTTACCTACGACATTTTGGACACTGCTCAACAATGGATATTTACTATGTTCAAGACCGAAGCTGTTTCGAAGCTGTTTGCCATTCATAATGTACTTCCTGTTACGCTATGTAATTTTTTATTTTATTGAGTCTAGGAATACATTGTACACCGAGTCATACTGGCAAATAGGCTATCCGAAAACTTTTTTCAAAGCCATCCTATTCTTTTACAAATGACCTACGTTTTTGAAAAATATTCTTTTTACAAAAAAGCTTCTGAAGGATTTTTCAAAAAGCCAAAATTGATTTTCTCAAATGAACTGGCAGAACTCCAGCAGAACTCGGCCAGAGTTCGGCCAGAGTTCGGCCATTTGGAACGTTAGTGAACGTTGGGTTTTTGAACTTGGTCATCATTCAGTTGCGGTTTGTTACAAAGAGTTCTGTCCGAATTCTGCCCGAATTCTGTCAGAGTTCTGTCTTTAGAAAAACTATAAATAGAGAAGTATTTTGATCATTTTAAATCACCAATTCACTTTCAATCTCTTCTCTTCCTGTGCTTATATTCTTCCAAAGAGTTCTAAAAAGCTTTCATTTTCAAATTCCAAGCCAGTTACAATCCTCTAGTCGATTTGCCAGTGCGGTACGTTCTAGAAGTTTCAGAGCGATTGTAAGCAGAGGCTTGATAGAAGATTCAACTCTTTACTATTGAAGTTGGTCGAGTTCTTCGTATCAAAGCTCGCATCTGTAGAAGTAGCAAGGACTTCGTATAAAAACTTGCAGGATTTTCCAATAGTGGATTCAACTGGAAGCTAGAGTTTTTCCGACTGGACTAGTCCTCACAAGAGGGAAACCAGTATAAATCTCGGTATTTGCGTTTGCCTTCTGATCACTTTTAATTTCTGTCATTTACTTTTGTAATTATTATTATATCTGTGATCTAACTGCTAACAAGCTTTTAATTAGCAATATTCCGCTGCCTACTCTATTCACCCCCTCTAGAGTATTCTGCTTTACGATTTCATTCCTACATGATCTTCATATTGTCTTTCATACCCTTTGCTTGTGCAGTTAGATAACTGCGACAAAATATCGCAACCTTAATTCTTTAAATTCTGTTCTATCATAAAAATCGTGCCTTAGTCTCAATTTTGAAACAAAAATTTCTGAAGTGTGCTTGCTAGCTTCTCTAGGAGTATCAAATGATTTGGATAGATTGGTTCCAATCAAACTAATAAATTAGTGCTTCATAACATTCACTCCTATCTGTAGCGTTTGATACCCTTGATCGTGGCCTTGATAAGTAGAGCACAACATTGGTCGTTCCCTTCCAATAATCTTTGCATGAACTAGACCAGTCAAGCTACCCGTTTGACATATATGTCCCACACAAGCGCTCCATCTTATGCTCCATTTTAACTACACCACATGTATGACCTATTTTTCTTTCTTAAAATAAACCACAGATGCCCATTCTCATCCTATTTGATTTATGTGCAATATCGACCCATTCCCTCCAATGAATTGAATACCCATGATCCCTTCCTGACTAAGGATACCCTATCGTATAGAATATGTTGTCAATTTGGATTCCTTCTAAAACCACCACCTGCATCTTTTCGGAAACCGATTTATGACTTGACACACTTATTCTTCCTTTGTAACCAGCCTCATTGTATATTATATTTTATTTTGATATATTAAGTTTTATTTTAATTTAGAGGACGCAATTTTTATATGTTGGATAGGATGTAAACCCCTAAAATTTTGAGGGTTTTTAGTCTTAATTTATTTACTTGTACACTATTTTAGATTATGGATTTTTAAAATTTATGTATTATTCTAATAATTTAGTAGCAAGTTAAATGCTACAATAAATATATGCGTCGATAAACTTTTACAAACTATATGAACAAACTTTTTCAAATTCAATTTTGTTATTTTGAAAAACTTTTAAGGCATTTTACTTTCATTTGACAGCATTTTATGGTTTTAAAAATGAATTATAATTAATTAATAATTTTTTTCAATTGCTGCAAGTAGCATACACTTGGTTCACTATATATAATTGATAGTGTAGTTGTGCTAAATATTGACTAGATTATTTTATGACTATTTTTAAGATTTGTAGGAATTTTTATTAATTTATTTATACTTTTCTATAATATGTAAATATATATATATAAAGAGAATAGAAAAAGGAGTAAAAAAAGAAAAAAAAAAAAGGAAATTCCAAGCCACTATTCCCCGAAGGGAACAGCAGCCTTGCCAAGCTCAAACCGTGCCTGGGCTAGCACATTAACACCCGACCCCCCGTTCGTTTACATATATAGATGTTAGTAGGAGGGAGAATCCCCAAACCCTAAGACCCCAGCCTCACGTGAGCCTCCCCTATCCCTCGACTCGCCGCCCAGGCAACCGTGCGCCACCAGAGTTCGGCTGACCGCCGCCCCATACACGGCCAGGCCGAGGAGGCTATTAGAAACAGCAGCAGCAAGCGGCAGTTCACGGCCTACTTCACAGCAGGATTGCTTCGCGCTCGATCGACCATTCGTCATGTCATTTTCTCCGGTACAAACCTAACTTATACCTCTTCAACCCCGTATAATGTTTTTGATGTAAATAGAAATTAAATCCAGTAGGAATCGATGCCAAAATCGATCAAAAACCTGTTCATAAACAGGGGATCGAGCAGCCCCAAACCCTCTGTTCGAAGAAAGGTTGCGAAGACATTAGCAACAATTTCCAAAATCTAATTGAACACAGTACAAGCCAACTTATAGGGCTTCGTAAAACTTTTCGTAGATTTGAATATCATCGAAAAAGCGTTGAGTGATCGATCGCCCAAAACTGACAAAAACCTATTTTTAAAACTGTCTAAAACTCTGAACAACCTCCGATACAACGTGCATTCCACCAAACCGGACGACGTGGTCGCAAACCGAAGGCATCAAAAGGTGTGTATCGACTTCGCGGACGTGTGGAATTTGACGAAATTCAAATTGGTCGCGTGTGCGTGACGAATTTGATGTGTATCCATCAAAATTCACCGTATCGGCCCCTTTGTAAATTCTCAAATTACGTTGTGCACGTTCGTCGAATCGAAACAAAACTTGTGCCAGTAGGACCGTATCATTTTTTTGGTCCTGTATGCCAAGTTTGGTCTGATTATGAGATGGTCGACCTGAACGCCTATTTGGCGGGCGTGCCACCCGATCCAACGGACGAAATTGTGCACGGCCTGCAGGAATCCAATTTTGGACATATGGCTGGGTTCATCTCATCAAACCGGACCCGTAAACAGGTAGTTTGATGACTTTAGAGACCGTAGGTTATGGTACGTATTTTGGTGTAAAATGGGTCCAACGACGGATATCGTTTTGATCCAAAATTAAGATTTTGCCCCTGTTCCAGAATTGGACTTTTGGACAGGTGTTTCTGAGACTTATCTTATATTTCGAACACATTCGTGGTGTTTATTTCAGCATCCGAGGACGTATGTGGGATTTGGCTTTCATCGCTTTACTCTTTTGACGGTTCGAGCTATTGGACGTCGCTCTTTTGCACACAACTTCAGATAAGATACCATGCCATATCTACTATTTATATTTAGTCTGTATTTTTCTATTTTGTATATCACTATTTACTTATTTTCAGTTTTTGTAGATGTACTATTATTACAGTTCCTGATTTATTGCCTGCTCAGTGATATTAGCTTTACTGTACTTATTATCCTTTGATTGCATATGGCCCTAGAGTTAAGGGACTACCATTTGTAGTGTATAACATAAACCTTGACAAAGTTGTACCACGAGGTATGTGTGAGATGAGTATCATGTAGAGGTACTTGCTTGATGGCTGATCACCTGTGCGCATGAGTTAGGGCTAACTGCTAATAGAGACATGTTAGGAGACTTGATAGTTAGTAGAGGTATAGGAGTCATGGATATGACTCTACTAGGCATTGGGTGGGAAGAATAGTTCCTTAATGTATGGGCCACGTATGCACTTTCCTATTATTGTCGATTATCTCCGCTAGAGATACGGTCCTGGATCTTGGTAACTGATTCCCTGCTGGCCTCTGACATTCGAGAAATGTTATGCTTTGAGGTCCCTGGTATCCTGATGGGGCCATACCTGAGTTCCTGCACCTGAGCCAGAGTACCCATTCGTTGAAGGTTTGTTCTTAACTGCATGAACACAGTAGAATGGTTAGGTATCCTTAGTCAATGTCATGTCACCCCCACTAGTAGCTTGGGACAATATCACATTGCGGAATAGTGTGCTATTTCTTGTCCTTGTTTGGCTGTAGGGGTAGTCCACTATTTCGACGATAAGATATTAGATCTTGTTACGAATGAGGCTATTTTACTTTACTTGTGATTGATGACATATATATTCAGTTATGTGGCATGTACTTTATGTATCTTGTTACGTCCCTCTGAGGATCTGGGGATCTCTCCAGGTGTGTGCTTTGTGACTTTTCGCAGGTATTCTAGCCAAGGCCGTGATCTTTTCCAGTCCTTCGAAGATGATTGCCCTTGGTTCATCTTGTCATTTTCATCTATCCTTTTCTTGTATAGTTCACTCTTTTTAAATAGTTGGTAGTGAATTTGTCTCCGCCCAACTACATGTATAAGTAAAAAATTCTTGAGTTGATTTATATCATTATTCTTCTGATTTTGTGGATGAGATTTAGTTATCATGGTTTTACTATATTTTACAGCTTATGTATATATACGGGGGTTCCATACATTGGAGTATACTTCGTATGTATACAGCTGGCATATCTATGTACTTAGTCCTAAGTATTTTAGGACTGGGGCATTATACTGTGACCACCACCGCTCAGTCCCCTACTCGAGCCCCACCACCGTCGTTCAGGACCCTAGTCGTGACCCTAAATGCCACTATCGATGAGCCTCCCATCAAACTCTGATCGAAACCACCGTACCACACCATCGTCCCTTACAGTTGCACATCCTTTTCGAGTAGTGACAGTGTGACCATCTCCTCGTCGATCAGACCTAGATCTGGTTGATCCTCGCTGAGCTTAGCCGCTAGATGACCAGATCTGGCCATTCATGCTTCTCCAGTTGATCTCCACCGCCTATGCCCTTCCTCGAAGCTGAACGACCATGCTACCAAGCAACATTCACTTCCTACAATATATCTAGTCCGGTAAGCAATAACGCCGACTTTGGCCTCTTTCCTGGCCGCTTCCTGATGAGCCGCTAACACCTCGGTAGGTGAGCTCTCGAAAGTTTCTTTTTCTTCTTTCTTCTATTATTTCTCTGTGATGGAGAGAAAAACTTGAACATATTGAAAGGAGAGAGAGAAAGAAAGAGCTTCGATTATGTGATTAGTTATTGGGCTTTAGGCTTTTAACATATATAGGCTTTCAGTTTGATAGTTTGGGCCCAGTAGGATTATGGGCTTAAGGCCAATGAGGGTATGTTTAATAAAAATGAAGATTTAGGCGGCGGTGCTGTAGATCCTAAAAATCAAGTTGCACCCATCAAAGAAGTCATGAAAATCAAATTATGCATCCTTCAAGTGAACTGCACAAGAGACAAATTACGCAACAACTCGATTGTGCAGGCTGAACTGCGCACTCATCCAAGTACGCAAGCTGACGTGGCCTAGTCATCATTATCTGACAGAGAATCAGATCTTCTGACAGCTGACAGCCCGAAGAATGAGGAAAATATTCGTTTATCGTGCAGCACAGCACTCGAGGACTGCTGTACATGCAGCGCAATCTGCCAGACTCTCTGCAGCACGGTCCATCCCAGCGCAATCTGAAGCCAGCCGAATCTGAAGCCAGTGCAATTCATGTGGCGTACTCCATCAAGACAACTGACAATGTACACGTGGCCTTCATGCCATCAATTACTCAATATGTGGCAATCGTCTGTACACGACCAAGCGTATTTCAATCAAACAATGCCACGCGTCACATACAGGTGGTCTACGATCGAGTAACTGCCTGTGCAGTTTATTGCTTGCGCAATCCAAAGTCTGCGCAATCCAACCTGCGCAATTCAGAATAACTAAAAGTTAGTTATATCCAGAACTCTATAAATAGAGTTTCAAGCCTTCATTGTCACACACACAGAGATTAAAATCTACAGAAATCATCACCAGAGATCAGAAGTTCTTGCTGAAGTGCTGATGCAATCTTCAGAGGCTACTGTCTTCAAAGTTCACATCGTCCAAGGGATAAAGCGAGTTATATCCAGAACTCTATAAATAGAGTTTCAAGCCTTCATTGTCACACACACAGAGATTAAAATCTACAAAAATCATCACCAGAGATCAGAAGTTCTTGCTGAAGTGCTGATGCAATCTTCAGAGGCTACTGTCTTCAAAGTTCACATCGTCCAAGGGATAAAGCGATCGTCATTCAGATCGGATTCCTACAGTTATACTTTCCCAGAATTCTTGTAATCTTCTTACAAAGTTTGTGAAATAAAGATCAACTTTTGTTTTTGCAAACAAAATGGCGACTCTACTGGGGACGACTTTCTCCTCCGACGAGGAAGTAACAACTCAATGTGACGTTGCGTCTATCGGAAAGACGCAGAATACGCTGGTAGTAATGGTCAACCAGACGGCCTACGAGGCGATGATCAACTCCAGGACCACCCCTCGCACTGCAACAACTTCTGCTACAAGCAAAGTTCATCTAGTGTGGGTCCCGAAGACTGCTGCGCAGTCCAATGCCTCTGCTGCTCAGCCTGCTACGCAGTCTACTACCTCTGTTCCCAAGACTGATGTCTCTGCTGCGCAGTCTGCTGTTACTGCCCATGCGCAGTATGTTGCTCCCCTTGCCAGTGCACAACCTACTTCTTATGCTGCTCTATCAAAGTGCAAGACTCCTATTCCCCTGGCGCAGTTGGCTGCAAGTCTGCCTGCACAATCCACCACTCCATCAACCAGAGTGCAACTCAAGCACTCTGGCCTCAAGACTCCTCCTGCAAAAGCTGTTGATACTATAGCCAGAAGATCTTCTGCCAGAGTTACTCATGCGCAACCTGCCAGTGCGCCAACAACTACTTCAACCCATGCGCAAACTGTGCCAGCGCAGTCTAAGAGAGACAACCCTTTGGCTAATCTCTCTTCTTCTCACAGCAAGAGAAAAAACTCTGCTCCTCTTCTCAAGCACCCTGTTGCTCCAGCGTAATCCAATGGGGGTAGTCTTTTGACTATTCCTCCTCCTTCCCAGAACAAAGAAAAAGGCCCGTTGGTCTTTTCTCAAACTTCCTCGTCCCACGACTTGGAAGATAATAGAGGGAAAAGCTCTTTAGCTAACCCTACTTCACAAAACAAAGGAAATGCCCTTTGGTATTTTCTCAGTCTTCTTCGGTTTTTACCGTCTGAACGTGCCTCGACACCAGTCAGTACAAGAACTCTCTCCAACAAGGGTTCTTCTTCCCTCCTTACCAAAGGGAAGTGCACTGATCAAAGAGGTATTCTGCCTACTCCGGTAGTAGAATTCCAAGATCTCCCAACCCTCAAGATATCCCGTTCTAAACAGGAAAAATTACTGGTGTCTCAGACAGAAACCCCTGGGGGTGAGTTTGCTGATCTAAGAACTTATCTCAATCGACCAACTTCGGTGAAACGCAAACAGCCAATGCCGAAGATCAACCAGCATCAGAAGCAAACTTCCATGATCAAAATCCGGACACTTATGCTAATGAAATGAGTACTTCCCTGTACACTCAAGGGACAAAACATTTGAAGAACCGGAACCATGTTTCGAATATTGTCAAAGAATATGTCCCTCAGACTTCTTATCGTCCTGTCATTGTTCTCGATCTCCGAGAACATCTTAAGCAAAAACGGGACAACATCTCAACTCCTCCAGTGCAACCACTTCGGCACCATTGTAATCACAAAGTGGTCATCATGTGTTGTTGTCAGACAACAAGACGATCTGTTTTCGATCGTCTGAACTTTACAAACTCGGAACCTATGTCAGAAGATGAAGACAAAGTTTTGTACGCTTCTATCAACATGACTTCTCGAGACACTGGGGGTAGGAAGTGCTCGAAGCACGGCAAGCCTCGCAAGCCAAGCTAGCGGTATTTGGATCTACTCCAAGAATCTTCTGAAGGAGTATTCCAACATACCAGATCCCGAAGCCGAGATACAATCGGTCAAAGGAATCTTCAAGATCCTTCCGGTCATCTCCCTCTTTCTCACACAGGAGATGATTCTTTCTCCGACTACGATACATACAGTGAAAGTTCGGAACAGATAGTATCCTCTACTATACCTAGAGAAGTGACAGCTTATATTGTCACTGAAGATCCCGATGCTTCCAGTTCAGCTAGTCAAGAACAACGAATAGCTGTACTAGAAGACAAACTGAAGACCATGGCCGAAATGGTTGTAAGTATGCATTCTATTATTGTGGCCCAACATACAGTACCACCGACTGTACCTGCTACAAATCCTAAAATCATAGCATCGTCGGTGCCTGTTAGTGCAGGGCTGGGGGTAACATCTCCTCAAGTACCCTCTGTACAGATTCAACCTACACCTAGTCAGTCAGGTGCTGGGGGTAGTGCTTACCACGTTGTTCCTCCCCCTAACACTCTGACTCAGCCTGCCCTTTCTACATCTGTGGAGGATGCCAATGAAGCTGTCAATCTCCTGCGCACTCAATTCGAGGCCTTCAAAGAGAAGGACAGCTTGCAGAGGTTGGGGATCAAACAACCTTACCCAGTTGAATGGAAGGAAGTCCCATTTCCTCCAAAGTACAAAATCCTAACAATCTCGCTGTTTGATGGCAGCACTTCTCCTAGTCAGTTCATTAACCATTTTGAGGTAATGACTGTCCAACTTCAGCCAAATGACGCTCTTCTTACCAGAGTATTCGTCGGTTGTTTAGCCGATGTGGCATACGATTGGTACAGAAGCTTGCCCGATGGTTGTATCACCTCCTTCTCAGGTCTAAAGCAAATCTTTTTGGAACGATTTTATGAGGGAATCAACGACATGACCATGTCAGCCCTTAATAAAATTAAATAAAGACATAATAAAACTGCTGAGAGTTTCATTGAAAGGTTCCGTCGAAAAGCTTTAAAAATGCCTCCTGGAACTCCAGCCGCGGTGACCATAGTCACCTGCAAGGCAAATCTTTTGCCTATCATCAGCATGTGGACGGGGTCAACTCAGTTCCAAAACTTTCTTTTTCCTTCCAACAGAAGTTTTTTGCCAGATCTTACTTCTTCCTTCAAACTCTAGCTTTTTTGCCATGGCTCCCAAGAGATCGAGAGTTCCGAAAGTTCTTAGAGGGGGTACATCGAGTACGAGAAGGGCAGCGGCAAGCCCTAGACCTATCGGAGGAGATGCTACGAGTCTAAGACAGACCAGGGCGTCTATGGCGAACAAAAGATAGGCTTAAGGGAAATAACCGATCTCAGAGGCTGCTGATGACGAAGCCTCTCCGACCATTAACAACGTAGTGCACACCGACGTGCGGTCGCCTATCACGAGTAGGTGTTCTACGCCTTGCTGATGCATATGAGCATTTTACTTTTTGGAGTAGCATCTCGTAGATGATCTGAAGCTTTATCAACCGAAGCATATGGTCGTCTAATTTAACGTAACGACTGTAAAATATGCTGAAATTTCTCACTGACGCGCAGGACCGTTAAGTAGAGTCTACACTTTTACATGTTTGCACAGTGCTGCTTAGTAGCATCTGTACTTTCTCTTGCTTGTACAGCGCCACTAAGTAGTGTCTGAGCCTTCTCTTATTCGCGTAGTGCCATTAAGTAGCGTCCGCACGGATACTCGCTCGCGATGCCAGTAAGAAGTGTCTGTGCCGATGCTTTTGAAAATACTTAGCATATATTTTTCTGACATTTATTTTTCCTGTCTTCGTATAGTTTCTGTGACTACGCCCCTCTTTAGTGTCATTCTCTTTGATTCCTCCATCTGCGCATTAGGAATCGACGTTGATGAGGTGCTTGTCGAGCCTGCCCGGAAGTTGATCACTAAGGCTCAACCCGAGGGACGACTGGATCAGATACGGGAGCAACAATACGGTTACTTCTTCCGCATGTTGGACCGAGGCAAGTTACCCCTTCTCGCCTCGGTGGCATGGAGATGCTAAAGCCTCAGTTTTTTTTGGCGACCAACTGTATTTGAAAGAGACAAACCTCTTGGAACTCACGGAGGCTTGGTACTTTGAGAATAATGACCTTCCTTTGCATGTCCCTTCGACCAATCAATACCTCCCACTTTCGGTCTTTTCTTGTTTTGCTGAAAGACGACGCATAGAATGGGACCTGACTCCGATCCAAGGGGTTTAATCATATGCCACTTCATAGTGGACCAGGGTTCTAAGAGAAGGGATACTTTTACGGCCGTTCGGGGCGGAGCATCATATACCTTGCGGGTGCTGCTTCCTGGTCATAGGCTTAGCGACCTTCCCGTAGACGTCCATCCGTTTGGGGCCTCTATTTTTGCCAACCGGCTTCTGGCAGCTGGATGCATATACCCAAAGTGGACTTTACCAGGTCGAGGGTTGGGTGTATTATGAAAAAAAGTGGAGCGACTTGACCCGATGGATATTGGGTACTTATAAACAAGATCTGAGGGATGCTGGGTTTTGCCGCACCGTTAAGGCTACTAAATATGGTATTCCCATCAACCATACCTTATTCTTGGCCTTGTTGGAGTTGTACAACCATCATAGTGGGACTTTTTTCATGCCATGTGGAGAGATAGGGTTGGCCCTTTACGAGATGTTCGCTATTTCGAAGCTGTATTGGGGTGAACACCCGTATAAAGAGTATACCCCAAGCCAAGATGAGCTTATGGGGCTGAAAATCAAGTACCGCAAGATGATGACGGTATACCAAGAACTGCTTTGTCTTCATCAGGTGTGTATGCATCAGGACTCTGCGAAGAGTCATCCTCACCTAAATGCCTAGAAAAAGTATTTCTTTAAGCAGGAACCGTCAAAGACCAGGACGGTTTGTTTTTCAACTCGCAGGGCGTATGCTACTGATGAGGTAGAAGACATGATGGCGGAAATGAAGGTGTCAGCTTCTTCGGTGGATGCTGAGGGAAAGCACACCTCCCTAGTCCATAATTACTTTTGCCAAAACCTGACCGCCTTGAGTCGAAAATCGGCACTGGCTACCTTCTTGGTATTTTGGCTAAGTAAGGTCGTGGTGCCTGTATAGAAACCTTAGAGGGGGGTGAATAGGGTCAAGCTAACTAATCAAACACTTAGCACAAGCTATTGGGCAATTTAAAAATATAAGTGCAAGTGAAGAAGCAACAACAATACCGACACACGATATATCCTGGTATCCTCCCAAGGGGCACTCCAGTCCCGGAACTCTCTCTGGCTTTAATCCACTATTTGAGTAAATAGTTACACACGAGTTTGGATCCAAAGAACTAGCCAACTTCTTACATGAGAGCTTTAGTCCGAAGGCCTCGCCGACTTCAACCGAGAGTTTGGATACGAAGACTCTCAAACTTCAACCAAGAGTTTGGATACGAAGACTCTCAAACTTCAACCAAGAGTTTGGATCCAAAGACTCTCCAACTTTAACCTTTCACAATAGGTTTGATCTCCTTATACAACAAGATGATGTAACGCCCCAGTCCCAAAATACTTAGGACTAGGTACGTATCCATGCCAGCTGCATACATACGAAGTATACTCCAATATATGGAAACCTCGTATGAATACATAAGCTGTAAAATGCAGTAAACCAAGAGTAATCTAATCTCATCCACAAAATAAAAGATATCATATAATCAACTGTAATAGGTCCTTGAACAATATGTTGGGCGGAGACAAAGTCCACTACCAACTATCTCAAATAAAAGGTACAAGAAGGAATAGATAAAATAACAAGACTAGCCAAGTGCAATCATCTTCGAAAGGATGGAGAAGATCACGGCCTCGACTAGAACACCTGCAATATCATAGAAGCACACACACCTCGAGAGATAACCAGGTCCTCAGAGGGACGTAACAAGATACAGGAAGAACATGCCATATGAACTGAATATAAATGCACCATAAAATAAAGATAGGCTTAATTGCACTTTGCTACCCTCAACTATTACCATTTTTCAACTTTGTACCCTAAACTATTTTTTGTAACAATTTGGTACCCAGATGTTATTTTGGACTAAAATGCCCCTACCCCTACCCCTAACCCTCCCCACCTGCACGCTCCGGCCGCCCCCCCTGCTCACTCCGGCCGCCCCCCCTGCTAGCTCCGCCCCCGCCTCCCACCCCACCCTGCTCACTCCGGCCGCCCGCCCGCCCCCACCTCTCCCCTAGGCCGCGGCAGCACGGGAGGAGGGGGGCTGGGGAGGGAGGGCGGGGCGGGAGGCGGGGCAGGGGGTGGCCGAAGGTAGCAGGGGGGGTAGGGGGCGGGGGGGGCGGAGCTAGCAGGGCGGGGGGGTGGGGCGGCCAGAGCTAGCAGGGGGGGTGGCCGGAGTGGGGAAGGGGGTGGAGGGAAGGAAGAGGGAAGGGCATTTTCAGAATTTTTGAAAAATTAGGTATCAAGTTGAAAAAAAATAATAGTTGAGGTACCAATTTGTTACGAAAAAAAGTTTATGGTATCAAGTTGAAAAGGCGGAATAGTTGAGGGTAGCAAAGTACAATTAAGCCATAAAGATAAAGTAAAAGTGTCCAAACCATAACACGGCTCCATATCCCATCATCGAAACAGTAGGCTACCCCCACAACCAAACAAGGACAAGGGGTAACTTACTATTCTGCGATGTGACATTTTTCTATGCCATGACTGGACCATGAAATTTGCTAAGGTCTCCTAACCTTTCTAGTAGGCAATTTAGAAGACATATTGATGTATGGAAAGGTGAAGGCTGACTCCCCCAGGACAAGGTAACAACTCACAATACACACACGTCAATACCATTACTATCAGCCGGCATAACTCGAGGCTAGCGGCCCACGTGACCCATCAGTCCATATAGCTCGAGGCTGGTGACCCTCGCGACTCGACTACCGTAGTACGCAGTTACTACAGCTTTTGGATTTAGGGTAGCCCATACATTTAACTGTCTTCTCCCTCCCAAGGACACTAACAAAAGGTAGTTCGCTAAGACTAGGTCCATATGCATAAAAAAGACAAGAAGGAAAAATAACTGAAGCAAAATAAAATGAACTAAAAATAGCAAGTACTGGATCCAACTGAGAACAAATAATAAAATATGCAGTAAATAAATAAATAAAGGTGCATCTAATTATGAACAATAAATAAGGCAAGGTATCTTGCATGTGGGTGCTGCGAGAAGCAGCAAAATCCAACAATCAGAATCGTCAACACGAAAGTCAAAATCCACAAGAAGCTCCGTATGCTGAAACAAACATCACGAACGAGTTTGGAATAAAAAATATGCCTAGGAAATGCCTGTCCAAAAGTTAAATTCTGGAACAGGGGCAAAATCATAATTTTGGGTCAAAACGATGTCCGCCGTTGGACCCGCTTTGCACCGAAATGCGTGCCAGAATACAT
>JANAVB010001676.1:0-41313 GCA_029216955.1 Iris pallida | reverse complement strand
CAAACTAGAAATGTGGTAGTGACAAATCTATCCTCCTTAAAAAAATTTGTCCTCGAAATTGAAAGGCGAAATACAACTGATGAGAAGGAAGAAAGTATACCTCACGGTCCAAAAAGATATGGGTATCGCTCGCGCATCTCATCCTCCCGCTCCCAGGTAGACTCTCCTCGAGAATGATGCCTCCATGCGACACGAACCAAAGGTATCACCTGGTTCCTCAGAACCTTCTCCCGTCGATCCAGAATCTCCACTGGCTGCTCTGGATAGCTGAGAGCAGGCCCAACGTCAATCTCCGAAAGATCAAGCACATGGCTAGGGTCAGCCACGTACCATCTCAACTGTGATACATGGAATACGTTGTGGATACCCACTAGTGCAGGTGGCAAGTCTAGCCTGTAAGCCACATCGTCGACTCTCCCGGTGATAACGAAAGGGCCGATAAAGCGTGGGCTAAGCTTCCCACCTCCACCAAAACGTATAGTACCACGAATCGGAGATATCCACAGAAAAACCATGTCTCCGACCTAAACACAAGTAAGGTCTCAAATTAACTATGATAAACAAACATGATCAATAAAACACAACAAACAAACCTAAATCTAATCCTACTCTAATCTGTACCTCAAACTCCAAGGGCCTCCGGTGGCTATCGGTCCCAGTGCCGATGTCTGTCATGCGCCACGCGAAGTCTGTCCCTGATGAGCTTTACCTTCTCGGCTGCGTCAACAACCATCTCTGGCTCCTAGTAAAGCTCGCTCACCAACATCATCCCAAGATAAGGGTGTACGACACCTACGCCCGTACAGAGCCTCGAAAGGATGACATCTCAATGCTGGCCTGAAAACTGTTATTGTAAGCAAACTCCACCAAATATAGATGATCCTCCAGGAACCTCCAAAGTCCAAGACGCACGTCCACAGTATATCCTCGAGCGTCTGAATAGTCCTCTCTGACTGTCCGTACGTCTGGGGGTGATATACAGTACTAAACTTGAGCTGAGTGCCCAAACTAGTCTGGAGACTCCTCCAGAAATGGGAAGCAAAGCGACTATCCCGATCCGAGATGATGCTGACCGGAACCCCATGAATCCTGACTATCTGCCGCATGTATATCTTCGCAAGCCTCTCTGTAGACGTACCCACCTTGAATGGCAAGAAGTAGGCCGATTTGGTCAACCTGTCAACGATGACCCAAATTGCGTCTTTCCCTCCTGGTGTACGCGACAATCCAGATACGAAATCTATAGTGATATGCTCCCACTTCCACTCGGAATGGACAACGGCTGCAATAATCCACCAGGCCTCTGCCTCTCTGCCTTGACCTGTTGACAGACCAAGCACCTAGCTACGAAGCGAGTAATTAAAGAAGAACTAATTTTTATTAAGTATTCGATTACTCACTTGACCTGCAATAATCTACCTGCCTTGACCTGCAATAATCCACCGGACCTCTGCCTCTCTGCCTTGACCTTCTGACAGACCAAGCACCTAAACGAATATCTATTTATAAGTATTCAATTTCATAATAATATCTTATTGATTTCTTAATAATATTATTTGAGAGACAAATGATTTGATTAACCATTTTCGAAATTAATTATTAGTGAGTAATTAAAGAAGAACTGATTTTTATTAATAGTTAGTAATTATTAATAAATTTTGTAATTAGGGAAAATATATTTTGAAAACTGTTTTGAATTTTTTGAATTTGAAAATCTGTTACTAAACCTTATCATTCTTGCCCCATATCTATAGTTATTTATTGTTGCTGCCACTATAGAAATTAATCTCAGATCTATTACTAATTACTAATCTGCCACTCCACACATACACATATTTTATTATAAATATTACACAGTTTCCCTAGTCACTGACACATCGCATCACTGACACAACAGTTTCTCTCTCTACTTTCTCTCTTACTCTTTCTCTCTCATCTCTCCTCCCTGTTGCTGGTCGACCCCTCGGCCAAGCACCATCATCGAGCCACCGGAGATCCGTGCCATGATCGGATCATCTATCGCCGCTGGACGACCTCACCGGAGAAGACGAGTCGCCATCCCTTCTCCCGACGACGCGCCATCACATCTACGTCGTGTCCAGATCGGACACGAATTTCTTCAGATCGAGCCTAGCCGAGCCCCCAGGACTCGATTCAGCCACCGCGCCAGAGTTCGACCACCGCTGATCTCAACCAAACCACCAGCGCCTCGACTCGAGTGCCGACCCCTCGATCAGAGAGCTACCCCTTCGAACTCCATGCTACCCTTCGAGGACCGAGGAGCTGCCTCGAAGACTACGCCACCACCACCGCTTCGACATCAGGCCACCATCGTCGGAGTTCCTTCACTTCGCCGAACCTCCGTTGTCAGGCACCACCGGACCAATCGATTTCCTTCGCCGTATCATCGAGCCAATCAAGGTGATCTCCCATCTTTTCTTCCTGGACCCTTCTTCTTCTTCTTCTTGTTTCCCCATGGATTTAGGTTTGGGGGGGAGCTTGTCACGACCCGCACCCGGATATACGGATACGAATACATGGGCCACACCCAGCCTACGCCGCAGTATCGACGGTAGAACGTTGTCTAGTACCCAATAAATATACACTACATCGAGAAGGTCCATGAACTACAAATGTACTTAATCACAACCCAACATCTAAAGAAGATAAGACAGGAAAGATAACTAAGGCACAAGAACAATAGAAACTACTAGAAGGAATCATAGACATGAAAATAAAGAAGGAAAAACAAGACCAACTAAGGATAACTACAGGCAACTCACATAGAAGAATAGTGAGATCCACCTCAGCTAGCAACATCATGAAGTCCAATAATGGTATAACAACTCCTAAAATATTATCAACGGTATCTTGTCAGGAAAATGAGCAAGTAAAAGCACTAATAGCAGTTCCATGTGAACTGACAAATTCTATAAGAGACATTATAATGAACTACAAGATAAAGATATATGAAGACTTGGGAAACCGTTCGGAAGCTGAGTTACAACCCTTAAACAAAATAAGGAACGGGGTTGTAACTCTTCTTCCGAGCAGAACTTGGTCTCAAATCAAGGTACAATATAAAGGCATGTAGAACATGTGAGTAACTGAATATCATAGCATGGTGAGAAAGTACTGAATGTAGAACAGAGCAGGATATAGGATAAGGTAAAGTAAATATAAAATATGCCTTGAATTATTAGAGCGTTATGTGATCGACTTAGGGTAAGTGACATGACAGGCTATCCACTTGGCCCGTACATCCGCGGTGACCTCAACGGAAAGTCATGCCGGCCAACCTGGATAACGAGCACAAGGTAAATAGGATCTCGCTACACCCTACGTGAGGGGAGAGTGGCACGAGCACAAGAATATACTGACAGGATGGCTTGGATCACATAGCCCCTGATAATTCTCCATCCCCGAATAGTATAATAGATCTGGATATGACACGTCATGGCACGTGATTCCATAAGAGGGTAGCAAGTCTCCTTAGAAATCGATGTCTATACAAGTACAGGGAACAAGACATGAAATATACATATATACTAAGAAAATCCAGGAACAACATCTCATGTCATGATCCAACGTATACTAGTCCGTGAACAATCGTGACTAAAAATCGAGTAAGACACTACAACTAAATCGGATATAGCAGATATCAAGACAATGAAAACTATCAATGAATGTACTCGCCTGCGGTCCTGCACTGTCAAATAGGGTCGATGCTCAGAGTGATGCCACAGACCTAAAGATAAGATACATATAAGCTAATTAGGGTTCAATAGTGTTAGGCTTGATTCTATAGTATAAGCTACGTAATCTAGGTCAGTCTCAATCAAACTAGGTCACACTGAGTCACACTAGGTCAAACTGGGTCAATGGTTGACTTACAGTTGACTTTTGCTTAACTGGTCAACTCTGGTCAACTCTGGTCAACTCTAGGTCAAACTAGGCTAATGTTGACTAACAGTTAACTTTTGGTCAACAGATCAACTCTGGTCAAATTTAGTCAATTTTAGGCTACGGTCGACTTCCGGTTGAATTTTAGTCAAATAGTCAACCGTAGTCAACCAAGGTCAAAACTAGTCTAACCTAGGTCAAATGTTGACTCTACTTCGACGTTCAGTCAAAGTAGTCAACCCTGGTCAAACATGGTTAAAGCTAGTCTCTATAAACATCCACAGGGTCAACATATCAATTTCAGTGGTGGTGAAATCATTAGAATCGATGGACCTCAAAATACAAACAAAAGAAAAGATTATAATAATAGGGTAAAAATCTACAGATGTTGTCGGATGGTGAAATAGCCATCACCAACGTGTCCAGAATGGTTAAATCAGCTAGGATAGCCTATCCATAAGTCTAATTTGGACACAGAGGCAAAAAGATAATTTTGGGTCAAAACGGTGTCCGTGTCGGACCCACTTTGTACCAAAAAATATACAAGAATACTAGTCCACTAAACCTATAAAATTATATATCCACGAATCCAGAATGACGATACGAACCCAACGGTATATCCAGAATTGGATTCCGTTGACCCGATCTCAAATTGGTCCGTTGACCCGGATATTGGAATTCCGATTTGCACTGAAAAGCGTGTCGAAGCCAATGCCCTCAAAACTCAGCAAATTATATGTCAACGAGTCCAGAATGACGATACGAACTCAACGGTATATCCGGAATTGGATTTCGATGAACCGATCTCAAAATGACCCGTTGATCCGGATATTGGTATCCGACTTGCACCGAAATGCGTGTCGGAACCAATGTCCACTAAAACCTAGCAAATTATATGTCAACGAGTCCAGAATGATGATATAAACCCAACGGTATATCCAGAATTGGATTCCGATGAGCCGGTGTTTAAAAGTCCCGTTGACCCGGACTGTGGGGCCCGCTTTGTACCGAAATGTGTGCCAGGACCCACGTCCTCCAAATCTAACAAAATTTATATAAAAATATACCAGAATGATTCCACGAGTATACTGGTGGTGTCAAAAATTGAATCCGGAGTCCTGGGTTCAAAAATAGAATTTAACAAGTTAGAAATTACGAATTTGGACGGTCAACTTTGACGTCAAATTCAACCAACCAAACGTGCTCACAATGAAACAAAATTGAAATGGCAGGAAGAGGATTATACCAGCTATGCACAGGAACTTAAGGCGTACCATATGGAGCTGCAACGATTAAGATACGATCTCGCGAAATTGGCTCCACGAAACTGCCCAAAAATAGTTTAAATTAAAACGTCAACTTGGTGGCCGGTTTTGATGTATCAAACGATAAAATTAACTGACAAAAATTGAGGGGAGTGAATAGCTGTATACCGAGATTGTAATAGAGGAAGGAATGCGACAATCCAACGGTTGGATTGTCCAAAAAATACGCACGAAGTTGCTGTTTCAGGACGCATATTCTGGCTTAACCATTCGCGCGCGTCGACGAAACTTCGATTTCAAAGTCGAAATCGACCTCATGTGAGGCTCGGGGAGGCGACCCACTGCCAGGGGGTGGCACGCCGGGCTGCACGCAGCCAAGGCGCGGCGGCGACCGGAGGCGGCTGGCGGCGGTGGTTGGCCGTCGGCGAGCATGACCGCCGGCGATGCTACAGCTGCTGTTTGCTGCTGTTGCCGCGTTGCTTCATGCAACTGCAGCAGCAGCACACGCCAGTACGGCGGCGATACGGCCAGGGCGGCGGCGGCGCGGCCATGGCGGCGGTGGCGAGACGCTGCGACGGCGGCACGGCTGGAGAGGGAGGAGGAAGAGGAGAAGAAGTGGGATGATGGTGGTGGCGACTGTGGTGGTGCTTGGGTTGGTTGTGATGGTGTGGTTGTGAAGATGGTAATGGTGTTTGATTAGAAGAAAATAATGGAGTGAGGAAGAAGAAAGGAATGGGGGTATGGTTCGGCTGATGGGAAAGGGGAGTGGTGTGTGTGTGTGTGTTAATAAGAGAGAAAGAGAAGGAGTTGTATATTTGTGTGTGTGTGTGTGTATATATTTATATAATCAGAGAGTGGGATATTTAGAGAGAAAGATATAGATATTTAGAGAGAGAGATATTAGAGAGAGGAGGGGGCTGGTATCGTGGAAAGGAGAGAGAGTGTGAGAGAGAGAGTTATATATATATATATATATATATATATTATATATCTTTGAAATGGAAAGAGAAAGAGATATTTATATACAAGGAGGGCATTTTTGAGTAGGGAAAAAGACAATTACAATAGTGAGATGTAGGGGTAGTCATGACAGGGGTTACACCAAATTGGATTGGGTGTTGGGCCAAGTTTGGACAAGCTTGGGGCCAAGATTTAATTAAATAATAAATTAAACCAATTAAAATCATGGACAAAATAGGAGCACAAGAGAGATCAAATCGGTGGCACGCAAGTGGCACGTGTATAGTAGACTCAAAACTGGCCAGGGCCATATATTGGGTCGACTAGATTGGACCGATGTCGGGTCCCGAAATTAAGTTGGAAATTAAATCACAAATTACGACAGACGATAAATTGGTCTAATTTGACCCGTAGTTGTGCGAATCAAATGGAGCACAAGGGAACAAGTTCGAGTGGGACACGAAATATCAACATGAAGATAATCTCGTCTACTACAAACTTCAAGAAGGAAGTTCCCAAAGACTAGCATCCCTGATGCTCTAGAATTCCAAGTCATGGTAAAGAACATTTAAAGATCAAAATTAATTAAATAAAATAATTATCAAGAATAAATTATTTAGAAAATTCGAAAATAAATCCCTAAAAATTCAGGGGGCTTACATCCTACCCACCTTATAAAAATTTCGTCCTCAAAATTAAAGGTTGGTAGTAGGGTTAAAACATGATAGAAGATTTAAGCAATATTTTAGGCACGATCCAAAAATGACGAGTTTTGCACGATCAAGAAAATCAATTCAAAATTGTTCAGACACGATGAGGGATTTAGCACGATAGAATCTTGATATGAACAAAACCATATGTGAATGATTTCAGAAATAGTCAAGTCATTGGGGCACGATTTTAGAGACGATTAGGAGAATCAAAGATATAAATGAAGTTCAAGTACGGGGTGATCTGTAGGACTTAGGTTGATGGAAATCAACCCTGAAAGTCACACAGGCCTGTCAAATCCCTATTTTGAAAATAGGTATCTGACTGTATTTTTGGATTTTCGGAATTTTTAAATTTGGGTATTCTAAAATTTTTTTTGTTATTTCTTGAATGTGGATTTATCCTCATTATTATTGCTATTATTATTCTTATTTTATTTTATTATTCATATATCTATCCTACCCTAAAATATCTAACCTCTCTCTTCCCTCTCTCACCCCTTACCTAACCCCCTCATCTCTCTCTCTCTCCTCCATTTTCTCCTTGCTGGAGAATCTCGATCCCTCTCTCTCCTTTCCCTCACTGGACCAGCCCGAGCTCCCCTATCTCCTCCATTACTCCCACTCTCTCCCTCTCTCACTCGGCCTCCACCGCCACCACTTCAGCCACCACCGCCTCCATCTCCAACGCCACCACCACTTCCCCCTCTTCCGTTCTCCTCCCCGGCCGCCACGACCATCGCTGCCACCATCATCGCCATCTTCAGCGCCACCACCATCTTCCACCCACTACCGTAGCAGCCACCGCCTCCATCGCCCCCCGGTCGCCGCCACCAACACCGCCCTCACCGCCATCTCCTCCGCGGCCGCTGTCCCCTCCGCCGGAGCCCATCCGACCCCGGTGAGCCCTTCCGTCCCCTCCTTTCCTCTTCTCTTCGGCGGAAAGCACCACCGCCGTGCTTCCGCTGCGTGTGCCGCGCCAGCCTCGAGCGACGGGACGCCCTTGGGCCCCACGCTGCTCGAGCTGCGAGCCAACCTCGGGCTGCGTACTCTTCGGGCCACGTGCCTCGATGCACGCGCTGCCTTGAGCAGTACGATGCTCGGTCCACGTGCACCGTGTTCTGCATGTGCCTTGGTTTGCGTGTGCCTCGATTTGCGTGCATTCTTAGTTTCCGTGCACCTAGATCTACGTATTGCCTTGGCAACGGGACGCCTCGAGCCCCGCACTGTCTCGAGCAACGTGCCATCTCGGTTTGCACACCGTCTCGTTTTCCGTACCTCGACCTTTGTGCATTTCTTAATTTTTGTGCCACATCGATTCGCGTGCATGCATCGATTTGCATGACCGTCTCAGTTTGCATGCCGCATTGGACTCCGCATCACATCGATTTACGTACGCACCTCGATTTGTGTGCCGTATCGATTTACGTGCTCCTTGGACTTTGGGTCGTTTCGATTTACGTGTCGCGTGATTCGTAGACCATTCTGATATTCGTGATTTTCTCGAATCTATATGTACGTCCCGATTTACGTGCACGTGTTTCCCATTCATCTCGATATTCGTGTCATCTCGATTCTCGTACGCATCTTGATATGCGTGTACGTCTCAATTTTCGTGTCCGTATCGATCTGCGTACCTCGGTTTTCGTGCCCGATCGCTGTACTGCTTGCGGGACCCACACGGTATAGCCTTTCTGTCATCTCTTGTAATTATTCTATTATTTTATTATTTAGTGCTGATGACTATTTATTGTGTCTTCTGAGGACCTCGATGGACGTGCTAGCCTGGATCGCGATCGTTGAAGACTTGCTTACCTAGCCGAGCCCTCTAGGCATGTATTCCTTGCTCATCGACGACTCTTGCCCTCTCTCTTGGATTTTATTGCATTTAATTAATTTATACTTGTAAATTGTATAACCATGATTAGTATAGCTTAGCAGTAGAACTGCCATAATGATAATTTAGGATAGCTTGGTCGAATACCGGGATAGACCGTATCGGACAACTCGGATGGGTCATCCGCACCTCCGAGGACACGAGCACGACTCACTTGTACGGATTGTCCCCATATGTCCCGTGTCCGACTCGCGGTCGGGTAACGGCTTTGGCTAACTTTACTTGTGGCGGTAATTGTGCTTGGGTTAGGGATTTATGGACATGTGTTGTGGTGCGCCCTGCGAGGCAGTTATTTTATTATTATGCATGTTGGCTTGGCGCCCAGTACGTATTGTAGCACTGCTGGAGGTCGGGACTTAGTGGTCTCGGGTTCGATTGGTTTCCAGTATGCATCGTAGTGCTGCTGGTAGCTGAGACTTAGTGTTCTCAGCCTGCGATTCTGTGATTCTGCGGCGGGTTGCGTCGAGTGGTTTTAGCCCCTATTCGTAGGGTGCTCCCATCCAGATTACAAAGGAGACCTTGCCAGATTTTTTCCAGAATTCCCGGTTGGGAATTTGGTTCGAAGGATTGGGCAGAACCATTCCTTTGGCTTGCGGGACTGAACTCATGCATGTTCTTCTTGGTATAGCATCCCTGACCCCATTGCCTGCTAGGTAGACTCCAGCCTAGATTAGTCGCCTAGCTCCTGATGTGCCTTGTCCGCCGGATTGTTTAAGGAGAGCGGTTCTACTCGGGTGATGATCTGCAATCCTGGTCCATTTTTGGTTTAAGGGTTGTGGATCTGATCCAGAGTGGTTCACGCAATCCTTGCCTTTTCGACGGTATCACCCATTGGACTCTTGACCCGTGACCCTTCTTTTTAGATGGTGGTCTAGTTTAGTTGTTATCCCATTGTCTGTCCTGTCCGTCGGATTGTGTAAGGAGAGCGGTTCTACTCGGGTGAAGGTCTGCAACCCTGGTCCTTGTTTGGTTTAAGGGTTGTGGATCTAATCCAGAGTGGTTCACACAATCCTTGTCATCTTCCGACGGCGTTGATTAGTGTTGACCCATGTGTTAGGATTATGATCTTATTCGAGGATTGACTATGAGGAGATATGATATTGAGATAGTGATAATGGTAGACTAAGTGGATTCTTAGATAGTGTTGCTAGTTCTTTGGTGATGTTCTAATTTGATCAGATATGTCTTTGAGAACTTTGGATTTTGACATCGGTGCGAGTGTCTCGCGGAATGAATAGAATATCGAGGGTATTATTCTATGATTTTTACTCGACTTCCCAAGCGCCAAAAACTTGGTTTGTTTGCTATATCTTGGTGGTGGTGAGACTTATTTGCTGATAGCTTGTGATCATCAATTCAGAGGATTCTTGTGAGCCAGAGGGCCTAGCATTGTTAGGGGGATGAGCTTGGTATTTGGTGGTTGTCTTTATTGACGTGATATTCACTCCATCATGGATGGAAGACTCTTGCTAGATTGATCTGGTGGATGGACCGACTTGATGATTGGAGCTGCAGGCTCCCATATATGCTTGAGATGTTATTATAGTAGAGGTTCTGATCTTGTACTTGACCTGATATCTATGCCACGATGTGGGCGGATGACTTCTCGTGACTGACATATTTGTCCTTGTCCCAGACCTGACTACTTGTATCCGTGTTATAAGTCCAGTTACCCTTTGAGGTACTGGCCCTGACCTTGCACTGCGGTGCCCTTTGTCTATTAGCACTTTGAGGTGCTACTTCCATGATTATATGGCATTGCGATGCCATCTTGATATTCTAGCTATATTATATGATTACCTGCACGGGTATCTGGCAGTTGGCCTACAGTCTTAGCGTGGTTAGGATTGCTTGCTTGCTTGTTGCATAACACTAAGGATGGATCACAACTGGGACTATAGGTGCCGAGGTTGATTCTTACTTAGCGTTCCCGTACTGAGGTACGACATCTAGGAGGGTGATCATGTGACCACGGCACGTGATCCCGGATAACTATATGGATAATCTAGGTAACTTAAACTGGTAGAAGCATTGGGGGGGAACGGAATCCCGAGATCGTGCATTACCAGCCTTATCCCAGACATTAGTCATGACCTGCAGGCTGGCCGCCACGGATATTGTTACCATTCGTACTAGTGGATGGCAATATCAGGCTACTTATGTACTATACATTATATACATGGCATGCTCGGCACGGTGGCCTTACGAGGGACCGGTGGTGACATGCAGAGCCCGGTGGCCTTACGAGGGATCGGTACTCTTCTTACATGCTATACTTGGCCTCGCTAGCCCTGCTGGGACGGCACGATCTGAGGATTCCCATACTTGCATTGTTGGGGTAACTCAACCTCCACATAGAGAGCCGTAGGCATTTTGAGTGGCCGCTTATTCTCCTAAATTGTATGGCTTGTTGCTTGCTAAGCTGGCTGGCATGTAACGCTGTCCCGGTGCGGTAATTCATTCTCTTGTTCTTGTTTGATATAGGGGTGAGTTACTATTCCGATGACAGACTACGAGTTCCAGTTGGCGATGCAAGCAATAGTGGATGTTAGGATGACTGTGATGATTGTTGGTTACTTACGTATTAGTAGTTGGATTGCTGCCTTATATTCTGTAATCGTGCGTTGGTACCGCACGATCCATTACATTATTTACTGTTTTTAGATGCTATTTCTGTCACATTTTATTCTGCTGGTTTTCTTCGCCCGTCCTTGAGCCTTCCTTTCTGGTACTTGCTACGGTTGGCCTGACCAACCCTGGATTGTTCCCAGATTGCCTGTGACCGATCCTGTGGATCTTCTAGACTCGACTTGGAGGATGTGCTTCAGTTTCCGACCATGCTAGGAACTGTGGGAAGGTATACTAGTCTACATTATTATTTTGTACTGTAGATTCCTGATTATCATATGTGTATTCCCTGCTTTCCATATGATTATCTCTCTTGATGTTGTTTCATTGTGATTTGCCTGTGGACATGAGATCGGATTTAGGCCATAGATTGATTGCATGCTAGGATACCCAGCAAGACTTGACAGCCGTCATCGCCGTTATAGCGTATTCGTACCTTATACGGTGTAGCTGGCCTACATCCACCCCCGTATTCCGGTACTGGGGCGTGACAAGGCCCGATCAAGATGAAAAGCTAACCATGACCAAAACAAGGTTTGGCATGGTTGAGATGAAATTTCAGATACAACAAAATCGAAGTCAAGGTCTTATAGGCCCGATCAAAGATTAAGGAGTATGATTAATAAAATCATGAAATACGATCCAAGTTCGAACGTGATTAAAATTGGAAATAGTCTAAGTTCACTTGGCATAATAGAGGTATGTTAACGAATCAAAACTTGAGCTTCGTCCGATTACAATCAAGTCAAAAATTGATTAACAGGATTTCAGCTCGATGAAATTAGATTAGGATTATACATAGGCACGATCAAGACGAAAATGATATGATTAGGCATTGTTAGGAATAATCAGATGTTTAGCACAAAACATTGATCAAGAATTAACCATCTGGTCATGAGTGAAATCAAGACTCAGACGCGTTAAAATTTGTGATGATTAACCACTTAGGAACAATTTAGAATAGAACGAGGAAAATCGAAAATCTAGTCATGATCAGGAATGAAACCTGAGCACGAGCGATTAGAGAATCAAAATTCAAGTACGAAGGAGATCTATTTCGACACAGTCGATTAAGGTTCAAGATTTTTAGCACGATTTGAGGTTAAGATTATCAAGATCATGAAAATCAAAGTCGGATAGTCATGATCTAAACAGGGCTAAGAGAAGCAAATGGAGTGAAAGTTTTGAGTATAGCACGATTGAGAGTTAGATTGATAGAAACCAGATTATAGGTCACATAAGCACGATCAAGGTCCAAGTTCAGTTGTGAATGCTGATAAAATCAGGAATTCGAAATCAAGGTCCTAAAAGCACAATTTAGGAAGGAACCCAAGTCAATTAGGCATAATAGAAAGTCAAACATGTTTAATTCTAACACGACTAATTTCGTAGTCACATTAGTTAGTCGTGATTGAAAGTCAAAAATTTTAGGCACGAGTTTGAGGCAAGATAAAATATATAATTATGATCGTTAAAATCACGATCAAATGATTCAAGTCGGCTTAGTCACGCCAGGTCATCTGGGTACGACTAAGCACAAGGAATTTGGATGTAATCAGGAAATAAAATCAAAGTCAAAAAGAGTTTAGACACAAGTGTCCAAAATCCAAACATGATCAAAATCAGAAGGCAATACACGAGGGTTAATAGCATTGAAACCCAACCACGATAAAGAAATTTGTCTCAAAACGATCTAAGTTGATCAACTTTCGAGTAAATCAGAATTTAGGCAAGATGGAGAATAAGATCAACGAAGGCTGGACACGAGCATCCAAGGATGAAAATCCAAGTCACAAAGGAATTTGAAGTCATCTAGAGTCTAGTCAGCAACCAAGACTCTTTGGCACGAATAACAAGACGACCAAATTGATTGGTCAAAATTAGAGAAGATCAAATCTTACGATATTGAATTTTAAGAAACGGTTCAAGGATAATGAATTTAATTTCTTCTGCCATGGAAGAAAATCCAAATGTAGGATTGTAGAAGGAAGTCGGGGTAATCATCTCGCTCTACTTCGACTATTACCAAGATCCAACGTCTACTCCGAAACAGATGATTATGATACTTCCTCGACTTTTTCCAAGATAAAAAGATACAAGAGCTCAAAAAGATTTCAAAGTATTGATGACAGAAGTAGATACGAAATAGTTGATTGGTGTAATTAAGACATAGCTAAACAAGGCAAAGGAAATGACGGTAAGATGAAAAATCATCCGATGGGAGGGAAAATAATGATAAACAAGAAATAATGGTAGGAATTATCTTGCTCAATAGGTAAAGAAGTGAATTAACTTAAGATACGACCTGATAACCATACACGTCTATCCAAAATTATGTTGCCAGAATTTACGCCACGCCAGTAAACATAGCTGCAGTAAATGATAGAATCTATAACTAAGGTATACACCATATAATCATGTCATCTAGATTCCTTACCACGCCAACAGATATGGCTGCAAGAAAGTCTAAATTTCATAACTAGGATAGTATATCCAAAATCAGGCTCTATGTCCCTGTCAGGCTAGCTAATATGACTGCGATAAATTTCAAACTCCATAAATAAAGTAGACATTTATCGTTCTCATCGTCTCCATCAATATGTTTATCAGGATATCTTAACTTAATCCTTAAAAACTTATCTTCAAACAGAATCAAAATCGAAGTCAACAACGAACATCAAGATTCAAAATTCAACAACGAATCAAGGATAAGTAAATAGAAACTAGCGAAAATAGATTTCGAGATAGGGTTTAGAAGAAAATTCTCAGGAGATGTCCAAAGGTACTATCTAGGTCAAGAAAAAGAAATTATTGGAATACAATCTAAAACAATCTCAACATGATATGAGACTGGCAAATCATATTCTCATCTCAACCTAGAAGGTATATAAGTCCAACTTATACCTTTCCTCTAGGGTCCACAAACTCATTCCAAGAAGAATAAAGTTGATAACGGACAGATGTTTCATAAATCAGGACGGACAGAAATAAATGGGAAAAGTTTCGAAAAGTTCGAAATAAGATTTCCAGGGGTCATCCCTGAAATCTACCAAGAGTTCCTAATATGTGGTCGAGTACCAAATTCCTAAAATATTCTATGACTCAACCTTAATCCCAGGACAGGCTCGCAGTAGTACAGAAAAGCTCAAGTACTACCACGACTTTGTATTAATTGCAAAGACTGAACTGCATGGGCCACCACTAAAAATATGTCACGACCCGCACCTGGATATATGGATACGAATACGTGGGC
Source organism: Iris pallida (assembly GCA_029216955.1). Lineage (NCBI taxonomy): Eukaryota > Viridiplantae > Streptophyta > Magnoliopsida > Asparagales > Iridaceae > Iris > Iris pallida. Next base: position 26,697 of record JANAVB010001676.1, on the reverse strand, counting down.
CACGTCCAGCCTACGCCGCAGTATCGGCGGTAGAACGCTGTCTAGTACCCAATAAATATATACTACATCTAGAAGGTCCATGAACTACAAATGTACTCAATCACAACCCAACATCTAAAGAAGATAAGACAGGAAAGATAACTAAGGCACAAGAACAATAGAAACTACTAGAAGGAATCATAAGACATAAAAATAAAGAAGGAAAAACAAGACCAACTAAGGATAACTACCAGGCAACTCACATAGAAGAATAGTGAGATCCACCTCAGCTAGCAACATCATGAAGTCCAATAATGGTATAACAACCCCTAAAATATTATCAACAATATCCGGTCAGGAAAATGACCAAATATAAGCACTAACAGCAGTTCCATGTGAATTGACAAATTCTATAAGAGACAATATAATGAACTACAAGACAAAGATACATGAAGACTTGGGAACCGTTCGGAAGCTGAGTTACAACCCTTAAACCAAACAAGGACCGGGATTATAACTCTTTTCTCGAGCAGAACTTGGTCTCAAATCAAGGTACAATATAAAGACATGTAGAACATACGAGTAACTGAATATCATAGCATGGTGAGAAAGTACTGAATATAGAATAGAGCATGATATATGATAAGATAAAGTAAATATAAAATGTGCCTTGAATTATTAGAGCGTTATGTGATCGGCTTGGGATAAGTGACAGGATAGGCTATCCACTTGCCCGGCAATCCGCGGTGACCTCAACGGAAAGTCATGCCGGCCAACATGGATAACGAGCACAAGGTAAATAGGATCTCGCTACACCCTACGTGAGGGGAGAGTGGCGCGAGCACAAGAATATAGTGACATGGTGGCTTGGATCACATAGCCCCTGATAATTCTCCATCCCCGAATAGTACAATGGATCTGGATATGACACGTCATGGCACGTGATTCCATAAGAGGGTAGTAAGTCCCCTTAGAAATCGGTGTCTATACAAGTACAGGGAACAAGACATAAAATGTACATATATACCAAGAAAATCTAGGAACAACATCTCATGTCATGATCCAACGTATACTAGTCCGTGAACTATCGTGACTGAAAATCGAGTAAGATACTACAACTGAATCGGATATAGCAGATATCAAGACAATGAAAACTATCAGTGAATGTACTCGCCCGCGGTCCTGAGCTATCAAATGGGGTCGATGCTCAGAGTGATGCCACAGACCTAAAGATAAGATACATATAAGCTAATTAGGGTTCAATAGTGTTAGGCTTGATTCTATAGTATAAGCTACGTAATCTAGGTCAGTATCAGTCAAACTAGGTCACACTGAGTCACACTAGGTCAAACTGGGTCAATAGTTGACTTACAATTGACTTTTGGTCAACTGGTCAACTCTAGTCAACTCTGGTCAACTCTAGGTCAAACTAGGCTAATGTTGACTAACAGTTGACTTTTGGTCAACTGGTCAACTCTGGTCAAATTTTAGTCAATTTTAGGCTACGGTCGACTTCCGGTTGAATTTTAGTCAAATAGTCAACCGTAGTCAACTAGTCAAAACTAGTCTAACCTAGGTCAAATGTTGACTCTACTTCGACGTTCAGTCAAAGTAGTCAACCCTGGTCAAACATGGTCAAAGCTAGTCTTTATAAACATCCACAGGGTCAACATATCAATTTCAGTGGTGGTGAAATCATTGGAATCGATGGACCTCAAAATACAAACAAAAGAGAAGATTATAATAATAGGGTGAAAACCTACAGAAGTTGTCGGATGGTGAAACAACCATCACCAACATGCCCAGAATGATCAAATCAGCTAGGATAGCCTATCCATAAGTCTAATTTGGACACAGGGGCAAAAAGGTAATTTTGGGTCAAAACGGTGTCCGTGTCGGACCCACTTTGTACCGAAAAAGGTGCAAGAATACTGGTCTACTAAACCTATAAAATTATATTTCCATGAATCCAGAATGACGATACGAACCCGACGGTATATCCAGAATTCGATTCCGTTGACCCGATCTCAAATTGGTCAGTTGACCCGGATATTGGAATTCCGATTTGCACAGAAAAGCATGTCAGAGCCAATGTCCTCAAAACTCAGCAAATTATATGTCAACGAGTCCAGAATGACGATACGAACTCAACGGTATATCCGGAATTGGATTCCGATGAGCCGATCTCAAAATGACCCGTTGACCCGGATATTGGTAATCGACTTGCACCGAAATACGTGTCGGAACCAATGTCCACTAAAACCTAGCAAATTATATGTCAACGAGTCCAAAATGACGATACAAACCCAACGGTATATCCAGAATTGGATTCCGATGAGCCGGTGTTAAAAAGTCCCGTTGACCCGGATTGTGGGGCCCGTTTTGTACCGAAATGCGTGCCAGGGCCCACGTCCTCCAAATCTAATAAACTTTATATGAAAACGTGCCAAAACAATACCACGAGTCTAGTGGTGGTGTCAGAAATTGAATCCGGAGTCCCGGGTTCAAAAATAGAATTTAACAAGTTAAAAATTACGAATTTGGACGGCCAACTTTGGCGTCGAATTCAACCAACCAAACGTGCTCACAATGAAACAAAATTGAAATGGCAGGAAGAGGGTTATACCAGCTATGCACAGGAAATGACGGCGCACCAGATGGAGCTGCGACGATGAAGATACGATCTCGCGAAGTTGGCTCCACGAAACTGTCCAAAAACAGTTCAAATTAAAACGTTAACTTGGTGGTCGGTTTTGATGTATCAAACGATAAAATTAATGGACGAAAATTGAGGGGAGTGAAGAGCTATATACCGAGATTGTAATGGAAAATGGAATACAGCGATCCAACGGTTGGATTGTCCAAAAAATACGTACGAAGTCGCTGTTTTGGGACGCGTATTCTGGTTTAACCATTCGCGCACGTCGACGAAACTTCGATTTCGAAGTCGAAATCGACCTCCTGTGAGGCTCGGGGAGGCGACCCACTGCCAGGAGGTGGCACGCCGGGCTGCGCGCGGCCAAGTATGTATAAAATTCTTCTTATCTAGTCTATATATAGATATTTTGGTTAAAAAATATATTGCTAGCATATAAGTAATATTTTAGTTAAAAAAATTGTTTTCCATAAATATTGCTAATATTAATTGTTATATATTATTTAATAAATATTTAGATAATAATTCTATTATCTTTACCTTGCAAATAGAATATGATAATTGGTAAATTAGTATTTTTAGCTAATTGGCCTTTTAACTAAATGTCTTTATTTCAAACCCTAATCATATTGTACCAAAACTAGGTGATCCTTTACATCCATGCAGTACTACTCCCGTACTTCCAAGGCGAGGCAAGTACACCGACTCGACTTTTACTTTTTCTTTCTGTCTTACATTAATGTGCCATGTTCTCATATCGGACACGAGATACACACGATTGTCTTGTACCTTGTTCATTGTATTATGAGTCATTGTTTATTGCAGAGATTGGGGAAAATATTAACTTTGTGTTGTAGGAACGAAATAGTAAAGCGTAATACTCAAGAGGGGAGGTGAATAGAGTTGGCAGCGGAATAATGCTAATTAAAATAGTTAGCATCACAATCACAGAATATTAACCACAACTGAAATAAAATAAAGTAAAGACAGAGTTAAAATAGTTAGCATCACAATCACAGAATATTAACTTTGTCTTGTACCTTGTTCATATCCTGTATTACCTCAAAAAAAATGTTAGATCTTTAATTTTCTCCCCCTTTGTCACTTAGCAAAATAATTGCAAAAGATAAAGCTCCCCCGCAATCAAATGCATAAGTAACAAATAGTGAGAAAACATATATAAAAGAAATAAAAAGAGAATTATCACTGGCATGTATTAAAGAAAATAAAATCATCACAGGCATGTAATTTCATAGGCAGTTATAAAGAATGAAGCAATATAAAAAATAGTGCTAGCATAAACTGAAACTGAAACATAGTGCTGAAATAAAATGAATGCCATAAACTGAGGCATAACAAAACATGTCTATGAAAGAAAAGAGTACTGAAGCATACTAAAAAGTGCTAATAAAAAAGTACTGATAATAACTTGGAATGTCGGAGCATTTCCAAGTGCACAATAAAATATCACTCAAAATCATATAGTCACATCTCCTCATCATCATCCTCATCATCATCATCAGCAGCTCGACCAGCATGTCCGGAAGTACCAGCTCCAGAGGTACCAGCGCCAGAAGAATGTGGAGGGGCGCCAGCATAGAACTCACCAACATAATCACGATGTGGAGCACGGTCAGGACGATACCAATCATAGGCGTTATCGGGCTGGAAGTAGGCATGAACAGCCTCATCCTCACAGCGGTAACCGGAGAAAGCTGGATCTCTAGGGATGGAACCGGCTGAATGACCAGTCTGGACGAAACGAAGATAAGCTAAGGAGTTTGCAAGCGCCTGATAGCGGGTGACGTTGCGGAACTCACGCTCGCGAGCCATGTCCGTCATCGAGACGTGCAAAGCAGATAAATGCTGATGTATGCCCTCAAATGTCATGGCATACTGATGAGGTGGTGGAGGAGGTGCAGTTGTCGTGACCCGTTACCCAAATTGTTGGGCCGGACCGAGCCATGTCCAGCCTACGTTTGGTCAAAGCGTAGTAAGCTGTTCTAAGAATAGACAATAAAGAATCTAAGCAGCTAACAGTTCAAAAACCATATTTAAAGTTCATCACAACACAGCATCTATAAGCGAAGGTAAACAAGTACATACTAAATAATACACTTCCAAGTATCTAACTGGAGACAAAGTCCAGTATCCAAATATAAGTACAAACCAAAGTCTAAGTCTTAAAATACAAGAAAGATATCTAAGCAAGGTTTCCCGCTGGGGCCTCTTCTGGAGCTAAGGCCAGGTCCTGAATGCAGTGCCATAATATGTAACACATAGCATTTCCTTCTCGAAAAGTATACCTATAACGTTATCCTGTCAGGACGGGAGCAAGTACAACCTCTACAACTAAAGTACTGAACATATAATGAAAGAGATGTACAGCAAGAAACATGGTATGATAAGTCTATAAAACAGGAAATACTGGAAACATGGCCTCATGGTACAACTAGGATCACAATATCATAGTAACACAGGGAACATGGCATATCTGGAATCATGGTATCTCATAATCTATCATGGCAATGATACATATGTCATAGAGACAGATGTATATGTAATGTTTAAAACTGTAGTAGGTACATGATCGGTCAATAGGTGTACAATGTACTGTGGTACATGTAAATAAAATATACATACGTACAAGTGTAAAGGCGATAGATGTACATACGCACAAATACAGCTTTGAGAGTAAGGTCTACGGCGCAGTAACATATAAAATGAAACTTTGCTCGGTACTGTAGAGGGGGCATGATCACGTACTCTACTATCAGTTTTCTCATAACCCAGGTTCTAACATGTAAGAGCTACTGAGATCGGTATAAAGCACGGTAGGTACTGATAGCAGTAAAACAGGTGAATACTCGGAGCAGATATAAGCATAGTGAAACATGTACGGAGAACCAGTAAGAAACATGTGAAGATATGATAACTGTTCTAAGCATGGCAGGTACTGAAGTAATACAATATGTGAAGACTTAACTTGCTACCTCAAGGATCAGTATTTTAACAGGGTTAATACATGTTCTAGCATTAAAAGACAGTAACTGAGTTTGTAGATGTACTTGCCTCGAGCAAAGCAAGAATACTAGTACGAAGATATAGATGTCCGGTGTCCTGTCAATAATGACACACAATCTCAGTTCTAAGCTATGTTCAATACTACACTAGTGGTGTGACACGACTCATGACTGGATACTAGCCAAATGGGGACCTAGCATAAAAGTCTAATGTGGAGTGCCACTATATTCAAACTAATTTTCTAGGGTCTTTACACTAGTGCGGGGTGAGGTCCAATATGCCTATAACTCAAAATAACACAAAATATTGAAAGTCGTAATTATTTAATAAATAAATCAAACTGTACACTAAGTTCCAATAATTTTTGAGATAGACAAAAAGCTCAATTATATATAAAATAAAGTACCAAAATGATCCTTGTTAACTATAGAAATTTATACTAATTTTTTTGGGATTTATAAACCCTCATAAATATTTATTAAAAATCAACAAACACATGTATCCTGAAAATGAGTTCTATTTTCCTATTTTTATAAAATACCAAAAGTACTTATTAAATACTGGAAAAATTATAATAAATTAGCTAAGTTAACATAGTATTTAAATACAATTTTTCCAAGATTTTTACAGCAATTAAAAAATATATATAAATTCAAAACCAGAAAGTAACAATATCTAGAAAAATAATTAATTATAAATTAAGGATGATACATAATCAAAATCTACAGATGTTGTCGGATGATAAAATAAATATCACCAACGTGTCCAGAACGGTCAAATTAGCTAGAATAGTCTACCCATAAGTCCAATTTAGATACAGGGGCAAAACGGTAATTTCGGGTCAAAATGATGTCCGCCGTTGGACACACTTTGCACCGAAAAACGTGTCAAAGTAGAAGTCTACAAAACCTAGCAAATTATATGTCCACAAATCTAGAATGATGATACGAACCCAACGGTATGTCCGAAATAGGATTCCGATGTGCCGATCTCAAAATGATACGTTGACGCGGACACTTGGCATCCGATTTGCACGAAAATGCGTACCGGAGCAAATGTCTTCAAAACTCAGCAAATTATATGTCAACGAGTCCAGAATGACGATACGAACTCAAAGGTATATCCGAAACTGGATTCCGATGAGCCGATCTCAAAGTGATCCGTTGACTCGAAAAGTGGGACCCGCTTTGCACCGAAATGCGTGCCAGGGCCCACGTTCTCCAAATCAAGCAAATTTTATATGAAAACATGCCAGAACGACGCCACGAGTCTACTGGTGATTTCAGAAATTGAATCCGGAGTCCCGGGTTCAAAAATAGAATTTAACAAGTGCAAATTAAAGAATTCGGACGACCAACTTTGACGTCGAATTCAACCAACCAAACGTGCTTAAAATGAAATAAAATCTAAGGGATACAGGAAGATGGTTATACCAGCTGCGCACAGGAACTGGTAGCGTGCCAACCGGAGCTGCGACGGCGAAGATACGAACCCGCGAAGTTGGCGTCACAAAACTGTCCAAAAACAGTTCAATTTAAAACGTCAACTTGGTGGCCAGTTTTGAGGTATCAAACGACATAATTAACGGACGAAAATTGACAAGAGTGAAGATGGATATACCGAGTTTGCGACGGAGCAAAAAGTTCGCCGATCCAACGGTCGGATTGACCAGAAAATCTGTACGAAGTCGCTGCGACGGAGTGCCATTTCCGAGTTCAAAACTCGCGCGTCACGACGGGATTTCGTGCGAAATGCACGAATAGCCTATTGTTCGCGTCGGGAATGTCGACGATGGCCGGGGAGGGGTCGCCCGAGGTCGCGCACGGCTGGGGGGGTTGGCCGGTGGCCGGTGGCCGCGCAGTGGCGTGTGGGCGGCGGCGTACGCGCGTGGCCGGCGGCGTGCGCGCGCTGCCGCTGCTACTGCTTCTTTGCTGTGCTGCTGCTGCTGCTCACGCTCGCAGGGGCGGGCTTGGCCGACCACGGCGGTGGCGTGGTCGTCGGTGGTGGCGGAGTGGTGGAGGTGCATGGTGGTGATGGTGGTGAGTATGATGGTGATGATGATAATGAAGATGATGAAGTTGATGATGGTGATGAAGTGGTGGAGAGTAGGAGGAGGAGAGGGAGGTGGTCGCCAGGTGGTGGCCGGCCGAGCACGGAGGGCGTGGTGGTGGTGTTCGTGTGTACAGGAGGGGTGGGGAGGAGTGATATAACTGTGTGTATATAAGTGTGTGTGAGTGTATATATGGAAAGAGAGAGTGAGTGAGACTAGAGAGAGAGTGAGATATTATTATAGATATTATAGAGAGAGAAGTCGGTTTGGGGGGGTGCTCCTGCTGTAAAGGAGGGGTGGTGAGGTGTGTGTTTGTGTAGGTGTTGTAGGAGAGAGAGAGAGAGAGATGTTTGTATGTATATATAATATATTGAAGAGAGAGAGAGATAGATAGAGATATTAATTTGAGAGAGAGAGAGAGAAAATATGGAGAGGGAGAAAAGTAGGTCGGCCAAGGGGGGGAGTGCTGTGAGGTGGAGGGGTTGGGGTTGTGTGTGTTTGTTTGTTATAGGGAAGAGAGTGAGAGAGTTATATATATATGTATATATATATATATATATATATATATATATATATATATATATATATATATATATATATATATATATATATGTGTGTGTGTGTGTGTGTGTGTGTGTGTGTGTGTGTGTATATAAAATAAATGAGATATTTATAAAATAGAGAGAGGAAGAGACATTTTTCAAAATAGAAAAAAAAGGGAAAATTAAGTGGGGTACTTGGACAGTCATGAGAGGACAATGTGGAGCTGGGGTTCGGTCGAGCCGGGTGAAATAATCGAATTAAAATGGGATTTTATAATCATGGATAAATAAATAATATACGGGGACTCCAATAAATGGGACACAAGTTGCATGTGGGTAGTGGGCTTCATGTGGGCCACGTCCATACTTTGAGTCGCCTAGGTTGGATCGATGTCCGGTCCCGAAATTAAATTGAAAAATAAATCAGGTTTTACGGTAGATAATAAATCGGCCTAAATTGACCCGAAAGTTGTGCGAAGAAAATGAAGCACAAAATGGAGTGTCTGAGTGGGACACGAAGGTCATGGGTGAAGAGCGTCTCGAGTAGATCATCCATGAGAAGTTGGTTCCAAGAAAACGACTGGTCTGATGCTTCTAAATTAAAAGTCACGGTGACGTGCAAACGAAGATCAAAAATAAAAGTGGGAATAATTATTCAATGATTAATTGGTCTAAATTGACTCGAAGTTGCGCGATACAAAAAGAGCACAAGGGAACGAGTTCAAGTGGGACACGATATATCAAAACGAAGATAATCTTGTCTACTTCAAAACTCGTGAAGAGAGTTTACAGAGATTGGTATCCCTGACGCTCCAGAAGTCAAAGTCATGGAAAGGTACATTAATGATCTAAACAATTAAATAATAATATATTTATCGAAAACAATTCATTCAGAAAAATAAAAATAAACCCTGAAATTCAGGGGGCTTACATCCTACCCACCTTACAAAAATTTCTTCCTCGAAATTAAAAATCATCCAACCGGTTAAACTATAACATGTAGCTGCTCTGGCTACGATACTCAATCTGCTATACTTGTAATCATCTCTTATGTTTCTCCTACAATCTTTTTGGTTCAGGTTCAATCAAAGTCCTTCTATCATAAACTACGTCATATATCCTTTAGAATCTACCATACTAACATGGAACATTTATGTATACCCTAAACTATAGGTCATTCTCTGGGTATGTTTATAAACCTATAATGCTTAATCATCAACCATATTTCCAACCTCAATTGTAAATTCTGAATTTCCTTATCATATCCTAAGTATCCTTATTTCATCAATCCATAGTTCCTTGGCATCATTTATCGTCAATCCTTTCCTACAGTTTTCCCTTGAAATCATACGTTCAATTCTTATCCTTGGCGTAGAGCTTTCTTCTTTTTATTCAACGAGTCCTCCGAATACAAATCCTCGATTTTAAAACTCTCGATTTATTAATTACAAATGTACATATGTCTTTGTCTTGTTCCATGTCTTTTTAACTGATATTTTCCCGATCTCGTACGCAATACGATAACTCATTCTAACTTATTCTATATCAATCCACATATCGATCTACCCTCTAATCACATGTAATTAGCTATAGATAACCAACCAAAATTCTACAAATGCTGAATCCTTAAACTGCTAAGCACAAGATTCTAATCCTCAATCCATAGTCACAACCATATAATATCTTATTATTCTATCTTAGCTACCCTATCATCAAGTCATACTATAAATACAATCGTTCTTAATGGTTTCCAAGTCACTATAGTCAGTCACCCATACTTGTCCAATAAGCTTAATCTAACCAATCCCTAGGAAAAATATTTATCACAATCACACTATACATTTATAGTTATACTACAGGATCAGTCAACAAGGTTTGGCTATTTCGGTCATCTATCAAAATAAAAGGTAACAAGGCCTAAGACTGGGTCAAGCAATCCATAACAATGTCCAAACAAGTTAAAGATCAAGCAAGACGGAAAAGTTTATCGAAAAATCTCCAAGAATGGTACGAAGACAACGGGATACATAATGAGAAGAATTACCCAAGAGGTTAACGAAGAAGAGTTTAGTCAAGTCATAGGAAAGATGGAACACAAAAATAATTATATCCAAAAAGATAACATGAAGGCAATCATGTTGGATATCCTAGAGAACCTATAATCCTAGTTGTAGATGCAGATAGAACAGAGTTAATCAAGACGGGGAAGAATGATAATAATAATTTATTCTTGCTCATTCGGTCATAACAAAGTAAACCAAGTTGAGATATATCTGATAACCATAAACGTCTTCCTGAAATCATGTTGTCAGAATTTTTGCCACACCAGTAAGCTTATATGCAATAAACGAGGGAGTCCATAACTAAGGTATACACCCTATAGTCATATCATCTAGATTCCTTACCACGCCAACCGGTATGGCTGCAAGAAAATCTAAATTCTATGAATAGGATAGTATATCCAAAATCAGGCTCTATGTTTTTGTCATACCAGCTAATATGGCTGCGATAAATTCTAAACTCCATAAATAAAGCAGACGTTTATCTTATCAGGATATATAACAATTTAATCCACAAAATTTATCACGATGCAAGATCAAAGTCAACAACAAAAATCAGGAATTAAATTCAACAACGAATTTAGAGGAGAGCAAATAAAACAGGTGAAAATAAATTTCGAGATAAGATTAGAGTAAGATCCTCAGGGGTCATCCCAAGGGTACAAACTTGGTCTAAATTGACCCACTGAAATACAAACAAGAGGCTAATTATAGCTAACGGTCCTATGATGTGATGAGTTCTCCTATGTTACAATCCTAGAAATCCTCTAGGTGTTCTAAATATTATTCCTAGTGTTATCAAGTTGTCCTAGATCCTAATTGCAGGCATGCTTGGTACAATGACGTAACCAAACAACTTAAGTCTGGACCTGCATGGGCCGCCAAAAAAACATGTCACGATCCGTTACCCAAATTGTTGGGCCGGGCCGAGCCATGTCCAGCCTACGTTTGGTCAAAGCGTAGTAAGCTGTTCTAAGAATAAACAATAAAGAATCTAAGCAGCAAACAGTTCCAAAACCATATTTAAAGTTCATCACAACACAGCATCTATAAGCGAAGGTAAACAAGTACATACTAAATAATACACTTCCAAGTATCTAACTGGATACAAAGTCCAGTATCCAAATATAAGTACAAACCAAAGTCTAAGTCTTAAAATACAAGAAAGATATCTAAGCAAGGTTCCCCGCTGGGGCCTCTTCTGGAGCTAAGGCCAGGTCCTGAATGCAGTGCCATAATATGTAACACATAGCGTTTCCTTCTCGAAAAGTATACCTACAACGTTATCCTGTCAGGACGGGAGCAAGTACAACCTCTACAACTAAAGTACTGAACATATAATGAAAGAGATGTACAGCAGGAAACATGGTGTGATAAGTCTATAAAACAGGAAATACTGGAAACATGGCCTCATGGTACAACTAGGATCACAATATCATAGTAACACAGGGAACATGGCATATCTGGAATCATGGTATCTCATAATCTATCATGGCAATGATACATATGTCATAGAGACAGATGTATATGTAATGTTTAAAACTGTAGCAGGTACGTGATCGGTCAATAGGTGTACAATGTACTGTAGTACATGTAAATAAAATGTACATACGTACAAGTGTAAAGGCGATAGATGTACATACGCACAAATACAACTTTGAGAGTAAGGTCTACGACGCAGTAACATATAAAATGAAACTTTGCTCGGTACTGTAGAGGGGGCATGATCACGTACTCTACTATCAGTTTCCCCATAACCCAGGTTCTAACATGTAAGAGCTACTGAGATCGGTATAAAACACGGTAGGTACTGATAGCAGTAAAACATGTGAATACTCGGAGCAGATATAAGTATAGTGAAACATGTACGGAGAACCAGTAAGAAACATGTGAAGATATGATAACTGTCCTAAGCATGGCAGGTACTGAAGTAATACAACATGTGAAGACATAACTTGCTACCTCAAGGATCAGTATTTTAACAGGGTTAATACATGTTCTAGCATTAAAAGACAGTAACTGAGTTTGTAGATGTACTTGCCTCGAGCAAAGTAAGAATACTAGTACGAAGATATAGATGTCCGGTGTCCTGTCAATAATGACACACAATCTCAGTTCTAAGCTATGTTCAATACTACACTAGTGGTGTGACACGACTCCTGACTGGATACTAGCCAAGTGGGGACCTAGCATAAAAGTCTAATGTGGAGTGCCACTATATCCAAACTAATTTCCTAGGGTCTTTACACTAGTGCGGGGTGAGGTCCAATACGCCTATAACTCAAAATAACACAAAATATTGAAAGTCGTAATTATTTAATAAATAAATCAAACTGTACACTAAGTTCCAATAATTTTTGAGATAGACAAAAAGCTCAATTATATATAAAATATAGTACCAAAATGATCCTTGTTAACTATAGAAATTTATACTAATTTTTTTGGGATTTATAAACCCTCATAAATATTTATTAAAAATCAACAAACACATGTATCCTGAAAATGAGTTCTGTTTTCCTATTTTTATAAAATACCAAAAGTACTTATTAAATACTAGAAAAATTATAATAAATTAGCTAAGTTAACATAGTATTTAAATACAATTTTTCTAAGATTTTTACAGTAATTAAAATATATATATAAATTCAAAACCAGAAAGTAACAATATCTAAAAAAATAATTAATTATAAATTAAGGATGATACATAATCAAAATCTACAGATGTTGTCGGATGATAAAATAAATATCACCAACGTGTCCAGAATGGTCAAATTAGCTAGGATAGCCTACCCATAAGTCCAATTTAGACACAGGGGCAAAACGATAATTTTGGATCAAAATGATGTCCGCCGTTGGACACACTTTGCACCGAAAAATGTGTCAAAATAGAAGTCTACAAAACCTAGCAAATTATACGTCCACGAATCCAGAATGATGATACGAACCCAACGGTATGTCCGAAATAGGATTCCGATGTGCCGATCTCAAAATGATACGTTGACGCGGACACTTGGCATCCAGTTTGCACGGAAATACGTGCCGGAGCAAATGTCTTCAAAACTCAGCAAATTTTATGTCAACGAGTCCAGAATGACGATACGAACTCAACGGTATATCCGAAACTGGATTCCGATGAGCCGATCTCAAAGTGATCCGTTGACTCGAAAAGTGGGACCCGCTTTGCACCGAAATACGTGCCAGGGCCCACATTCTCCAAATCAAGCAAATTTTATATGAAAACATGCCAGAACGACGCCACGAGTCTACTGGTGGTTTTAGAAATTTAATCCGAAGTGCCGGATTCAAAAATAGAATTTAACAAGTGCAAATTAAAGAATTCGGACGGCCAACTTTGGCGTCGAATTCAACCAACCAAACGTGCTTAAAATGAAACGAAATCTAATGGATACAGGAAGATGGTTATACCAGCTGCGCACAGGAACTGGTAGCGCGCCAACCGGAGCTGCGACGGCGAAGATACGAACCTGCGAAGTTGGCATCAAAAAACTGTCCAAAAATAGTTCAATTTAAAACGTCAACTTGGTGGCCAGTTTTGAGGTATCAAACGACATAATTAACGGACGAAAATTGACAGGAGTGAAGATGCATATACCGAGATTGCGACGGAGCAAAAAGTTCACCGATCCAACGGTCGGATTGACCAGAAAATTCGTACGAAGTCGCTGCGACGAAGTGCCATTTCCGAGTTCAAAACTCGCGCGTCACGACGGGATTTCGTGCGAAATGCACGAATAGCCTATTGTTCGCGTCGGGAATGTCGAAGATGGCCGGGAAGGGGTCGCCCGAGGTCGCGCATGGCTGGGGGGTTGGCCGGTGGCCGGTGGCCGCGCAGTGGCGCGTGGCCGGCGGCGTGCGCGCGCTGCCGTGCGCTGCCGCTGCTATTGCTTCTTTGCTGCGCTGCTGCTGCTGCTCACGCTCGCGGGGGCGGGCTTGGCCGACCACGGCGGTGGCGTGGTCGCCGGTGGTGGCGGAGTGGTGGAGGTGCATGGTGGTGATGGTGGTGAGTATGATGGTGATGATGATAATGAAGATGATGAAGTTGATGATGGTGATGAAGTGGTGGAGAGTAGGAGGAGGAGAGGGAGGTGGTCGCCAGGGTGGTGGCCGGCCGAGCACGGAGGGCGTGGTGGTGGTGTTCGTGTGTACATGAGGGGTGGGGAGGAGTGATGTAATTGTGTGTATATAAGTGTGTGTGAGTGTATATATGGAAAGAGAGAGTGAGTGAGACTAGAGAGAGAGTGAGATATTATTATAGATAGAGAGAAGTCGATTTGGGGGGGTGCTGTCACGCCCCAAAACCAGAATACTGGAGAGCGGAGGCAGACATAGCCAGCTACGTATATTGAAATGGAAACCACCTCGATATACGGTCACGGCTGTCTAGATATGTGAGGGTTTTCTACAAGCCAACAGTCTCTTATGGTCATGAACAAGCCTAGTGTCTCAATCACCACAAGTAAGTAAAGTCGCAAGATGTATGATCATTAAATATACAATAATAAGGCGTCCCAAATATTACATATTCAGCTGATCATGAGGCTAGTCGTTACAAAATGTTAGGACTAGCAAGAGTTTAGTCATACATGATCAACCCTAGGATTTGGCAATCATGTTTACAGCCCGTAGGCAGACAGTAAGTAAAAGTGCTCCGAGCTAACAGGTGCTCGTCGGCTAAACGCCTCAAAAGAATAATTTTTATAATAGAGTGAGCGAAACAAAATAGAAAACCCACTCTTGGCCCGAATTCCGTCTAGTGTTCACCATTGGGCTGGAAGCTTGGTAGATCCTCGGGAGCTGCTCCGAAATCTGGCCACACAAAACCAGCTGGGTCAACCCCAGAAAGAGCAAGTGCCACAAGGGGGCCACGAAATAAGAACAAAAGTCAGCAATCAGTACAGAAAAATCTAATATTAAAACTAAAATTACTAAAATATGTCAGGATGATATAAGACGAGATAACCATGGAACTATTCCGATAGCCAGGTTACAACACGTAAACCAAACAAGGACCGGGGTTGTAACCCTTCATCTGAACAGAGCTTGGTTTCCCACCATTTATCGGCAAGATACTAATGTAAGTAATCAAGACAGGAAGCAATCTTGCATGGGATCAAGACATGACTAGACTGGTTATACCTCATTCAATCAATCACGGCCAAACAGATCCTACGGCTTACTACTTTAACTAACTAGGGTTATCACAGGCCTAATTACTAACAAGATGCAGTGAGATTGTTCCACAGCCACAAGCCCTGCAGACCATCCAGGTTACCCAGGACGAAAGATTAGGGTTGAATTCAGGTGGGTACATCGCCCAGAAGACAAATGTACCCTTAGATGACTTAGAGGGTGCAACACGCGACGGTGTGCTGGAAATGTGCCCTATTCGACGGCAGGCTACAGATCCCAAGAGCGCCCAGGTAACGGAATTGCCTGTAGTTGTGTCATCTCTTCATGACTACTGTATTATTCTAGTTTTTAACCTTAATCCATTTTAGTAGGTACTCCTGACCGTGGTACTCAGGAGTCTCATCCTAGACATGATGCGAGACTGGACAAGTAAATTTAACAAGCAAGCAAGAAAGAACCACCCACGGTGTCAAGACAGGTCAAACTAAGTTATCAGGTCATGTCAAGTCAGGAGTGCGCCGTCACGGGCCACTATCAAGTCAGGTTGATCATGTCAGGAGTGCACCACTACGGGTCACTGTCGTGTTATGCAAGTTCCTTGCCATACCAAGCCATGTACAATAGTCATTCCAAACACATTAAGTAAAATCAAGTTCATGACAAAAGGCGTAAGGATATAAAATGGACATAAAATATCTAATAGAATATCAATATATAGGGCTATAGAAGAGCCAAGCTTAAAGGAATAAAACCAAAACTCCAAGAGCCAATGGGTTAAGCAAGGGTCAGGGGAGCAGCGTACGAAAAGTCACGCACGCTGAAAGAGCTGCGTACGTGAAAAGTCATGCACGCTGAGAGAGTAGCGTGGGTGAAAAGTCACGCACGCTACAGAGAGCAGCGTGGGTGAAAAGTCACGCACGCTCAAGGGAGCTGCATACGTGAAAAGTCACGCACGCTCAAGGGAGCAGTGTACGTGAAAAGTCACGCACGCTGAGAGAGTAGCGTAGGTGAAAAGTCACGCACGCTACAGAGAGCAGCGTGGGTAAAAAGTCACGCACGCTACAGGGAGCAGCGTGGGTAAAAGTCACGCACGCTACAGGGAGCAGCGTGGGTAAAAAGTCACGCACGCTATAGGGAGCAGCTGCGTGAAAAGTCACGCACGCTCAAGTGAGCAGCTGCGTGAAAAGTCACGCCCGCTCAAGTGAGCAGCTGCGTGAAAAGTCACGCACGCTCAAGTGAGACACGCTTCCAACAGGAAGCGTACTCAAGGCTGCGTGGCGTAAGCTAAGAAGCTCTGCCACTGCTCACTGTCTTCTCCAGACAGCAAGAACACCATGGCTGAACCCAAAGCTTTGAAAGTTCACAACTTGGCCATCCGAACTCCAAATCCGGATTTCCAAAGCTCTAACTTAGATGAAACTGAAGGCTCTTCCACATGGAAGCATCAAAGACCCATAAAATCCAACTAAAGTAGATCAAACCATGCAAAATTCGAAAATAGCTAAACCTAGATCTAGAACAAAGGAAGCTCCAAATCACAAAATAGCAAGAACTAATGTTGATCACCATGTCCTAATCTAGCAAATGTACAAATAAAAGAGGGTCCTCATGTAGTGGCAAGATGCACTTGCCTAGGGTTAGGAGAGTTGTGGAGGAAGGAGAAGAAGAAGAAGAAGAAGGAAATAAATGAGAGAATAAAGAGGAGAGAGAAAAGTAGGTAGAGTTTTAATGGTGGAGGTTGTGGTGTGTTGAGGGTGGAGTGTAGGCTAATGGTGATCCAATGCTCAAATAAACCGAACCAAACCAAACCAACCCAATCCAAATTAAAATCGAGCCATGACAAAACCCGAAATACGAGAAATACTGAAATTCCATAAGTCGAAAAAAATAAAAATACATGCCAAAATTCAGATACGAGTATAAATACGAAATACAGAAAATACGGGAAATGAGGGTGACAACTCTACCCACCTTAAAAGAATTCCATCCTCAGAATTTAATCAAGGAGCTAGAGATTGCCACGACAAGCTACACTAAGCACAGGCAAGCTACACTAAGCAGTCCAATCATACAATGCAAGCAAGAAAGGGAAAATATAAGGCATAAGAAAGACATTATACCTCACGAGTCAAACAGGTAGGGATATCGCGATCGGATGTCGTCCTCACGCTCCCATGTTGACTCACCCAGATAGTGATAACCCCAAGGAATACGGACTAATTTAATAGTCTTGTTCTTGAGTATCTTTTTCTCTGGTCCAAAATAGACACGGGCCTCTCCTCATACGAAAGGTTGGTACCAACAACCAATTTCGAATGGTCTAGGATGTGGCTCGGGTCCGGAATATACCATCGTAATTGGGACACATGGAATACATCATGTACCTCACTTAGCGATGGCGGAAGAGCGAGACGATAGGATACGTCTCCTACTCGCTCTAGAATATCGAATGGCCCTCTATACCTAGGACTAAGCTTTTCCCGCATGCCAAAGCGAATGACGCCGCGGTTAGGCGAGATCCTAAGGAATACATGGTCACCGACAGCAAATTCTAAGGGACGCCGATGAGCATCGGCCCAATGGCGCTGGCGGTCCTGGGCAACTCGGAGGTGATCTCTGACCTTCCTGACCACTTCAACCGTCTGGGAAATCAACTCGGGCCCGAGCATCTGCCTCTCTCCGACATCGTCCCATGCTAGCGGGGATCTGCACTTCCTGCCATAAAGAGCCTCGAAAGGTGCCATTTGGATACTGGCCTGATAACTGTTGTTGTACGAGAATTCCACCAGGTACAGATGATTCTCCCATGAACCACCGAAGTCAAGGGTACAAGATCTCAACATATCTTCAAGAGTCTGGATTGTGCGCTCTGATTGACCATCCGTCTGTGGGTGATAAGCTGAGCTGAACTGAAGACGAGTCCCCAAGCTCTTCTACAAGCTGCGCCAATAGTGTGATGTGAATTTTGAATCCCTGTCTGAGGTGATGCTGACTGGCACACCGTGAAGCCTGACGATCTGCCTGAGGTACATCTCTGCTAGCTGTGCCGTCGACTGTCCAACTCTGAATGGGAGAAAGTATGCCACCTTAGTAAGCCTGTCCACAATTACCCAAATAGCATCTCTGCCGGCCGGAGATCTGGGCAATCCGGTCACGAAATCTATGGTTATATGTTCCTATTTCTATTCTGGGATTGGTAAGGGTTGAAGAAGTCCAGCGGGCCTCTGATGTTCAGCTTTAACCTGTTGGCAAACCAAACACCGAGAGACAAACCGGGCTATCTCTTTCTTCAAGCCATTCCACCAAAAATGCTGACGAATATCACGGTACATCTTCGTACCACCCGGATGAATAGAATATTGTGAACTGTGGGCTTCTGCCATAACTTCCTGTCTGATATCTCCACTAGGTACACAAAGACGAGTGCCGTACCGAAGTGTACCGTCTTCATGGATACATAACTCTGGCCTTCTTCCTGCTTCACACTCTGCTCTGAGTCGCTGGATCTTGGAATCTGTTGACTGCGCCACCCGGATTCTCTCAACTATGCTGGACTGAACCTGTAGACTGACCATCAATGCCACACTGGTTGGAAGAACCACTTCAATTCCCATCTTCTGAAGATCTGCCAATAATTCTGGTTACGCCGTCAGGAAATAAACTCCGGCTCTCCTGCTCAATACATCTGCTACAACGTTGGTCTTCCCGGGATGATACTGCAAATCCACATCATAATCCACCAATAGCTCGAGCCATCTTCTCTGCCGCATATTAAGGTTCTTCTGGGTGAAAACATACTTCAGGCTCTTATGATCAGTAAAGATCTCTACTCTATCTCCGTACAAGTAGTGTCTCCACAACTTCAAAGCAAACACTACCGCCGCCAATTCCAAGTCATGGGTCGGGTAATTCTTTTCATGATCACGAAGTTGGCGTGACACATAAGATATTACCTTCCCATGCTGCATCAAGACACACCCCAATCCTCTGCCTGAAGCGTCGCAATAAACTGTGAATCCTCCGGTCCCATCTGGAAGGGTGAGAATGGAAGCCGTTATCAAACCTTGCTTCAACTTCTCAAATAATTCCTGACACTCTGTTGTCCAAACAAACGGCACATCCTTGCGGGTCAACTGGGTCATCGGCGCTGAAATCCTTGCGAAATCTGAAATGAACCGCCAGTAGTAGCCGGCCAATCCAAGGAAGCTGCGAACCTCTGCCACTGAGCTGGATACCGGTCATGACTCGATAGCCACAATCTTCTGGGGGTCCACTTCCACTCCTCCTCGGGTAATAATGTGACCCAAGTACGAAATGCGATCGAGCCAGAACTCGCATTTACTGAACTTGGCGTACAACTGATGCTCCCGAAGCGTCTGAAGGACGACTCTGAGATGCTGCTCATGCTCCGCTTCACTCTTGCTGTAGACCAGAATATCATCTAGGAACACGATCACAAATTGATCCAAGTAAGGCATAAAAATGCAATTCATGAGGTCCATGAATACGGCCGACGCATTGGTCGCTCCAAAGGGCATAACAAGGAACTCCTAATGTCCATACCTCGATCTGAAGGCTGTCTTCGGGATGTCCTGCTCTCTGACTCTGATCTGGTGGTACCCCGACCGCAATTCGATCTTCGAGAACACTGAAGCCCCTCTGAGCTGATCAAACAAGTCATCTATCCTCGAAAGAGGGTATCTGTTCTTGATTGTCACCGAATTCAAGGTACGATAATCAACACATAGCCTGGACGTACCATCCTTCTTTTTCACAAGAAGCATCGGGGCTCCCCAAGGCGATCCACTTGCACGGATGAATCCCTTGGTCCTCAGTTCTTCAATCATCTTGTATAAAATCTCCAATTCTGAATGCGCCATTCTGTAGACTCGCTCTGACACTGGTGCTGTCCCATGAATCAAGTCTATAGTGAACTCAATCTCCCGTTCTGGCGGCATCCCTGGAAGCTCCTCTGGAAAGACATCTGGAAACTCTTCAACTATCCGGGGTAACTGTGCTGCTGCTACTGCCATCCGCAATGCTGGGGGAGATGGCTCCACTGCGCCTCTGGAAAACGAAAACTCTGGCTCGCCGGGGATACTAAAGACAACTCTGCCAACATGGCAGTCTATCCTAGCATACTGGTTCCTCAACCAATCCATGCCTAGGACTACATCATAGTATGCCATAGGAAACTCTATGAATCTAGCGGGGAACTCCCTACCGCTAACTACGATCCGACACGAGGAAAATACTCGATCTACTCTCACAAGGCCATTACCAGTCAGTATATTGAGCCTCACTGATAATGACTCGGGCTCCAATCCTATCCGTGTTGCGAATCGTGCAGACATGAATGAATGCGATGCACCAGAATCAAACAATACCGAAGCTGGAAAGGAGTTGACGAGAATAGTACCTGCCACTACCTCACCTGGTGCAACTTCTTCTTCCATAGCCATTATCATGGCCTGACCTTGTCCTCTGGCTGCTGGTCCCCTCTGCTGGAAACCCCTCTACCTATTCTGGGTCTGAGCTTGGGCTTGTGCATACTGCTGGGGGTGTTGTTGCTGGAATGCCTGAGACTGAGGCGGCAAGGGCCTCGAAGACTGATACTGCTGCTGCTGAATTGGTGCTGGGGCCGGTCCTCTCACCGAAGAACTAGAAGGGTTGGATGCTGACGAACCACCCCTATTCGGGCAAGCCCCTATCCTATGATCTGCTGCCCCACAAGCCAGGCACAATCCCTGCGCCCTGCGGCAGTCTGCCACCACATGCCCTGGCTTTCCGCAATGAGAACATCCCATCGCGGAAGTCTGCTTCTACTTCGGCTGCTGCGGGTACGTCGGGGTCGAATGCTGAACCGACGTTACTGAGGCCGCCCGCCTCGGAGTCCCAATGGTCAATCCTCTAGCTGCCGGGGCTGGAGCTGATGATTGGTGCATCTGACTGTGGGACCGCTTCCTACTTTCGGTCCTATCCACGATCCTCTGGGAGGTGTACTCATGCCTCCTAGCTGACCTCAAGACTGCATCGAACGTCTGATGCTCGAACTGCACGACTGCCAACAAGATCTCTAAATGCAATCCCTGCTGGAACCGCTGGGCCCTATCAAACTCGGTCGCCACCAAGGTGGGGGCAAACCTACTGAGTCTAGAAAACTCTGATGCATAACTGTCAACTGTTCTGCCTCCTTGCTTCAAGTTCGTAAATCTGGTCTGCAGGTCGTACCGAGCCACAGCATCGAAATATTTTGTCTGGAATTTCTCCTTAAACACTGCCCAAGCAATGGGTGCCACTAATCCCATGGCCTGCGCCGCCCACCAATTGTGAGCTAAATCCAACAACTGCAGGCGTACCACTGCCACCTTCTCATTCTCGGGTGTCCTGGCTGCTTCTAGAATCACCTCGGTATCCTGAAGCCATGCATCCGCGGCAATCGCATCCTCGCTGCCGTCGAAGAAAAGAGGGTTCAATCGCTTGAAGCTGATGGCCGCCTGGTTCCCTGGATGTCCGCCTCGGTTCAAAGCATCTTGAACTGTCTGGTACAGGGCGTCGCTTCAACGATCCTGGGAAGCTATCAAGGTTCTGATGAGGCCTACTAAGGTACCATCATCTGGCTCTGCGGGCTGGACGGACCGAACTGGTGATTCTCTTCCAGTAGGCACAACTCTGGAGGCTACCCCGGAATGCTGGGCTTGATCTCCGGGTTGCTGCTGATCTGCGGGAAGTGCTCCACCTCGTCGATCGGTAGGACCAGGTACAGTGCCGCTGAAGAAGACGACACAGGGAACAATAAGGAAAGGACCAGGACAGATCAACGATATAAGCACAGGATCAGGGCAAGAATCCAGGGATTCAGAGGATACGAACAGAAATCAAGGACAAGTACTGATTGAGACATCTATCTGGTAAACCCCCACACATCTTGATTTACAAGACCTGCATGGGCCACCACTTAAACCATGTCACGCCCCAGAACCAGAATACTGGAGAGCGGGGGCAGACATAGCCAGCTACGTATATTGAAATGGAAACCACCTCGACATACGGTCACGGCTGTCTAGATATGTGAGGGTTTTCTACAAGCCAACAGTCTCTTATGGTCATGAACAAGCCTAGTGTCTCAATCACCACAAGTAAGTAAAGTCGCAAGATGTATGATCATTAAATATACAATAATAAGGCGTCCCAAATATTACATATTCAGCTGATCATGAAGCTAGTCGTTACAAAATGTTAGGACTAGCAAGAGTTTAGTCATACATGATCAACCCTAGGATTTGTCAATCATGTTTACAGCCCGTAGGCAGACAGTAAGTAAAAGTACTCCGAGCTAACAGGTGCTCGTCGGCTAAACGCCTCAAAAGAATAATTTTTACAATAGAGTGAGCGAAACAAAATAAAAAAACCCACTCTTGGCCCGGATTCCGTCTAGTGTTCACCATTGGGCTGGAAGCTTGGTAGATCCTCGGGAGCTGCTCCGAAATCTGGCCACACAAAATCAGCTGGGTCAACCCCAGAAAGAGCAAGTGCCACAAGGGGGCCACGAAATAAGAACAAAAGCCAGCAATCAGCACAGAAAAATCTAATATTAAAACTAAAATTACGAAAATATGTCAGGATGATATACGACGAGATAACCATGGAACTATTTCGATAGCCAGGTTACAACTCGTAAACCAAACAAGGACCGGGGTTGTAACCCTTCATCTGACCAGAGCTTGGTTTCCCACCATTTATCGGCAAGATAATAATGTAAGTAATCAAGACAGGAAGCAATCTTGCATGGGATCAAGACATGACTAGACTGGTTATACCTCATTCAATCAATCACGGCCAAACAGATCCTACGGCTTACTACTTTAACTAACTAGGGTTATCACAGGCCTAATTACTAACAAGATGCAGTGAGATTGTTCCACAGCCACAAGTCCTGCAGACCATCCAGGTTACCCAGGACGAAAGATTAGGGTTGAATTCAGGTGGGTACATCGCCCAGAAGACAAATGTACCCTTAGGTAACTTAGAGGGTGCAACACGCGACGGTGTGCTGGAAATGTGCCCTACTCGACGGCAGGCTACAGATCCCAAGAGCGCCCAGGTAACGGAATTGCCTGTAGCTGTGTCATCTCTTCATGACTACTGTGTTATTCTAGTTTTTAACCTTAATCCATTTTAGTAGGTACTTCTGACCGTGGTACTCAGGAGTTCCATCCTAGACATGATGCGAGACTGGATAAGTGAATTTAACAAGCAAGCAAAAAAGAACCACCAACGGTGTCAAGACAGGTCAAACTAAGTTATCAGGTCATATCAAGTCAGGAGTGCGCCGTCACGGGCCACTATCAAGTCAGGTTGATCATGTCAGGAGTGCACCACTATGGGTCACTGTCGTGTTATGCAAGTTCCTTGCCATACCAAGCCATGTACAATAGTCATTCCAAACACATTAAGTAAAATCAAGTTCATGACAAAAGGCGTAAGGATATAAAATGGACATAAAATATCTAATAGAATATCAATATATAGGGCTATAGAAGAGCCAAGCTTAAAGGAATAAAACCAAAACTCCAAGAGTCAATGGGTTAAGCAAGGGTCAGGGGAGCAGCGTACGAAAAGTCACGCACGCTGAAAGAGCTGCGTACGTGAAAAGTCACGCACGCTGAGAGAGCAGCGTGGGTGAAAAGTCACACACGCTACAGAGAGCAGCGTAGGTGAAAAGTCACGCACGCTCAAGGGAGCTGCGTACGTGAAAAGTCACGCACGCTCAAGGGAGCAGTGTACGTGAAAAGTCACGTATGCTGAGAGAGTAGCGTAGGTGAAAAGTCACGTACGCTACAGAGAGCAGCATGGGTAAAAAGTCACGCACGCTACAGGGAGCAGCGTGGGTAAAAGTCACGCACGCTACAGGGAGCAGCGTGGGTAAAAAGTCACGCACGCTACAGGGAGCAGCTGCGTGAAAAGTCACGTACGCTCAAGGAAGCAGCTGCGTGAAAAGTCACGCACGCTCAAGGGAGCAGCTGCGTGAATTTCACGCCCGCTCAAGTGAGCAGCTGCGTGAAAAGTCACGCACGCTCAAGTGAGACACGCTTCCAACAGGAAGCGTACTCAAGGCTGCATGGCGTAAGCTAAGAAGCTCTGCCACTGCTCACTGTCTTCTCCAGACAGCAAGAACACCATGGCTGAACCCAAAGCTTCGAAAGTTCACAACTTGGCCATCCGAACTCCAAATCTGAATTTCCAAAGCTCTAACTTGGGTAAAACTGAAGGCTCTTCCACATGGAAGCATCAAAGACCCATAAAATCCAACTAAAGTAGATCAAACCATACAAAATCCAAAAATAGCTAAACCTAGATCTAGAACAAAGGAAGCTCCAAATCATAAAATAGCAAGAACTAATGTTGATCACCATGTCCTAATCTAGCAAATGTACAAATAAAAGAGGGTCCTCATGTAGTGGCAAGATGCACTTGCCTAGGGTTAGGAGAGTTGTGGAGGAAGGAGAAGAAGAAGAAGAAGGAAATAAATGAGAGAATAAAGAGGAGAGAGAAAAGTAGGTAGAGTTTTAATAGTGGAGGTTGTGGTGTGTTGAGGGTGGAGTATAGGCTAATGGTGATCCCATGCTCAAATAAACTGAACCAAACCAAACCAACCCAATCCAAATTAAAACCGAGCCATGACAAAACCCGAAATACAAAAAATATCGAAATTCCACAAGTCGAGAAAAATAAAAATACATGCCAAAATTCAGATACGAGTATAAATACGAAATACGGAAAATACGGGAAATAAGGGTAACAGGTGCTCCTGCTGTAAACGAGGGTTGGTGAGGTGTGTGTTTGTGTAGGTGTTGTAAGAGAGAGAGAGATGTTTGTATGTATATATAATATGTTGAAGAGAGAGAGAGAGATAGATAGAGATATTAATTTGAGAGAGAGAGAGAGAGAAAATATGGAGAGGGGGAAAAGTAGGTCGGCCAAGGGGGGGAGTGCTGTGAGGTGGAGGGGTTGGGGTTGTGTGTGTTTGTTTATTATAGGGAAGAGAGTGAGAGAGTTATATATATATATATATATATATATATATATATATATATATATATATATATATATATATATATATATATATATATATAATGAGATATTTATAAAATAGAGAGAGGAAGAGACATTTTTCAAAATAGGAAAAAAGGAAAAATTAAGTGGGGTACTTGGACAGTCATGAGAGGACAACGTGGAGCTAGGGTTCGGTCGAGCCGGGTCGGGTCAAAATCGGACCGGGTGAAATAATCGAATTAAAATAGGATTTTATAATCATGGATAAATAAATAATATACGGGGACTCCAATAAATGGGACACAAGTTTAATGTGGGTAGTGGGCTTCATGTGGACCACGTCCATACTTTAAGTCGCCTAGGTTGGATCGATGTCGAGTCCCGAAATTAAATTGAAAAATAAATCAGGTTTTACGGTAGATAATAAATCGGCCTAAATTGACCCGAAAGTTGTGCGAAGAAAATGAAGCACAAAATAGAGTGTCTGAGTGGGACACGAAGGTCATGGGTGAAGAGCGTCTCAAGTAGATCATCCATGAGAAGTTGGTTCTAAGAAAACGACTGGTCTGATGCTCCTAAATTAAAAGTCACGGTGACGTGCAAACGAAGATCAAAAATAAAAGTGGGAATAATTATTCAATGATTAATTGGTCTAAATTGACTCGAAGTTGCGCGATACAAAAAGAGCACAAGAGAACGAGTTCAAGTGGGACACGTATATCAAAACGAAGATAATCTTGTCTACTTCAAAACTCGTGAAGAGAGTTTATAGAGATTGGTATCCCTGACGCTCCAGAAGTCAAAGTCATAAAAAGGTACATTAATGATCTAAACAATTAAATAATAATATATTTATCGAAAACAATTCATTCAGAAAAATAAAAATAAACCCTGAAATTCAGGGGGCTTACAGCAGTAGGAGGAGCAGGAGGTGGAGCTGAAGCAGTCATGCTACGACGAGATAACTGAAGAAACTTGGGCTCAGGGTCCTGAGTATAAGTCGACAGATCGATATCGAAGCGCTGAAAGATGCGTGGGAAAATCATCGCGTAAGAGAGATTTCTATCTCTTGCACGACAACGACCCATCATCTGAATCATGGTCTTAGGAGCAGAAAATGGAATCCCCTTAAGAATGTGGTACATGGCGGACAGCTCAAGAGAAGTCACATCATCCTTT
>JANAVB010001675.1:0-40440 GCA_029216955.1 Iris pallida | reverse complement strand
AAAGAAGAAGAAACAAAAAGAAGAAGAAGAAGATGAGCTAAACGAACTAGATGAATTTTCAGAAGAGGACTAAATCTGTATGTTTGTTTTATCATCATATTTGACACTTTAGCGACACTTTTATCATATAAATCTATGACACTTTAGTGGCACTTTTATCTGTGACTATGAGATTTTTGAAAAATTTGTGATGTCTATCATATAAATATGTATATTTATTTTATTGTCATATGTTATTATCAGGTATGCCTAGGCCCGGATGACGCAGGATATTATGTTAGGCAGTCCCGTCTGCCTCGGGCTGGAGATACAGATTTCGTACCCTCATCCTCATTTCCGAGTATGCCATTGTACCGTTCTGTTCCCGGTCCATTACCGGGACAGGGCAGTTCCAGCATGTTGGCGACTCCTCTCTCGTCGTCCAGCATTTCTGATCTCGCGTCCAGCATTCCTCCCCGCGTCCAACATTCCTTCTGCCGACGACTCCATAGGAAGAGCCGACGCTGAGCAAATGGAGGACAGAGATCAGACTGATCCTGTCCAGCCAGGAGGTGAGAGCGACCCTCCATGCGCTCCCCCGGACGAGATGCGTATGGAGATTTGGACGGACGGGCCTACGAAGTAAGTTAATTAGTTATATATATTTCTCAAATGATTATATGTAAATATATATTCATAAATTTATTATTGTATAGATATCGGCCTCCTGCAGTACAGAGACAGCTGGGGTTATTTCTGAGGCAGAACTATGGTGGGCCTTGGATTAACTACTCAGATGCTCCCGCAGATAGGAAGGCCTTTTGGTTGGCCCACTTCAAGGTAAAAAATTTGTCTATTTTTAAATTTTAATAATCATTTGTGAATATTATATAACTTTTCTATTTTACTTCTTGTAGAGGGCCTATTTCTATCCACCACACCGGGCGGCAAAGATCGAGGCCCAATTTTCTGCCGTCGCAGGCAAGCTCATCCGTGATGCGATCCACGACCAGAAGTCTCGTGATCGCTCCAGAAAGCCAATCCATGGCTGGATCACGCCAGAGCAGTAGACTGCGATGAAGGCTAGATTCGTCGAGGCCAGGTACCAGGAGCGGTCTGACAAGGCCAAGGTGGCGGTCGAGCGCCAGTAAGTGTGGTGGCTCCATTCCGATGATGGAGCATTTTCGTCAACTGGTATGTTTTCTATGACAGACATCATTTTATATATAGTTGGATAGAATGTTTAATACTAATAATAGATAATATATTTTAACAGGTAAAAAAGGGTGAGGACCCGAACATGGTGACCGTCTTTTTGGTCACCCATCGGAGGGCTGGGGAGTTCATTGACGAGAGGGCGACGCAGGCCTATGTACGTTCTATTCTTTATATTAATTTACTATAATTTAGAAAATAGGAAAATAGATATCAATATAGACTTTAGCAAACACTTACACGTTAGCAAACATTGTTCTAGGCCGAGTTTGTTCGGCTACAAGAGGAGGCGGCTGCTGCTGCTAGTGCGCCAGCAGAGGGAGGGGCTGGTACTTTCTTCCAGCCACCTACAGCTCCATCGTCGGACGACCTCTGGATGACCGCCATTGGCGGTCTTCAGAAGGGTAAGTACTACGGTATGGGATCCTACGACACGTTTTTGGCTTCAGAGTCATCCCGGGCCCCCTCTGTCAGGACACAGTCTCCAGCTTCACAGGCGTCGTCACGAGCTCAGGATATTCGTCGTCAGATCGATGAGCTGCGCCGCGAGTTATAGCAGCAGATTTCTGATCACCTTACCGCAGAGCAACGATCCGACCCTCCGATGATCACCGGACGATTTGATGCGGTCGAGCGCAGTATACAGGAGCTGATGAGTATGCAGCAGGCTACAGCTGCCAGCTTACACACGCTCACCGAGTCTACGCAGCGTACAGAGTATAAACGGGTCGAGATGGAGGGATCGCAGAGGACCATATCTGCCTCACTCACTCAGGTATCGGCTTCGATTGAGGAAAGTACTCCGAGGATGGTGAGTACCCTTACTGCGCATGGTGAGCGACTACGAGAGCTGGAGCAGATACGTCCTCTCGGTCCATCGACGCCGCCGACTCCAGACATTGCACTGCCTCCTACTTCCCCTACGGTACAGCTCACACATGAGCAGTATAAGTACATGCTATCCCAGATGCGCGGCAGGGGTCCTCAATGATCCAGTAGATTTTTTTATTATCTTTGTATGTATTGGCCCTATGGGCCCATTGACCATTATGTATACTGATTTTCATTATTATTTGACTCTGTTGGACATGTATGTTTGTTGGACATGTATGTTTGTGATATAATATTTAATTTGTTGGTATTTTCATTGAGTACATGTATGATATTTAGTTATAGACTGTTATGATGGGAGACTGTTATTCATCTATTAGTTGTAGACTGTTATGATGGAAGACTATTAATTATGATGATATCTGCGACGGGGATGACAAATATACCTACTCTGGGTTATAAGCGATGATCTGATATACAAAGGAGGTGCTGTCAAAATTTTAAAAAAATAATGTATATTTTTGTGATGATGTGGTTCTGTGTTTATAGTGTATGTGAAGTGCAGTGTTCGGAACCATCGATAGTTTCGATTACTGTTGTATGTTTTATCTTGGACAAAAAGAGCAACTGTTCAGGGTGTACTTCTGAGAGCTTCATTTTCACATCCTTTACTCTCTCGGGACGTCGTACATGATCCCGAGAAGGTGAAGGACGTAAAGGAAGCTCTGAGAAGTGCACCCTGAACTGTTGCTCTTTGTATCCAAGATAAAACATAGAACAGTAAGCGAAACTGTTGATGGTTCGAACACTGCACTTCACACACACTGTAAACACAGACACACAACATAACAAAAATACACATTATATTTTTTTAAATTTTTTTCAGTATTTTGCGACGGATAGCGACAGGTCTGCGATGGATAGCAACGTATGGAGACGTCGCTATTATGTCGTTAATTAGCGACGTTACGTCGCTGTACGTCGCTACTGTGCTGACGTGGCAGGCCATGTCATCATATAAATAGAATAAAACGTCACTACGTAGTTGCTCTACGTTGCTAATTTTGTGACGTATAGTTTTTGTCGCTCTTCGTCGCTAAATTTGCGATGGCCCAGCGACACGGCAGTGACGTCGCAAACAGCGATGTAGGGCAATAAATTTGTCATTTGCGACTAGCTTTTTATGACCTTCATTTTTCGTCGCTAATTAACTTTAGCGACGTATTTTCCCTAATTAGCGACGTATCTGGACGTCGCTAATCTGGCTTATTTTAGTAGTGAGAGTAGCAGGAGGTACGGGCGCAGGTTGCCCAAGAGCAGGTGCATCAGCCTGAGCGTCAAACCCGGAATGCTCGAACTCAGCGGAAGACTCGACAGCTGTCTGAAGCTGCCTTGCCTTAGACAAAAAGGCAGGGGCTGGAAGGAACTGGCACTCATCGAAAGGAACATGAAATGCTCGAAAGACCATCGACAAATAGAGAGCATAGACCAATGATCAAGGCCACTTCCTTGCACTAATCATCCAGTCTATCATAGTGGTGAAAGGTTGAACGGGACATAGAAGTGAAGGTGATAGAGGGCAGAGATCTGAAAATAAGAGACTTCATCAGTCGATCCCGCTTTGGGCAAGATCGTGGAGAAGACGATACGATGAATCTCGTAGAAATATGGTTTAAGGAATTTTGCAAGTAACTTGCGTGGACGTGTGTTAGGAGTACACAAATCATCCTTGAAACTCTCAAGGCGATCCATCGAAAATTGAAACTTGCGTGCATCAACAAGTTTCTCCCAAGAGTTAGGTTCCGAAATCTCGAGATATTCTACAAGTTCAAAATCATCAAAAGAGATGTCGATCCCGGCGACACGAGAATAGAGTCGTGTGTCGTCAAAAGTAAGATTACAGTAAAACATCTGGATCACAAATATATAAGTGAAGTTGTAGAAACTAACTCATCAAGACAAAGATCATGAAATAATGAGTCATAACAAGAAAATATTATAAAATTGATAGGATGACCCGCACACACAGGCCGTGAAAAAATCATTGAACCATTAATTTGTTGATTCCAATAAAAAAAATTTGATCATCGAATGTGTTGGGGTCATTGGGTTGTGGTGGATTGAAAAGTGGATGAATGGGTTGATCATCTCGAGGAGGAGGGTTCGATGAGGAAGCACCCTCGGTTCTAGCCCCTTTCCTCTATTGAACAACCTAGGTGCCATTGATAAGATAGAAATTTGAAATATGAGATAGAAAAAAAGATAGTTATACCTCAAGAGATTAGTAGAATATGGAAGAGAATGATGCACAAGCTATGCTCATTGAGTTTGGAAAAGAAAACCACACTAGATAGAGAAATTTAGGGTTAGGGTTTGGAGAGGATGAAGTAGGAGAGGTTTTAGAGGAGGCAATGGAGAGGAGAGAGAGGGAGAACCCGAATATATGAAAGGGGGTTCGCTGGTCGGGTTGATCCTGGACCGTAGGATCAGAAAGGATGGATGGCTGAGAGCATCTGGAAGTTCTGGAATGACCAGACCGAATTCGGCCCGAACTCTATGTGAGGAAGAGTTCGGCCCGAGTTCTGGGTTCTGGGACCAGAACTGAAGTTTAAAAAAAATTGCCAAGTTTGAAAAAATAGGCAGGAGTGATAATGATTAAAAAACTCAAAAGTAAATGGCCAAGTTGGAAAATTGCAAATGTAAATTGAATGGAGTAAATGTAAATAAAGTTAGAAATTTGAATAAAGCAAGTTAGAAAATGAAATTAAACCATGTAATAAACAAATTTATGACATAAATCATTACGATGAAAATGCCATGGGGTAGCTTTAGGGGCCGGATCCCAGCTAGCGGTAGTCCGAAGACTAGTGCACCGTGTCGCTTAGGCTTTTACGCCTTGTTGTCAGAAGGACCCTTTCGGCTTGTACCCATAGCAAAGTCATCATAAAGAAACATGACATAATCGATATTACGTAGGCCAATTTAATGAATAACTGTTTCATCCAAAATTCCTAAGTCACGACAAAGAAAGTTGAATCGCTCTTCGAATAGTGGTTTAGTAAAGAAATCTGCCAGCTGACGATCAGTGTCAATAAATTCTAAATTTATAGTGCCATTTTGTTGATGATCACGCAAAAAGTGGTAACGAATTTCAATGTGTTTCGTGCGTGAGTGACATATAGGGTTCTTAGTAAGGTTGATAGCACTAGTGTTATCACAGAATATAGGAATGTGCGTAAAAGATAGGTTGTAGTCTGCAAGGGTTTGTTTCACCTACATTTGTACACAACAACGACCAGATGCGATATATTCATCTTCTGTTGTGGATAGTGTGACAGAATTCTGCTTCTTGTTAAACCAAGAGACTAGTGCCTTGCGTAATAAATGACACGTACTGTTGGTACTTTTACGATCGACTTTGCATCCCGCAAAATCAGCATCCGAATAACCAATAAGGTCAAAGGATGTAGATTTGGGATACCACAAGCCCACTGTAATAGTACCTTAAGGTATCGAAAGATACGCTTAACGGCGGACATGTGTGATTCCTTAGGACTAGCTTGATAGCGAGCACACAGATAAACACTAAACATGATATCGGGACAACTAGCAGTTAGGTAAAGTAGACTACCAGTCATACCTCGATACTTATGTTGGTCAACAGGTTTGCCGCTTTCATCGGGTTCCAGCTTGGTCGAAGTAGCCATGGGAGTGTTGATTGGTTTGACGTTGTCAATATCAAACTTCTTCAGCATATCCTTTGTGTATTTTGACTGACTGATGAATGTTCCTTGCAAAGTTTGTTTGACATATAATCCAAAGAAGTAGGTGAGCTCCCCCATCATGCTCATCTCAAATTCGTTCTGCATACACTTAGCAAAATCATGGCATAGATTTTCATTAGTGGACCCAAATATGTATCATCAACATAAATTTGAACTAAAAGAATGGTGTCTTGAAAACTTTTGATAAAAATTGTAGTACCAATCTTCCCTTTTGAAAAACCTTTATCTAGTAACAAATTGCTTAGGCGTTCATACCAAGCTCTGGGGGCTTGTTTGAGGTCGTATAGCGCTTTCTTAAGCTTGAAAACGTGGTCGGGAAATTTTGATTTTCAAAACCAGGGGGTTGTTTTACAAAAACTTCCTCCTTAATAAAACTATTCAGAAAAGTACTTTTGACATCCACTTAAAAAAGTTTAAAATTCTGAAAGTTTGCAAAGGCACAAAGCATCCGAATGGATTCAAGTCTTGCAACAGGAGCATACGTCTCATCGTAGTCGATGCCTTCTCTTGGTTGTATCCTTGAGCTACTAGACGAGCTATGTTGCAAGTGACTGAACCATCTTCATTTACTTTGTTACGAAAAACCCATTTTGTACCAATAATCGAATTGTGAGCTGGTTTAGGAACAAGTTCCCAGACCTGTCTTCTTTCAAATTGGTTGAGTTCTGCTTGCATAGCAAAATCCAAAATTCATCATTAAAAGCTTCTAAAACAGTTTTAGGCTCAATTTGCAAAATAAAAGCAGTGCTAGCAATAGAATCTCTTAACGATGATCGAGTACTTACTCCGCGTGATACCTCACCTATTACCAAGTTTTCTGGATGTGATGGCTTGCACTCGAACTTCTTCGGCAAGCCCTCCAGAGAATTGGTTGCAGGGGTGGTATTCGTCGGTGTGGAAGTTGATGGTTCAACATCATTGTCAGGGATAGCTGTTGCATTATTTTTCTTATCAAAAGACACATTAGTAGATTCTTCTACAATCATTGAGCGTTTGTTGAATACTCTATATCCTTTACTCTTGGCAGCATAGCCAAGAAAATACCGTCATCAGCTTTGGCATCAAACTTGCCTAAGTTGTCTTTGGTATTTAGGATAAAATAACGACAACCGAACACTCTAAAATATAAGATATTAGGAGTCCTACCAAACCAAAGCTCATAGGGTATTTTCTTCGAAATGGGTCGAATAAGCACCCTATTTAAAATATGGCAAGCTGTACTGACAGCTTCTGCCCAAAAATTTCAGAAATAAAAATTTATTCAACATGACTCTAGCCATATCGTCAAGAGTCCTATTCTTTCGCTCCACAACACCATTTTGTTGAGGAGTTCTAGGACAAGAAAACTCATGATCAAAACCATTTATTTTACAAAACTTTTCAAAATTAGAATTTTTGAATTCGCCTCCATGATCACTTCGGATTCGAGTAATCATGTAGCCTTTTTCGTTTTGGACCTTTTTGGCAAATATTTTGAAAATTGAAATAGCATCGCTTTTGTTTGAAAGGAAGAAAACCCAAGTAAATCTTGAAAAATCATCTACAATAACAAAAGCATAGAGTTTTCCACCAAGACTAGCTACTCTACTGGAACCAAATAAGTCCATGTACAGTAATTACAAGGGTCTAGTAGTACTTACAGTGTTTATGGATTTAAAATAAAATTTGGTTGCCTTATTCAGTTCACATTCGGCACATACCGTATCCTTCTTGAATGTGATGTCAGGCAGACCTCTTACTAACTTTTTTGTCGATAGCCTGGATATAGTATCCATATTGGCATGACCAAGACGCTGGTGCCATAAGAGTCTTTCATCCTTGTGGCATAGAGGCATCTTCCTGCACTGTTAGTATTTCTGGATAGATATAAAATAAATGTTATCTTCTCTTATCCCTTCAAAAGCAATATCTTCCGTTGACCTATCATAAATATAGCATTTATTCTTTCCAAAGTTAATATCATATCCATGATCAGCAAGATGACTAATGCTGAGCATGTTATGCTTTAACTCGGTCACTAGGCAGACATTCTTTATTATAGGAGAAGGAGGATAACTAATAGTACCATTACCTATGATGTAGCCCGTTAAATTGTTACCGAAGGATACAATCCTTCTCTCTTCATCGATAGTGATACGAAAAGATTTACGTCTCCAGTCATATATCACGAGCATCCACTATCGAGAATCCACTTGTTTTTACTTGAGGAAGGAAGGTCCACCTACATTACGAGTAGATGTGACCTTTGGTACCCAAGTTCTTGTGGGTCCTGAAATGTTAGTCTTCGGTACCCATGCATACAGATTAATATCAAACTAATTTCCTAATTCTACACTATGGTGATACATGACCATGTAATACATAGTATGTGCAAGTAGCATGCCTATTTGTGTTAGGAGCAGGTTGATAGTGATGTCAATATGCAGTATGGTGATAGTTATATGGAACAATAGGATAGTGACTATATATAGCAGCAGGATAATAGTTATGTCTATGTGCAGTATGGTAAACAGCAGGATATGTGTAGCAGCAGGATAAAAGTTATGAGTAGATTGAGAATGATGTCTACGTGCATGTGGTTTACGTACTGTATGGTACGTGTACATATAAGCATGGTTACGTACTGCATGTGGGTGACATGTTTTACTATTATGATGGTCTTGTGTTTTGTGTGTGTTTTGTGACTGTGTGATTGGGTTTGAGGCTGAGGAGCCTGTTTCACAATCTGATCTCTAATTTCTTAGAGACAGCAGTTAGTTCATTGCAGTTAGCATTCAGACCATCAATCTTAGCAATATAGATCTCGAGTTTGTTCTTTTCTTCAGCAAGCTCTTTGTTGAGTGCTTAGATCTCATGTGTTTGCTTTTCAATAAGTGTTTTGACATCATGTAAGCTTAATTTAAGCTTGGACACCTCATGAGTGACTTTCGTGGGTGGTGTATCTCTAACATTATCAAGTACAGAATAAAGATTTTGAATCTCTATTTTATAGTTTTTGATTTTCTTCTTGGCATGCTTATATTTACTAATGACTTTCTTGTGATCATTTAGTAAGTCATTAAAAGCATCACCAAGTACATCAAATGTAAAGTCATCAAGAGTTTCGCTAGTTACCTTCTCGGATGTTGCCATTAGGCAGACATTAGCAGTGTCTTGAGGAGAGTCATCGTCTTCCTCAGAATCATTGGCTTCGCTTTTGTGCCAAATACTAGTGTTGGTGTACTTTCTCGAAGAGGGCTTCTTGTATGGCTTCTCATAGCTGTCCTTTCTTTGCAAAAGGACAGTCCTTTCGAATATGTCCAGTCTTTTTACAGCCGTAGCATGTTAGTTCTTCCTCGTCGTCTTCTTGTTGTTCCTTCTTCTTTCGATTGAAACGAAAGAACTTCTTGAAGTTACGGACTAGAAGAGCTTGATCATCACCTTTAGAATTGTCGTCGTTAGTCTCTTCAGGATCAGCCCTTCGACGATGAGCTTTTAGGGCTATCTCCTTTGCCTTGGGAGCAGGTTCGTCGAAGTCTTTGAGGTCGAGCTCGTGGGTCATCAGCTTTTCTATCAAAGTTTCCATAGACATTTTGGTGAGATCATTGCCTTCTATAATAGCTGTTACCTTAGGATTCCAATCTTCCTTATCCCTAAGTAACTTGCGGATCTTCTCATGATTGGAGTATTGTTTGCCGAGAGATGACAGAGGATTGATGACGTCAAGGAACCTTATGAACATTTGGGTGATCGTCTTATTCGGCTTCATCTTGAACGCCTCGTATTCTTGAGTTAGACGACTTATCTTAGATTTCTTGACTTGAGTGGTTCTTTCATGTGTCACTTCCAGAAGCTTCCATACTTCGTGCGAGGTGGTGCATGTCGAAACCCTGTTAAATTTATTTCTATTGCATAGAAAAGAGCATTAATAGCTCTAGCATCTAGACTCGCCTATTTTTTTTCTCGTCGGAATATTTGTCGTTGGGTTTTTCGATGAGATCTCCCTCGACAACTATTCTGGTGGGCTTTTTGTAACCATCGGTGATAATGGTCCACAGGTCAAAGTCTAGAGACTTGAGATAGAAACTCATCCTAGTTTTCCAATAGGTGTAGTTGGTTCCATCAAATAGGGGCAGCCTATGAGTGGACTGTCCCTCACCATGGTTGAAAAATATAGGTTGTGTGGTTGCCATGGATCAGCTCTACGATGTTAGTCCTTGTTAAGAGAACAGAGCTCTAATACCAATTGAAGAACAGGTAGGCAACTCTAGAGGGTGATGAATATAGTTTATAACAATAATAGCCAAATAAAAATTAAACTCTTTTCACCAACAGTACATAATAGTGTAAATACGAAAATAAAAAGATCAAGAGAGCATACGCAAATACACTCATTTTTAACCTGGTTTTTTCTTGTGGAGGACTAGTCCAGGCCTGAGAACTCTAGCTCAGGATTAAATTCACTATTTGTGAAATTGTAGTTACACCCCATGCCTTTTCTTCAAAAGCGCACGTCAACTTCTTATAAAGATCGCTATGGCGATGCTTAGAATTATCCAAGCGACTTTCTTGACTCTTTCACAAACTCTTACTGAATAGCACTAAGCACTTTTAGGCTTAGGAAGCTTGTGGCTAGTAGATGAGAGGTTAAGGCTTGTATGAGGCTTATAGAGAAGAGAAGAAGAGATAATTGGATGACTGAAAATGAGAATTCAAGGCCTATTTATACTAGTTGGGATAGGCAGAATTCGGCCAGAATTCTATGTCAAGAATTCAAATTTTGGCCATTGGACAACTAGCATACAACAAACCCTAAAAATTAGGGTCCTGTAATTTAGGAGACAGAGTTTGCCCCGAACTCTGTGTGGAGACAGAGTTCGGCCCGAACTCTGTCTCCATAGGACATAATGTTCAAATGGGCTTTTGTAGGCTAGTTTGGCTTGGTGGATCTTTTGGTTTTGTTTTGGGATATAGGTTAAGCCAAGAATATCCAGTGCTACTCAGTTTACATTTAGCTAGACTCAATAAATGTAAAATAGTACAGACTCCGAAAGGAGTACGCTGCAGGAGAGAGACGACGTCCGTCATGTTCTAAGTTCTGTCTTGATGTGTCATATTGAATTATGACAAGTGTTATATTTTCAATTTGACAATATTTGGTTGACTGTGATTTGGGTCAACATGTGTAACCAAGAATTCTCATGGTTCATCTTTAACCTGAGAAACATAAAACTTCAAATATAAAGGCATGAAAACTAAAACCCAAACAAAAGTAGCAAAATTAGCACAAACACCTAAATAACCAAAGAATTAGCATATACAACTGAACTAGAAAAATTAGCAAAAACAATTGAAAACCAACTAAAACGTAATTCCATGAAGACCTAAAAGAGTCCAAAGTTATAATATGAAAGAATTATTTGGGCAGTCGTTCACGTACATTATTGCTGCAAAAAATCGTGACCAACCATTAACAGAAGAAGAGAAGAAAAACAAGGGGGGAAAGCGAGAGAGAGACTACCAGTCACGAACTTTGCAGTCGCCATCGCCAAGAGGATAGAGGAGGAACGAACGGATCCTCTATGGCGGGCTCGAAGAGGATTCTGGGAGGGAAAGATTTGGGAACTTAGGGCTAGGGGAGGGTCGGAGGGAGGGAAACAAAACTTGGGGCAGTGTTTTCTTCTAACACTTATTTATTAAAAGTCACATGATATCATATTTTTTATTTTATTTTAGTTGTATCAACTTTACTAACGGTTATAAGTGTTAGCAAATAATTAATATGCATTACTAACTAACATTTTTTTATTATTTCCTACTTATTTTTTACTGTTAGTAATTCGTAACAGAAAAAAACCATTGGTAGTTGAAAAAAAATATGTGTTGGGAAATCCCACATTTGGTGTAGTGTACAGCAACGACCGTCCAATCAGCGCCTCGACCAGGCCGAGCGGTTAAACAGCTTGCCTAAACAGCTGTGACAACCCAGAAGGTCTTCCACACAGGAGATTCCTTCCTCATCATTACGTCCTTCATAGCTTCCTGCTAAAAGGCAAATATAAAGGAGGTGCAGATCACATGCAAAAGAGGGATCGAATTAGAAAATATCAGATCACCAACTGATAAAATCCACCGAATCAACCTCATCGTTGAGGATACCAGATACACAGGAGAGAGTCATATAGAGCACTTCGAGAAGCTATTAAGTATCAGACTGTCAACGAAATAAAGGGGTCATTATAGTACCTGATCTCCAACGGCACACTTCCCGGAATCTATATTTTTACTAGCAAATCCGTATTTGTTAGGGCTTTCTTGTACTGTTCAAGATCGCAATATATAAAGGAAAGAAAGTAGTCTTATCTCAACCTATTTCTTCTTCCCTTATCCCTGAAAGATACATATCGTCCCAACATCTTTTTCCACGATGGCGAACATTATCATGTTGTAGGAATAGTTGGTCGTGCTATGTTATTTTCTTATTTTCTTGCTTGTATTTAGTTTATTTGTCGGTGTGTTGTCAGAGTGCTAAGTTCTTCCCGAGTAACGGTCTGCAACCCCATTCTTGTTTTTTACGGGTTGTAGTCTTGCTTTAGAGTAGTTCTTATGCTCTCTAGCCGCTTGTCGTCTTATCATGCTTTTTAGTTATTCATGTTTAGTATTATATTTTAGTTGTCTCTATTGATTCCTTGAGATGCGTGCATTAGTGACCAATTTTCTAAGAGAGAGGGCTCCGAGCATATTAGTGACCAGGAGGGGAAAGGAATGAGTGGTGGTGGTGATCTTGGTTATTGGAGGTTGATCTTCCCATTGTTGTAGAAAGGAAGAAGGCCGGATTAGAGCTTTCAAGTAGTGGATATGGAAAAATGACGAGGAAGGAGGGTCTTCCTCTTGAGCCATTGGTTTTCCAAATAATAGAGCGAGAGAAAAATATATATGATTGCTTAATTATTGTTTAGGGGAAAGGATTTTTTGTTGTCTATAATGATAGAAATAAATAATAAAGAATACTTGTAAATAATAATTTGGAGAATTAATGAATACTAAAAGGGGAAGGCAAGAGAAATTTATTGACGAAATAAACTTAATTTTCTACCGCTAATACGAACGCAAATTTCAAAGTATTAGATTTGATTTAATTTTAAAATATAATCTAAAATTGCAAATATGTAATAATTGTCTAATAAATTACAAAACTTACACTATTACAATATAATATAATTTAATTCGTTAATTTAAAATTGATGGTTTTAGAACTTATACCTCTGGCCTTCACTGACATGTAAATAATAGCGAAAGTTTTCGTATAGAGCATAATTTTTTTAGAAATTACAACCAAAGCACATAGTTACCATATATTTCAAAAACAACACAATAATGTCCATTGGAAGTGCATTATGTAAAAAAATGAATTTTATAAAATTTTCTCGTGACTTTTGAAAGAAATTTTTAGTGACAAATTTGGACTTTCAGTGACAATGGCTTTTAGTGACGAATACTTGCGAAGAAAACAAACTTTAATAACGAATTCAAGCATGGGCGTTTGAAATTTTTTTCAATTTTTTCTATGTTGGGACAAAAATTTTTGTGACGACTTTAGTGACGAAGTGGGACTTCGTTGACAAAATATGACTTTTAGTTATAACGAAAACTTCTAGTGACGAATTCCTGTAAACTTTTTTTTTTCAAAGGTAAATGCCTTTTCAAAGGGCATTTCGATTTTTTGAAATTTTTTCAACAAAATGTTCTTCCAAAGGACATTCTTGTGTTTTTTTTAAATATGTGAAAACTTTGTACTTTGGTTACAATTTCTAAAAAATTTATGCTTTGTACAAAAAATTTAATAATAATAATAATTTTTATTATTACGACGAAGTAGCAGTTGAGTTTAAAATACATCCAAACACGAAATATGTGAACTTGTCATTCCAAGTTTCACTTCTTCGAAACATCAAAATAAATAAAGCAGAAATATACGCATATATCAGAGTAGTCAATATAATGCATATACAAAATTCAAATATCATACTTTGGTACTTGCCTCCCGTCCAGATAGCCTCTAAACAAATTGTTGTTGTTTTTTTTTTCCTTTCTAGAAATGGTAGTTGCCACCTCTCTCAAAATTCAATCCAGGGCAGTCCTTCTTGTTGTCCCTAGTGTTGGATTGTATATCGTATCCGATTGAACCATAAGAAAGATATGAGAATGGAGTTGATAATGGGGATGACACTACTAAAATAACCCAGATTAGCGACGTCAGGAGACGTCGCTAAATACGTCGCAGTACGTCTAACAATGATTTTCGACGTATTTAGCGACGAAAAACCTACGTCGCTTATAGGCAAGTCGCAGATGGTAATTTCGTCGCCGAACGTCGCTATTTGCGACGCGGCATCCATTGTCGCTAGACGTCGCAAAATGAGCGACAGAGAGCGACGTATAAGTACGTCGCCAACATTGCGACGTAAAGCGACCACTAGCGACGCTTCAAAAGTTTATAAATGATGACGAGGCATGGCATCCACGTGGCCACGTGGGCAACGTAGCGACGTATTTAGCGACGTTGAGCGACGTAACGTCGCTAGTTAGTGACGTATAGACGTTTGTGTGACGTCGCAGAACGTCGCTATACGTCGCTAATGTTAAAAAAAAATTAAAAAAATATAATTTATTTTTGTTATGCTGTGTTCTGTGTTTACAGTGTGTGTGAAGTGCAGTGTTCGAACCATCGACAGTTTCGCTTACTGTTCTATGTTTTATCTTGGATAGAAAGAGCAACAGTTCAGGGTGCACTTCTCGAGCTTCCTCTTCACGTCCTTCACCTTCTCGGGAACCTTTACGACGTCCGAGAAAGTGAAGGCCGTAAATGAAGCTCTCAGAAGTGCACCCTGAACTGTTGCTATTTCTATCCAATAAAACATACAACAGTAATCGAAACTGTCGATGGTTCCGAACACTGTATTTCACATTCATGTAACACAGACACACATCATAACAAAAATACACAATATATTTTTTTAAAATTTCGGCAGCATCTCCTTTGTATATCAGATCATCGCTTATAACCCAGCGTAGGTATATTTGTCATCCCGTCGCAGATATCACAAAGTAAATCACAATAAAAAGGAGGCAGTGCAAAGTAAATATCACAGACACCCATCCTCACAAACATCCAATAGAGTCAAATAAAAATGAAAGATGATAAAAAGTCTCCCACCAAGTGTATAAACAACAGTGTATGAATAAACAATTTGCCCATAGGGCCAATACATACAAGTCATAAAAAAACTAATAAATTGCTGCGGACCCCTGCCGCGCAACTGGGATAGAATGTAGTCATACTGCTCCTGGGTGAGCTGTACCGTAGGGGCAGTAGGAGGCAGTACAATGTCTGGAGTCGGCGCCGGAGGCAGTACAGTATCTGGAGTCGGCCGTCGATGGACCCGGAGGACGTACCTGCTCCAGCTTCGCAGTCGCTCACCATGCGCAGCAAGGGCACTCACCACCTTCTCAGTATACTGAGCGACTGAGAGAGAAAGGCTCCTCTGCGATCCGTCCAGCTCGACCTGTCTACGCTCCGTGCGCTGCGTAGACTCGGTGAGCATCTGCAAGTTGGCAGCTGCAGCCTGATGCAGACTCATCAGCTCCTGTATACTGCGCTCGACCGCATCAAATCGTCGGTGACGATCGGAGGGTCGGATCGTCGCTCGACCGCATCAGAAATCTGCTGCTGCAACTCGCGACGCAGCTCCTCGATCTGACGATGAACATCTTCAGCTCGTGACGACGCCTGCATAGCCGGAGACTGCATACTGACCGAGGGGGCCCGGGATGACTCCGAAGCCAAATACGCGTCGTAGGATCCCGTACCGTAGTACGTACCCTTCTGAAGACCGCCAACGGCGGTCATCCAGAGCTCGTCCGGCGATGGCTCTACAGGCGGCT
This sequence comes from Iris pallida, assembly GCA_029216955.1. NCBI lineage: Eukaryota > Viridiplantae > Streptophyta > Magnoliopsida > Asparagales > Iridaceae > Iris > Iris pallida. The sequence continues at coordinate 24,706 of JANAVB010001675.1, read as the reverse complement.
GGGAGGAAGTACCAGCCCCTCCCTCTGCTTGCGCACTAGCAGCAGCAGCATCAGCCGCCTCCTTCTGCAGCCGAACAAACTCGGCCTAGAACATGTTTGCTAACGTGTAAGTGTTTACTAAAGTCTATATTGATATCTATTTTCCTATTTTCTAAATTATAGTCAGTTAATATTAATTGAATAGAACGTACATATGCCCGCGTCGCCCTCTCGTCAATGAATCCCCAGCCCTCCGATGACCAGGAAGACGGTCACCATGTTCGGGTCCTCACCCTTCTTTACCTGTTAAAATATATTATCTATTATTAGTATTAAACATTATATCGAACTATATAAATTAATGTCCGTCATAGAAACGTACCAGACGACGAAAATGCTCCGTCATCGGAATGGAGCCACCACACCACTTACCAGCGCTCGACCGCGCCACCTTGGCCTTCTCAGATCGCTCCTGGTACTGGCGCTCGCTGAATCTAGCCTTCATCGCAGTCCACTGCTCTGGCGTAATCCAACCCTGGATCGGACGTCCGGCGCGATCACGACCCTTCTGGTCGTCGATCGTATCACGGATGAGCTTGGCTATGACGCAGGAAATTGGCCCTCGATCCTCGTCGCCCGGTGTGGTGGATAGAAATAGGTCCTCTACAAGAAGTAAAATACAAAAGTTGTATAATATACACAAATGATTATTAAAATTTAAAAATAAACAAATTTTTTACCTTGAAGTGGGCGAACCAAAAGGCCTTCCTATCTGCGGGAGCATCTGAGTAGTTGAGCCAAGGCCCACCATAGTTCTGTCTCACAAATGTCCCCAGCTATCTCTGTACTGCAGAAGGCCGATATCTATACAATAATAATTTTTCATGAATATATATGTACATATAATCATTTGAGAAATATATAATAATTAATTAACTTACTTCATAGGCCCGTCCGTCCAAATCTCCATACGCGTCTCGCCCGGGGGAGCGCATGGAGGGTCGCTCTCACCTCCTGCCTGGGCAGGATCAGTCTGATCGCCGTCCTTCATATGATCGGCATGGGCTCCCTCCATAGAGCCGTCGACAGTAGGAATGCTGGACGGGGGATCAGGGATACTGGACGCAGGATCAGGAAGGCTGGACGACGAGGGAGGAGTCGCCAACCTGCTAGAACTGCCCTGTCCCGGTAATGGACTGGGAACAGGAAGGCTGGACGACGAGGGAGGAGTCGCCAACCTGCTAGAACTGCCCTGTCCCGCTAATGGACCGGGAACAGAACGGTACACTGGCGTACTCGGAGATGAGGATGAGGGTACGGAACTGCCCTCTCCATCTCCAGCCCGAGGCTGACGGGGCTGCCTAATATATATCCTCCGCGTCGTCCAGATGGTCTAGTCATACCTGACAATAAAACATATGACAAAAAAAACAAAAAAACATATTTATATGATAGACATCACAGATTTTTGAAAAATACCATAGTCAAAAAGTGCCACTGAAGTGTCAATAAAAGTGTCAATAAAGTGTCACTGAAGTGTCACAGATTTATATGATAGAAGTGTCACTAAAGTGTCAAATATGATTATAAAACAAACGTACAGATTTAATCCTCTTCTGAAAATTCCTCTAGTTCGTTTAGCTCATCTACTTCTTCTTCTTCTTCTTCTTCTTCTTCTTCTCTTCTTCTTCTTCTTCTTCTTCTTCCTCCTCTACATCTTCACTTTCATCTGCATCTTCCTCTTCAGATAATTCTACTTCTTCTACACAATTAGATGTGTAATAGGAAACTTCCGTCGTGTCCACTTCTATAATATTTGTTACAAGAGGTAGTTCATCCTGTTGATAAGCTATATCGTCAACCTCAAAGGTATTTCTAGCTTTGGTCTTGCATACTGCCCACCAGTTCGACCTTGTTGTTCCCCGTTTAGGATAACTTGTGAAGTACACGAGCTGAGCCTGACTTGATAGGACAAATGGTTCATAGGCTTGATATCGACGCCGATAGTTTATATCAACAAGACCGTGCTTGTCTACTTTCCAACCTTGACCTTCAATCGGATCGAACCAATCACACCTGAATAACACAATCTTAGCAGGCTCTATTCCATAACTATATGCAATACGGACATGAGAGACGGCCATGAGTGCTCCATCCAGATAACATTCCATAGGCCGGAAAGTCGTTGATGGTCCACATAAGGGTTGCCTTCATCTGAAAATTCTGCTTCCTGGAAACATCGTACGTGTTAGCGCCTACTTCCCATAACTGATTCAACTCATCTATCAAAGGCTATAAGTACACGTCAATGTTCCTCTTGGGATTGTTCGGACCAGGAATTATAACGGTTAAAAACATGTACTGAGTCTTCATGCACATCCAAGGCGGTAGGTTATACGGAGTAACAATCACAGGCCAGCACGAATACTGGGATCCCGAAAGACCAAAAGGAGTAAAACCGTCAGAAGATAGTCCCAACCTGACATTTTGCGAATCTGAAGCAAAATCTGGATACACTCGATCAAAGTGCTTCCACGCTTCTCCATCGGATGGGTGATCCAACACTCCTTCAATCTGTTCTCGCATGTGCCAACTCATATTTTTGGCCGTCTCTTTCACCATAAATAATCTTTACAACCGCGGCGTTAAAGGCAAGTAGTGCATTAAATCGGTCGGTCTTCTTGCACCGGTAGACCTTCCTGTACTAGTTGTCTTATAGCGATCAGCACCACAAAATCTGCACACATCTGCATCCTTGTCGTCTTTGTAGTACAGCATGCACCCATTGCGACAGGAATCGATTTTCTCATATCCCATCCAGAGCGATCTCACCATCCTCTTAGACCGGTAGAAGTCTTTAGGCAACTTAGCACCCGCCGGTAAGATCTCTATAATCAACTCCAACACTCGGTTGTAGCATTCTTGCGACATGTTAAAATCTGACTTAATGCGCAACAGTCTTGTAACCACCTCCAACGGTGAATGATCCTCACAACCAGGATACAATGGAGTCCTTGCATTCTCCAGCAACTCCATGAACTGTGCAGCATCGGCGTTCGGTGCCTCCTCAGGTGCATCATGAACGAAACTAGGCCCCGCAGCATCGAAAACCATGTTCACGCACCCGTCGTCGTATGCATGATTATCTGAAACAAAATTAGGTCCCGTATGCATATACGGCTCAACGTAAGGCTCTGGCTCTAATGCTAAAGACACAAGTTCTCCGTGTGCGGTCCACTGATAGTAATTAGGCGTGAAACCCCTCGAGTACAAATGATATGTCAATTCCAGTTCTGGATAATATTTCACGTTATGACATTTCACACACGGACACTTAATTTTGGTGCCGTCCATGTACTGAGGGAACGCCTTAGCAAACTGCAGGAACTGCTCTACTCCCGCTATGTATTCATCCCGCACACCACACATATCATCAGGACGACGATTGTACATCTATGAACGATTTCGTAAGTAGTAATTCATATCTATTTGAAAATAATTCTGCAAAGATGGACACACATTATCCAACAGGCACAAATTCGTATATAATGTCTTATTATGGGACACACATTAGTAGCGGACAGTTACTAATAACAATGATATTGATCGATACCGATACGGTTTGGCATATTCCGATCCGATACAGACCGATACCAAATATTGACCGATACCGACATTGGCATGTTCCGATACTATACAGACCGATACCGATACCAAATATTGACCGATATCGACATTGGCATGTTCCGATACCGATACTATACAGACCGATACCGACATTGGCATGTTCCGATACTATACCGACATTGGACAGTTACTAATAACAATGATATTATCCAACAGGCCGATACCGACATTGGCATGTTCCGATACTATACCGACATTGGACAGTTACTAGACTACACTTCACTTACACCTCTGGATGACTTTGGCTCAAACCAGCCAAAGCTAGTTCAACGAGAGCTCCAAGAAAAAAATGGCTCTCCTCCCACAAACCACAATGGAAACTATACTTGAATAATGCACTCTATTCATTTGGGACTATTCCAGGTGTCCAAATTATAAGCAACCCTATATACATGGTACGAATTTCCAACATGTGACATTCATCCATAGCTACTGTTTAATTGTTTCATTCGGGGTTCTATTATGTGTGAAATATGCAAGACGCAAGTTACATTTCGGATGGACTTTTATATCAAATTGGCGTTTCTAAAACACTAGTCCAAAACATGGAAATCTTTTATTTTCCTGTATCTCTGTTTGTTTGTCATGTATATTTAGAATCTGTCTAGGACTCTAGACTAATGACATTCTTCTTGATATTGGTTTCATGCACATTAAAAATACACTTTCTCAGCTACTATCTCTTCCCTCGTTTTAGGCATACTTTGATTCTTCACATCTTCCAGACCTAATTTAGAGCATATATATATAGTTTAAGAAAATCAAGAAAATAGCAGCTTAAGTCATTTATAATTCCAAGAAAAGGTGTGATATTGTGATTGAAATGCATTTTTGCTAAGGTCCAGAGTTCCGATCACATTCTATCATTATGTTACGTTTCATATCTCAAGGATTTTTTCTATCTATACTACTATATAATAAGAAAAGTTGAGACTTCACCGTTATTTTTTTTTGTTCCAAACATATCCTTGTTTATGTTTACTGAGTAAAATTGTTCATTAAGTTTAAAATGGACAAGTAGGTAATTATATATAGGAAAAAAATTAAAGAGAGATTGTTGTTTATTCTTTCCGAGTAGTATGAAATGCACATGGAAATCTTTTATTTTCTAAATGCAAGACGCAAGCTGTAAGGGAAAACCCAAAACATGTCCAAGGATCGTGTCAGTGTCCAAGGGTCGTGTCCGTGTCAGTGTCAGTGTCCAAAACACGCACACACAGTGTCAGTGTCCAAAATTTCGAGTTTGTGTGTGTGTGTGTGTGTGTGGGTGGGTGGGTGTGTGTGTGGGAGAGAAGGAGGAGGAGGAATTAGGTTAGGGTTTACCGCCGGAGAGGAGGAGGAGCTCCAGGAGGAGGAGGAGCTCGACGGTGGGGGGGGGGGAGGGAGTCGACGGGGGGGGGGGGGGGGGGGAGGGAGTCACCGCGGGGGAGGGAGTCGCCGGGGGGAGAGGGGGAAAAAAATTTCGAGTTTCTATTTTTCGAGTGAGGGGGAAAAGGGAGTCATGTGCCCTAAGTAAAAAAGTTAGCGACGTCCACTGTTGACGTCGCTAACCGTCGCAATAATTTTAATATAAGCGACATATTTTCTTAATATGTCGCTGAACGTCGCAATTCAGCGACATACTTTATCTAGTGTCGCCGAACGTCACTATTCAGCGACGTATTGCGACGTTAATAGGAAGGAGTCGCTATATTATATAGTTAGCGACGTAATTTCATTCCGTCGCTAAACGACGTCGCTAAACGACGTCGCTAATAGAGCATATTTTAGTAGTGTGACAATGGAGTTAATAATTATTCTTTATCGAATAAAAAGTGGAAATATGAGGTGTAGATAATTATATTAGTTCAATTTTTATGTATATGGGCCCAGTCCACTTATGGGTTAACTTCGATTTCGATTATATCGCGTTCCTAATAAATGATATCATGTGTCATCCAGAAAATATCTAACAAATAGTATCCTGTGTCACCCAGAGAACATAATGATATAAATAGTAACCGTCGACACGTTGACTGATGAAATATGCCAACTCAATGATACGACGATCGACTAAAAATCTTGTACGAAAAAAATACACGATTTAAGTGAGTCCGTACATGTTGAAAAATTAAAGAAAAAAGAAAAGAAAAGAAAAAAAAAAAGCGCCCACCCACCACCGAGTGTTGACTTACTCAATAATGATATAAATACAAAAACGTGCACTGACTAAGGTGTCGTCAGAATCTGATCTGAATAGGACTCCCACATTGAAAAGATGATACATAAATATCTGCCTTAATGATTGCCTGCCTTAATGATGAGACATAAATAGCTAAAGTTGGCTCTAATGATCCTATCATCAACGATTAACTAACATGCATGTAACATCTTCATATACCCCTGTTTACGTGTCCAAAGCTTGGCTGAGTTAAGTCGGTCGAGTTGAGCTGATTGGAGCTCTCTATCAGTCAGAGGAGAGTCCATCCCTATTAGGAAGTGGTCATAGTTGACATGTTAACATCTGGGGTCCGTAGGATATAAGCTCCCTTGGCTCTATATAAGATTTTTCTATCCACTATCTTTAGGGCGACCTATAACTTTAAGGGACTTGTTTGTATCCTATTATATACTTAATATTTTTTTCGATAAAATATATAATTAAACGGTACTCCAGTGGATAATTACAGTGCGTGGGAGCATCCCACATTAGGGAGAGATTGAGAGTGATTTGAAGTGCTATTTTTTTTATTTTAGTCAAAATTTATAGTACTTGAAAGCTACAGTAGATTTTTGTCTACACTCAAAAAAATGCTAGCAAGCCGAGATGTTCTAAATTCGGAACATGGTCTAGCTCATGAACATTAACCCAACTGGACCCACCAAGAAAAAAATGAATAAAAAATAAAGAGAAAAAAGAGCAAAAAAAAAGTGGAGGTTAATTTGGAGTATGGATGTCTTGTGTTATTTGGAGGGCGTCGTTATGTGCCAATATGAAAGGAACACTCCAAAAGTAGTAGTTTACACGATTTTTAAAATATTTGAAGTATGATATGGAGTGTCCCCACTGTGGACGCTCTAAGTGTACGTCTTTTAATTAAGATATTTTGATTTCTGGTGCAGTAACTATTTACATGATCTATCATATTAATGAATGAGTCGCATTCAGTATGACGTAGCTACAATATGCACCGGAAGTTGTTGGGATTAGTCCATAAATGACTTGGTCCTAATATTTTACTTTTGGACAATTCTTATGAGCGTGGATTCAATATTTAACCATTCATTTATTAACTTGTACACCTGTGGTGTGTCAGCTCAAGTGGTTACTATGGTGGAGTTTTTCTAATGTGCTAGGTCCATGTCACGAGCCGCTCCCGGATAACCAAGTACGAGTTCGTGATGCATGTCCAACCTACATCACAGCATCGACGGTAGTTGTTTATAATTATGTAATCTACTCAATCACAGAAGTATAAAAGATAGCATAAGAGAAAAAAATTTATAAGCAAGCAACAAAGTGTAATATGAATCCAAGAGTATGATCCACAGATTACTACAACACAAGTAAGAGTTTTCTTGATACAAATCCGGTAGCAACTAATGGAAATCAAACTAGAAAATGAACTAATGATAGTTGCTAGCCATATCCCTTCCGGAATGGCCTCAGTGTCTACGGTAGTGTCTAAGACAAAGTCTCCTACGGCCTCGTCCGACAGTCCATAGAGAGTAGGACACAAATCCTCGTCGTCGTCTAATATGACAACAAATTCAGTCAGGATTGAAGTAAATACAATTTACACATATGTTGACCATAAACAAATATCAATTATGAATACAGGTGATGATCATTAAAATAAGACATGAAAGAATATAGGAATATGACAGGTAAATAAGAAATAATGGAAAATAATTATCTAGTAATTATTGACAAGTAAATGGCTAAGCAAGGTAAACATGACTAAACATGGCATGGCATAATGAATATTAAAAACTTTTATTCTAAGTGATTGAAATACCATATTTTAAATGTGGACAACTAGGGGGTAAGATCCGCCATTGACACATGTGTGATGTGCATCTTCTACTAGGCACGATAAACCATGGGATAGTTTGGGGTATCCCACATATCTACTAGGGTATTTTTCCATTCGACTAGTACTCACCAAATCAAGTCATGACGCGCAAATAGTCACAAAGTCACAATGCATGAAATATGATCAAAGAGTACTAACTACAAGCTAATATTCTCACCAAAAACATGCTATGCTAACCACACAAGAATGTGTAGAAGATATCAAGAAATGAACAACATAAGTGTAAAGTACTTACCTCGAATGATTGTAGTCGACGTGAACGACACGAATGCGTCGACACAAAATAGATCAAAAACTATAGTTGTAATTGGTCCAAGAGATAATAACGTCGATATCAATAACATTCCAATAATTTTGTGATAAGTCTAATATAGAGATAGTCCATAGTCGTCGATTCAGTACGAATATCGAGATCAAGATTAAAGTCTACAATTTCCAAAGAATAGGAAACAATTTGATTAGTCATGATCAAGAGTTGATTAATCTAGCTAAAAAGAAATTTGATTAAGAAATAATCTTAAAGACAAATTTACAGCTATTAATAATCTATTAGTAATATTTAGTAAAAGAATGACATTTAGAAAGTATTTATAATTTATACAAAATTCTAAAAGTTCAAATATTATATTCAGACTAAGGCTAAATATCAATCATAAATATAAGCCCAAATACTATTTAATCCCAAATAATTAATAAAAATTCACTTTTTGGGGCCCAAAGCAATGATTATGATACAAAAGATTTCTAATATGTAGAGCCAAACTAGTTACATCGAACGTATTTTAATAATCGACTAAACAATAATTTAATATGATTCAATATGGCACATCTGTTTCAAGTCTACCTCGCTGCTACACCACTGAAGCTAGCCAAGACATTGCTTCGAATTGAGACTGTCTATTGAGTTGCATAATTTTTATCTATTTGAGTCTAAGAAATGATTTGAGTCAAGTCATTCTTGGCAATCAGAGATTTTAATATTTTCCTTACTCAGTCCACTTTAAACTATCCAAAACCCAATCCAAATAGTCTACCAATCCAAATAGTCCACCAAACCAAAATTAAAAAGCCCACAAAACCAAAATCCAAATAGCCCAACATTCTTGAATAAAGCCAACCAAACTCGGTCTAAAATCGAACTCGGGCTCAACTCAGTCTAAAACTGAACTCAGGTAGAACTTGGTTAGCCAGATTATGTCTTCCGAGATAATTTGTCTTCCAACGGATCTGAGCTCGACGTTCGAATTTTTGAATATTGGGGGTCTGAACTCGGGTCGAATTCTTTTCCCTCAGAATACTATAAATAGACCCCATTCTCCTTATTACAAATAACTCAACTTATCGTATTCATTCAATCTTCTCTTTCATATCCCATTTTGAGAGCTTTACCCATTTTCTATCCATAAAGCAACAACTTTCTAATCACTGCATGTCTAGTTCAAGTCGATTAGAAGTTGTTCGAGTTGTACAAACATGAAAAATTCTAAGATCATTTTAAGAAGTCTTGTAGTCATTGTGCTCTTCGGATCAAAGCACAAGTTGTAAAAAAGTTGCAAGTCTTTGGATTAAAGCTTGTGTTTTCATGAGATAGTGGATTTAACATCTGTTTGCAAAAACAAAAGTTTGATTTCTACAAACTAAGAAAGAATGAAAGTACAAGAGGACAATGATTTTTGGGAAAGTACAACTATATGAATCTGATCAGAAGATGATTCCTTTATCCATTGGACGATGTGATATTAAAGACACAAATCTTTGGAAAATGCAACAGCACTTTAGTAAGAGATTATGATCATTAGTGATGCTTTAGAACTGATTTGAAACTCTATTTACAGAGTTCTAAAATAACTGTCAAGTAGTTACTCTGAGAGGCGCACATCTCTGAGTTGTGCGCCTCATGTCCAATTGCACGAGCGGTTACTTTAACTGCTAATGATGCGTGGCATCTTGTTGATGAGATGTGCATGGGCGTGGGCAGTGTAGTGAACAGGTTCTTCGAGATTAGTGGCATGCACGCCACGTCATCTTGCTTCTGGATGGAAAGTCACTAAGTGGCGCCAGGTTGATTGGTGGTGCTTGGCGCAACCTGATTACTGGTGCCCCTGAATTAATCTGTATGTTCAATCCTTACTGCTTTTTTTGTGCCAGTTGATGACTGGCGCGACTTTGTCTATCAGCATTAATTATAACTAACATAATCTCTTCGAGCGTCGCACTCCCCGGGATTCGAAGAGATATTCTTCGACTTTCGAGCTGTCAGTATTGATGTCTTATGTTACAACTTCTCAAGGCAGCTTGCCACGTGGCCCTCTCGCACCCTAACTAGGCGCAACCTGTGTGTCGTGCCACCTAGTTGCCAACCGCCACTTGATGCTGGCACCTTCTGATGAGTGGTGCCTCTTTATTTTTTAGCTCCTATAAGACCCCCTTCAAAGTTTTAAAAGTTTGAAAATTTTCAAACTTTGAAATACTTTAAATCTAGTAAAGATTGTCATGAGTTACGCTTGTCAGTAATACAACTGACTCCGACTTTTGGGCGCAAGTTGTGCAATGGGCAAAAAGTCACTTTCGGTTATAAATAGCTGTTTAGGAGAGAAAAAATTCACTTTTACTGAAAAGTTAATCTCTTTTCCCCTTGTTTCCTTCTTCTTCCCAAGCTGTTTTTGATCCTCCAATGCACCAAGGAAATCTGTCACTCCCCGTTCCCAGAATGCGTATTTTAATACGTATATTGCCTGAATGTATTTATTTAGCATTTATCATATAGTATCCTGTATTTAAATTCTTAATAACTTCATGTTAATTAATTATCTGCATTTTATTTTTCGTACTTTATTTTTCTGCAATTCTATTATCCGCTCTTTAAATTTTTAGGTTAATTAATTAGCTGCTCTTTAATTTTCATGTTAATTTATTTCCTGCAAATTTTATTTCTATATTTCTTCCTGTAATTTTATTACCTACATTTTATTTCCTGCTTTAGTCTTACTTTCGGGTTAGCCTTGTTGGACCCGTGCAACCCGACCCATTGGACCCATTGGACCCGGCCCAACTCCTACCTACCATCCCTTCCATATTTAAAGCCACCCTCACCATTCTCTCTCCTCATTACTCATTCTCACCATTACTCCTCTTCTTCTTCTTCATTACTCTCTCCACCTACCAAATCGTAGGCAAGTGCCAACTTGTTTCTTGATGGATCCCCATTATTATTGTTCCATCATCCTCCTTATTTGATTCTAAGTCTCTTTAGTACTTAGCATTTTTAATTTCCATGGCTAATTTGTTGTAGATCTAAGTTTGTTACATTTTTGGGTTTCTTAGGTTTTGATCTAGTAAACTTTGTTATCTTCAAGTTTTGATGGTTCTATGTTGTAGAGAATTTCGTTCTACCCAATTTTGACCTAAGGAAGTTCGAATTTGGACTCTGGATGAAGGTTTTATGGGACTTTGAAGCTTGGGTTCATGGTGTTCTTCTTCTCTAAAACTTGGAGAAGAAGAACAGTACTTGACTTGACCGCATGAATAAATCATGCGGCAAGTGATTCCCAGCCGCATGGACTTTCCCCACTTAACCGCATATGCGCCCTCGTCTTTCTTAACCGCATGAACTTGTACTCCTTCTCCTGGCCGCATGGGCTTGACTTGACCGCATGACACTTCATGCGGCAAGTAACTCAGCCGCATGGGACTCTCAGCCGCATAGGACCGAATCCCTTTCTTGACCGCATGGATTTCTCTCCTAAACCCAGCCGCATGAACCAGACTCACTCGCTGGCCGCATGAGGTCCTGAACCTTTAAACCGCATGAATTTCCTCCCCCCCCCCCGCGCCAGCCGCATAAGCAATCTCCTTGACCAGGCCGCATGGGGTTCGACTTGGTTGAGCCGCATGGACTCATTTACCGCCAGCCGCATGAGTACCCTTTCCGCTGACCGCATGTGTCTTATCTTTTTCGGCCGCATGAGCCCAATTCATCCTAGCCGCATGGAACATCCCTTCCGCTTGCCGCATGGGAGCTAGTCCCACTCCCCAGCCGCATAGGTTCCCGCCTCTTCAGCCGCATGTGCCTCTACCCCCTGAACCGCATGAACCCGACTCCTTTCCTTGCCGCATAAGATCCATCCTGGCCGCATTAGACTTAGCCGCATGACTATTCTATAGCCCTGAATATTGATATTTTATTAGATATTTTACGTCCATTTTATATCCTTACGCCTTTTTGCATAAACTTGATATAATCATGATATGCTAGTAATTCTGTTAATTATAGATTATTACGTGGGATGTACCATGTGTCATGAATTGAGTTATAGATACCCGGATTGACTAGAATTAAACCTTGAGAGTTGTAGACTCGACCCCACTGAATACTAGTTGACTTTCATGCCTTACCACCATTGATAATGATTGTGATCTTGACTAAATTGATCATGCGTTCCTAATTGGAACTAAGAGACTGGCTAGTCGTCTTATTGAATGAAATGAATGAGACACGTTCATGAAATGAACTATTGTAATCGACTGGCTAATCTCGAATATTGACATACAGGCACATGCAGGCTTCAAATTATTTATTTAATTATTTAGTTATTTTTCTACGAAAGAAGTATGTGTACTTTATGGTCAAGGCATGATTACCGTGGTTAGATTTGATTGTTGCATTACGCTATGTAAGACCTGCAACCTAACCGTACTGGTATCGTTGTAGAGTTGTGCATATCGTACCCCGTACGAAAGTACTCATTTGAATGACCATGATCCACGGCATGGGATTTTACTCAACGTAGGGGCTATTAAGTTAAATAAAATAATGATTGCATGGAGAGAATGGATTCCCAAATTCTTACATGGCAGCCCCCTTGGAACGAGTAGTACCCGACGGGCCGGCTGGTTTCCACAGATACTGTAAATCTGCCACACGGGCAGGGAACAGTATCTGCTTTTATTATTATTGTATATTGTATATTGACGAGCGTCCTGCTAGGACTCGTCTAATTCATGCATGGGCCAATTGATTGACTGGATAGACTAGCCTTGCTTGCACATAGTAAGAACTGAGGAATCCCTAATTGTATTATTCCAGGATAACTTGGAACACACAGTAGCAAGCCGTAGTAGTTGATTGGCCGTTCAAGATGATTTGTTTGTGTACTGTACCTACTCTGTTACCTAACTGGGATGATCAGAATGTCAGGACATGACGGGCCAACTTCTGTCCTTGTTTGGTTGGGAGGTTGGTTCGAAGTGTCTTGATGTGATGTGAGTCCTAGTAGCAAGCAGAGATCTATTATTATATTCTCTTACTTACTGGTTTAGTCCTTCATATCGTCCTCCCTTGTGGTACTTGCTATTAGAGGTCTAACCTCTCTGGTTTTGCATGGCCAGATTTAGAGCCAGTTCCCGAGGACTCAGCGTACTTCCACCTCCAGGATGGTCAATACTAGAGGAATGATCGTAGGAGGCCTCGAGTGGGTTCCTTAACTTCACCACACGTTTTATTATCTACTTTATACCTTGCCGTTTGGCACCGACATGTTAGTCGGATTGTCTTGTACTTACTTTTGCATAATTGTAATTAAGTCAGACTGCAGCTGATAACAATTGTGTATACTTACTACATCATCTGGCTGTATTTTGTAAAGCCAGATCTCAAGAACATTTTGACTGAGCGTTTGGGACGCCTTACTGCTTTACCTTACATGTTCTATATTTCTGTTTCTTGTTTGAATGATTGAGACAATAGATGTGTAATGACCATAGTAAGACTTTTATGTAGTATGTACCCCCTCGTCTGGTTAGACAGCATTGATCGTATTATACGGTATTCATCTACCCGTAATACGTAGCTGGCTGAGCCACTCCCCCGCTCTCCAGTATTCTGGTTCTGGGGCGTGATAAAATCGATTGCTGACAAGGACAAGGCCCCCGTCGGTTCTTCATTATGTGTATCACCAGTGAGAGCACCTCGCTATGCGCCGCCATCATCGAGGGCTGAACAAGCCAACCCACCTCTCAAAGGTGATCTTCGAAGAATAAAATCGATCATCACTTAGACATTAGTGAATAGAATCGATTATCTCTTTTTAGAGCTCTGATTAACCTGTGCCTTATGTGACGTGTGCCTCCTCTTTTTAGAGTAAAGGCACACAATTCATCACTTGCATCCCCTCTTTTTAGAGTGCTGGCTGCATAAAAACACATTGTTTGTTTTTACGAACTATGTTATAAATTTTCAATCCAACACCTTCTAAACTTGCGCGATCACGCACTTTAGTCGTGCGCACTTTTGAATTTGAACTAGGCGCATCTTGACAGCTTGTGTAATGTAGAATTCAGATTCTGTCTTGACTCCATGCTGACTTTAGTTCATGCTGACATGAACTAATACTAGGTTCATTCTGAGGACCCGTGCTACATAGGGATACGCGTACCCTAAGATATACTTAAAAGCTAGCGCAACCGAAGATTTCGTGCACCATGATTTAAATTTTTAGAGTTTGTTGCACAGACTCTATAATTGATCTTTGCTTCCTCTTTTTGCAGTTGATCTCAGGGAAGACCCCGATACTGAGAGATTAGCTTCGACTTTCAGAGTCTCAGAATATCCAGAAGACTTGTCACATGTATCATATCCTCAATACGATCTTACCGAATCCAGAAAGGCCATACTTGCTACTCAAGAGAATACAACTCTCTTATGTCTAATGAATGGTGAACCTTTGGAGAGTCTGGATAACGTAGTATACAAGAAACCAGTCTTCTTATTTGGAGATGCAATCAATAAATCATCCCAGCCAAAAGCAAAGAAGGAAGATAGGATCTATCAATGTGGGAATAAAATCATGTATCTCACAGAAATATCGAGGCACATGTCCCTGTCTCGATATGCATTCTCCAGTTGCCCTCGACGGATGGCATAGGATATGACTCTGATTCAGCAAGCCAGAGTTGGAAAGATATGTTACAAATTGGGCCCGTAGAACAAGGACTTATTCTGCAACACTTCAGATAAGTACAACTCTCATCTGAGGGGTTTGAAGCCAAGCTGTGTACCTCCGAAAGATTCATCGCTGCTACTTCCAGGCAGATTACCCATCTTTGTGAACACATTCGCAAAAGCTGAAGGAAGATATCCAGATCAGACCATACGTTTGACAAGCCTATTAAACCATGACTTGAAGCGCTGGAGCAGCGTAGTGATTTGGATTTTGGATCAGTTCAAGGACAAACTCCTCAAACTAGAACTATATGACCCAATCTGGACTACTGTTTACGGCTTTCGTCAGAATGCCCATATTTTCTTGGCTCTAGTAGAAAGATACAATGATAGAACTGGCACCTTCATAACTCCTCACAGGGAAATTGGCTTCGTACTCCATGAGATGAAGTATCTTTCACATCTACCAATGGGTGACAACCCATATGAAGAATATCTGCCTACCAATGAAGAGCTAAA
Source organism: Iris pallida (assembly GCA_029216955.1). Taxonomy (NCBI): domain Eukaryota; kingdom Viridiplantae; phylum Streptophyta; class Magnoliopsida; order Asparagales; family Iridaceae; genus Iris; species Iris pallida. The sequence continues at coordinate 9,505 of JANAVB010001675.1, read as the reverse complement.
TATCCTGGCAATAGAGAATCCTTAAATGGTAGCTGTATTTAAGGAACTTCTATGCCATTACAAGATATGATCCCTTCATTACAAAAGTGCTTCCACAGGGACCTGTTACACGACCAAGTGGCTTCCATACTTATTTTTGGACCATATTTATGAAGACAAGATCGTTGAGAATCAGGCTTGCGATCCTCGCTTCTTCAAACAGCTTAGTCGCAGTGACATAGAGAAGCTAATAGAAAAATCCAAACACACTGATAACATCTTGAATGTAGACTGGCACCCATTTACTGCTGGTGCTACCCTTGAAAGTTTATCTCAGATAGGGTTACAGACCCATGTCTCGAGAAACCGAATTGGCAGGTTTTCTTTCCTTGTGGTTGTGACGGTTCGTAGTTCCCGGAGCCAGTGCAGTCGACGATTCCATCGAGGCATACTATTCGCTGACGTACGACTAGTATTTGGCTAAAAGATGGATCTTCTTTCGGCGATGAATTGCCGCTTGAATGCAGGACTGTGTTCTTTTGTTGACACCATGTTATGATAAGGCTGCTCGGGATGACTTTTCTCGCACCGAAATGCCTTATATGTATCTGTTTGGGTGGCTGCTGCTGCACTATCCTAGGTTGATGGACCCTGATATGGGTGTAGCCGGAGGGGACTTCATTAGGCATTTTTCCAATGCTCGATGGAACCTAACTGCCCTTTCAGAATGTAGATTAGAACTGAATCGTGGTTTCGGATGGAGATTTTAATGTATCCCTCCCCCTCAAGGATATGAGACTATTCATCCACAGCTAATGGATTTAGAAACAATGTCACTCTGCCTGTCTCCGATCACTTTTACATGGTTGAAGATGATCCGGCCATCATACTTAGTGTACCGATTTGAGGGTGACTTTTTCTTAGAACCATATTTACCAAGTCGATTCGCTCGACAATTTGGCTACGATCAAATGCATGTGGGGAATGCCACCACTTGCCGATAGGCCAAGGATTTTTTGATCGATCATTCCACGGCTTGGAGATATTACAATGTAAGAGGCACCAAAGCCATATTCTCTATGCCCAATACTCCTGCTCAAGGCCCGCGTATGTTATATACATACGCGAATTTTTTTACTTCGGCCAACACTTTTGCCAAAAACTTCTACCTAGCCCATAGCTTTGCTAGTAACCAACGATCAAGGGCTGGAGTCCATACTGCACTATCATTCAGGGATGCGATCGAGACCCTGCCGATGAACCTCTGGAGGCTTCTATTGTGGGCTTCCAAGATGAAGTTAATGATCCGCTAGATGTGTCATTAAAGACACGAAAAGAGAAGTCTCCTACCAAGGGGTTTAGTAAGAAAAGTAAGACTAGAAAGTCATCAACTCCTTGACACCCTGATGATCTTCCTTTTTCACCTAAGGCTCTAGGGAAAAAAAAGAAGAAGAACACGTTGGCCATTACTGAACAGCCCACCACCAGGACAACGCAATCTCAGTCAAAGCAAGTGCATACTGGGCCATCCCCTGGAGAAGGAGATGCAACTCCTTCTTCAGTTCCAAGAAGCAACGGAGCTATCCAAGAAAAGGTGACGAGGGTTCCTACTATGCAAGACAACCTTGATGAGGTTGAAGAAGAACCTGTGGCACCTTTGATGCGGAAGGCCAGAAGGAAATTGATGGTGACTCAAGAGGAATGTCAAGAAATTGACGCTTCACCTACTCCTTACAGACCAAGAGAATCTTTGAGTCGACCTAAAACACTATTACCCTCGTAGAAAGATCTGCCACCTCAAAAAGTTAATCTTTGTACTTTTTAAGTATAATCATGATTTGAATAATATATTAAGATTATTCTTTTTCATCTACAGAGGCTACAGTAATCAACACTCCAACCTTAGTCACTACAGAGGAGATCCCAGGATAAAGGGTTATGTAGTTGACCGTTTCTGTGACTGCACTGGCTATAGCATAGGTAATAGTGTCATCTCCAACTCTCGAAGTCTGAGAGACCACACTTCTCGAGAAGGAGTTGTATCCTACAAAATCTTATGCTAAGGTTGCAGATCCTCCGGCTGCCCAAACTCCCACTCTTTCTCAAGAAGATCGAAAAATGATAGCAGCCCTCGAAGGCTGCGACTACGGCGATGTCTCCATCTGACATGATTCTACGAGCATCGCTGTGGGAGATCAAGCTTCAGTGGAAGTCCCACTGAACCCAGAACTACCAACCGAAGAAGGTCATACCACTGCTGAGGGTGAGGAGCACCCCGTTGTTGAAAAGGGGCTCCTAAGTCCAAGAACTGATGAGCCTAAAAATAATGACAATTCTGATGATCATGAAAGAATGAATAAAAATCAGACTATGGTTCCTGAAGAAGCTAGGATCGATGAAAATCCTAATACTAATGCTGCAGAGACTCAAACCCCTACCAACCAAGCTTTTGAGGTCAAGGATGCAGAAATGATTGCCCCAACTGAAAAGGCAGAATCAAGGGCCGGAAGCAGCCGTTTCCTATCAGGCGGTTCCGAAGCTGGAAATAGTCAGACAGCCGTGTCTGAAACTACCATGTCCAGGCTCTGTATGGATCTGGTCACACCCCTTGAGATCCCACGTATTTCCAGGATCAGGTAAATTTTTGACTTTTATTTACCCTAATTCCTTTAGTGATGTATAATAATTATGTATCTTGATCGCAGAGGGTCCCATGGGGATAATTGCAGTAGCTCCGTCGACCGCCTTCAGTTTTAGCTCAACCCTGGCTCCTTTGGACATAGGGACTCTTACTAGAGAAGGAAGCTCCTCCATGATGCCAGTGCTCAGATTTCCTGAGGCACAATCTGTGATTCCTCCAGCTGCCGCAGAAGAAGGAATTCAAACAGAAGTGGCTACTCCGGGTATCTCAGCGATGAACAGAGCTATCGTTGAAGCTTATACTAATGCTTTCTTCACTTCTCTGAAGCCTCTAATTCAAATGGTCATGGAAAAGAACCAACCTTATGAGTCAGTAAGGGGCCCTTCCTCCTTTATCATTGGAGCTATCTGCAAGATCGATAATCTGAATAGAGTCAACTATTTAGATCATATTTTAAATGAGCTTGAAGAATCCATCAAGTCTTATAAAAATCTAACAAAAGGAAACATCCAGAACCTCGTAGATGCTGAATGTGAAGCGATGGCTCGTGAGGCTGCAACACGAAAGGCTGACTTTGAAGCTTCTGTGGTCGCTATCTTACGGTGCTCTGCAGAGTTGGAATCTCACTTTATCGAGACAACTTCTTCAGTTGAGCGTCATAAGACTGAAGCCGCAGAGAAACAGAAAGAAGCTACTGAATGCCAAGCTCACCTCTGGGATTTAGAATTTAAAATAGCCCAACTCCAAGAAATACTCAAAGCGGCTCGACGACGTGAAGAGCAGGTATTGGAAATGCACCAAATTACTGCGAGCCAATTAGATGACCTGAGGAGGAAACATGATGCACTTATCCAAACTGAAGTTGCAGAGCTGGAACGCCGTGCTGACTCGCTGCAACCATTTGATCCAGAGTCTGGGAGAGGTCTAGCTAGGAAGAGGGTACTCGACTCCAGAATAGAAACAGTTGAGAATCTGAAGAGATTGATCGTCGATCTTAGTACTCAGCCTCAAGCGATCTATAGAAGCTTTTGTCTTTTTGTTGCCTTTTACATGAAGTACTTTTTGACATTTTAAACATTAATAAAAGTTAATGGACTTTTTTGTAGTTCTATTACTTATTATATATCTATAGTAGATATAAGTAATAGATAAGAATAGAAAAATATGTTCAAAAGTACCGAACATGACATATCTCCTTACAAAATAACAATACTAATTATATCTATTCAGAGGTAATGTGGACGTGACAGAATATAATTCTCAGAATATTGTCATTTTAAAAGATGACTTTACCAAAGGTAATGTGGACGTAATAGGTCACTGATGTAGATAATAGATTTCAGAGGTAATGTGGACATGAATTCATGTATCTATTGATTATTTTCAAGTTAGCTGGGACTCAAAGATAGGATATCTTTTAAAACAACTAGGTTCCAAAAGATGAGGTTTGTGATAAGGTGACGCGATCTGGATATACTCCACTAGGGATTTTGAAGATTTATTATTTGAGGTTTTATTTACAGAAGAGTGAATAAAAGATAATAACTCGGTGTTTTGGGGTGTAAACAATATTCAGAATATATTTTGTACATTCTTCAAACATAGTATTTTTGTTAAGAATTTGCCATTGATGGGCATCATAGCAACTCGGCCATCCATACCAGTCACTTGATAAGCTACGTTTGAGAAAACCTTGCTTACAACATAGGGACCGTCCCATTTCGCTTCAAATTTGCCCTTGCTCATGTGTATCATAGTCATAGGACGTCTGACAGTAAGTACTACTTTGCCTTTTTGGAATGCTTGTACTTTTACTTTACGGTTGAAAGCTTTTGAGATACAATGCTGATATAGCTCGATTAGGCTGTTGAGCTAATAGCTGCTTTTCGTCAAACGCTTCAAGCTCCTGAAGTCGAAGACGATTATTGTTTTCTGTTGTGAGCTCATTGGCAATTGCAATCCTTAAGGAGGGGATTTGAATTTCCAATGGTAGGACAGCTTCGTATCCATACACCAAGGAGAAATGTGTACAGCCGGTCGGAGTGCATATAGTAGTACGATAAGCCCACGGACGTTCTCCAAACTTTTCACTCCAGTTTCTCTTATTAGTAGAAACAAATTTCTTGAGAAGCTTGATGATAGCTTTGTTGAATGCTTCAGCTAGACCGTTAGCTGTAGGATTGTAGGCCATGGAAGCAACATTGTTGATTCTGTTGTCATCACAAAACCGAGTAAACTTTTGACTGATGAATTGTGCTCCATTATCATGAATGATTCGTCGAGGAATGCTGAATCTGTATATCACATGATTTTTGATGATGTTGATAACGCTGCTGGTCTTGACTTCATATAAAGGTATGGCTTCCACCTATTTTGAGAAGTAATCGGTTATAACTAATATAAACCGATGTCCTCTAGATGACGATGGATTGATCGGACCAATGACATCCATACCCCAAGCTTCAAAGGGCCATGATGTGGCATTCGGGTGAAGGAACTCCGACGATTGATGGATAAAATCTGTGTGAATTTGACAGGCTCAACATTTCCTTGCATATTCAATGGTATCTGATAACATATAGGCTATTAGTAGCCCATACGTCAGATGTGATCCTGTAACTTATGACCGGGCTGATGTACACCACATACACCATTGTGAGCTTCACGTAGTATTTTGTTTTTCTTCATCTCCCACAAGACAGCGTAAGAGTAGACCATCAAATATTTGCCGATAGAGGGTCTTGGAGGTGTGATTATAATAAAACCTGAGTGATCGCCTACGGATTGTTGTAGCTTCCTTAGGATCTTCAGGTAAAATGTCATGTACCACAAAGTCGATGAAAGGAGCTCTTCAATCTTCACTAATGATGTTGATTTCAGTAAATTGCTGGACTCAATATTTGAGTTATTCTCGATGTAAAATAACTCTCTGTTAGTGATGATAATCATTTGTTGCCTTCTAACTGGGATTGCTAATACGGCTGCCAGATTAGCTAATGCATTAGCCTTTATATTACATGCCAGACATACATGTTCAATGAAGAAGACCTTGAACGATGTTGCCAGTCTAACTGCCACTTCATAAAATGGGACGAGATCCTGGTACCAACCTTCGTACGTGCCTCTAACCTAATTGACGATCAGTTTAGAGTCTCCATATACTTCAAGATATTCAATATTCAATTGTTTAGCCAATTGGAGACCAATGAGCAGAGTATTGTATTCAGCCACGTTGTTGGAACATGACTCGTCTAAAGAATAAGCTTTTTGAATAGCTAATCCTTCTGGCGATATAAGGACGATTCTAACTCCAGCGACAATGGCACCTTTTGGTCCGATTCTGGATGCACCATCAAAGAATAGACGTCAGACAAAAATTTCTTCTGAAATCATGTTGGATTCTAAAGTTTCATCCAGAATCTTGTCATAGTGTTTAGACGCCTCCAGAATTGGATGAGCCGCGAGGAAGTCAGCTAAGGCTTGACCCTTAACAGACTTTTGTGGGACATAGACCATATCATATTATGCTAACAATATGGCCCATATTGCAAGTCTGGAATTGAGTTTACTGGGCTTCTTCATCAAGACCCGAAGAGGGTTAACTTTGGAGATAACATAAATAGTCTGGCCTGTGATATAATGTCTGGTTTTCTGAACAGCAAACATCAAATCTAGGCACTCTTTTTCTATCGGGCTGTATCGATGTTCAGTCCCGATTATTGTGCGACTGAGATAATAGATAGCTTGCTCATGACCTTCTTTGTTCTTCGGAGCTAGTAAAGCACCAAATGAGTGATCTATTGCTCGAACATACATCAAAAAGGGTATTCCTGAGACTGAAGGCAGTAGAACAGGTGGGTTCATCAAGTACTGCTTTATGTCTTCAAATTCTGCTGGCATTCTTCAGTCCAAATGAAAGACACACCTTTCTTCATGAGTTGAGTGAACGATCTACAGCATCCAGAGAGATTTGAAATGATTCTCCTGATGTACGTAAGCCATACCTGGAATCCTTGTAGCTCTTTAGGTTGCGTGGAGGACGCATCTCTTGAATGGCTTTGATTTTCTCAGGGTCAACGTGTATACCTTTAGAGGTAATAACAAATTCAAAAAATTTGCCACTAGAGATTCCCAAGAATGACTTGGTAGGATTCATCATGTGTTGATGCTGGCGCATTAGATCGAAGATAATTCTCAAGTCTTAGATGTGGTCTTCCTTTAGATGACTTTTGATAGCAATATCATCGACATAGCATTCAACTAATTTTCGTAAATGATCACGAAAGATAGTACTCATAGCATGCTGATAAGTTGCACCAGCATTTTTAAGACGAATAGCATGACAGTATAGCAATAGACTCCCAGAGGAGTACAAAAAGATGTATGCTTCTCATCTTCTGGATGCATCTTGATTTGATTGTATCATGAGAATCCATCCATAAAAGACATTCGTTCGAATCTGCAAGTATTTTCGATCATGACGTCAGTGATTGGAAGAGAAAATACATCCTTAGGACAAGCATCGTTGAGATCTCTAAAGTCAATGCAGACTCTGACCTTCCCTATTTTCTTCATAATTGGGACAATATTGGCAACCCAGTCAGGATGTTGTTCTTTTCTGACAAAACCACAAGAGATAAGCTTCTTAACTTCAGTTTCTATAGCATCCATCATATCAGGTTAGAATCGACACTATTGTTGTTTAACTGGCCTTACATTAGGCAAGATATTGAGCCTATGGATAGCAATATGAGGATCCAGTCCCGGCATATCCTCATAACTCCAAGCGAAGACGTCAATGTATTCCCGAATAAGCTGAATTAATTCTTGTTTATCTGCTTCTGGGAGACTTTTGCTGACGAAGATAGGTCTTGGCGAGCCTTCCTCTCCAACATCAATATGAATTAATTGATCTTCAGAAGGAGGTTCTCGTTATTTAAAGTAAAGTTCCCAATGAGTGTCCATCCTTTCTGCCCAAGGATCTGCTTCAGGAGCTTCAATAAAGTCATTATTGTCTTCTGAGAATTCAGCATACACCATATTAGAAGATAGTGTTACCCGATGGACGTGTCCTATACTAGTATCAGAATCCCATAAAACAGAATCAGAAGAGTTAGATCACTCCTCTTTATCGGATTCAGAGGCTTCTGGGGTCAGAATCAGTGGGGTATAACCCAATCCATGCTTCGTTTTGCCATAATATTGCAGTGACTTTCCTTTTAGAGAAGGGATCAGAATTAAGTTTGCCTTCCCTTACCGCTATTGAGACCAGCTTTAAAATTGTAGCCCATCTTTTGAATGATATCTTTTGATTGTTGACTATAACGACATAGGTGGAGCCTCCCTTTATCGTCATTTTCTTCCTCACTATCGGGCGTAGTCTTCTGCTCTGTTCCTTTACTAAAAGGTATAGGAAGTTCATCTTTTTTTGGAAGGAACTAAGAAGAAGGAGTCTTGCACTGGTTCGAACAATACTTCATCTTGGAGAAGTTGAACTGCTCCTATTGTAAGTGGTTTAAAGTTATCTAACATTTCTAAGTAACATCGAGTATAATAAAAGACATCAGTATACTATAAAGGAGATGCTACTTTATTGATTTGTACATCATCATGTACAATAGGGCCTTAGCAGAAAGCTTGGTAAGGTTGATAACCAGAGGAGGAGAAGGAGAAGGAGGAGGCTTGTTACGACGAAGGTCGATAACAAGAGGCTCAGAAGAGGAGAGCTCCCTCTGTTTCGTCTTTTTAGCAGGATGTTTAGCATGAGAAGAAAGATAAATGGTCAACGTCGAAGAGGATGAAGGATGAGAAGTACGTCCTTTGAACAGAATCACAAGGACATCATCTGGGGTGTTTCTCTGATCTTCCTCAGTATCCATGGCCAGTACAACTTTTATGAATTCCTCCTTGTACATTCAAAAATCAGTACAATAAGCTTCGATATCCCGAAAAGGGTTGAGATCTGTCACTCCCCGTTCCCAGAATGCATATTTTTATACATGTACAACTCGAATATATTTATTTAATATTTATCATGTATTATCCTGTATTTAAATTCCTATAAGTTCATGTTAATTAATTATCTGTTCTTTAATTTTCATGTCAATCATTTTTCTGCAATTTTATTGTCTGCATTTTATTTCCTACAATTTACTTCTGCATTTTATTTCCTGCAATTTACTTCTGTATTTTATTTCCTGCTTTTACCCCTCTGCTTGCTTTCGGGTTGGCCTTGGCCGAACCCCCTCAAACCCGGCCCACAAACTCCCACCGACCACCACCCTTCCTATTTAAAGCATTCTTCTCCCTCTCTCTCCTCATTACTTCTCTTCACCATTACTTCTTCTTCTTCCTCTCATCACTCTCTCCACCAACCACAGCAGGCAAGTGCAATCTTGCTTCTTGCTTGGAGAACCATTTTTATGGTTCATTTCTCTTCCTCTCATGATCCTGAGAGAGTTTACTACTTAGTATTTTTGATTTCTGTGGCTGGTTTCTCCTAGATCTAAGTTGCTATATTCTCGGTTGTTCATGTGTTTGATCTCCCAACTTAGCGTGTTTTCTAGCTGGAAACTCCATTTTCTGGCTTGGGACGAAGGCTTAGTCACGCACACGTTCTTACGTGACTGCGTGTATTTTTAGTCACGCACACGTCTCTACGTGTCTGCGTGGATTTTTAGTCACGCTAACGTTCTCATGAGCGTGCGTGTATTTTTAGTCATGCTAACGTTCTCATGAGCATGCGTGTATTTTTAGTCACGCACACGTCTCTACGTGTCCGCGTGGATTTTTAGTCACGCTCACGTTCTCATGAGCGTGCGTGTATTTTTATTCATGCTAACGTTCTCATGAGCGTGCGTGTATTTTTAGTCACGCACACGTCTC
>JANAVB010001674.1:0-97792 GCA_029216955.1 Iris pallida | reverse complement strand
CGATTCCTATCGCATTTTTTGGACGAGCCTACAGGAGACGATGGGGACCAAAACTTTTAGTTCTGCATACCATCCCCAATATACCATCAGACGGAGGGTAAATCAGATCTTAGAAGATATGTTGCGTCTGTGTACGATCGACCTAAAGACTAGTTGGGATTCGCATTTCCGCTTGTGGAGTTTACATATAACAACAGCTATCAGTCGAGCATTCAGATGGCTCCATATAAAGCGCTCTACAGGAGGAAGTGTCGTTCGCCGATATGCTGGAATGAAGTCGGAGAGCGACAAGTGCTTGGACAGAAACTGGTGGAGCAGGCCGTCGAAAAGGTTCGCTTGATTCGAGATAGACTCCGCTTCGCACAAAGTCAACAAAAGAGCTACGTAGATCTTCGTCGGCGACCGCTAAAATTCTTGGTCGGGGACCATGTATTTCTGAAAGTAACGCCCATGCGCGGTGTGATGCGGTTCGGCGTTAAAGGCAAGTTGAGCCCGAGATTTGTAGGCCCCTTTGAGATCATCGAGCGAGTTACAATGGTTGCTTATCGGATTACACTACCTCCTGTCTTGGCTGATGTGCACGATGTCTTCCACGTTTCACAACTTCGAAAATACGTGCACGATCCAAGTCATGTGGTTAGCTACGATCTGTTGGAGCACTACGACTTGTCTTACTCGAAAGAGCCTATTCAAATTTTGGACCGCAAAGAGAAGGTGCTATGAAATCGATCGATGTCCTTGGTCCGCGTGCTTTAGCAGAACCATTCAGTTGAGGAGTCGACGTGGGAGATGGAGGCGGAGATGAAAGAGAAATACCCTGCGTTGTTTGTCTAAATTAAGGTCAGACCCTTGTTCTTAAGTTTCGGGTCAAAAATTTTTCTTAGTGGTATATTGTAGCGCCCCGCTTTCGATAGGCGACGGAACTTCATAATATGCTTGTGCCGAGTCAGATCGTCCGGGAACTTAGATGGCCATCTGACTCGATAGCTAAGCTTGGTAAACGATAACACCTTACGACATCGATCAAATCGATTTGGACGGACGTTACGAGAATCGATCCAACTAATAGAACGACTTCAGTTAGAATAAGTCCTAGATGCAGCGGGCTGCGTCTCGGTGAGTGAGCTCTCTATAAGAGTCCCTCCGATAGGACCGGACCGATGTATAGTTTTCTTGGAGCTTTTTCTGCTGGGTTTTGATGAAGTGCTTTCGCGTCGTTTTTCTAGATGTAATTACAAATTTCGAAGCAAGGGAAAAGAAGGAACTATAACAAAGTATTGGTGCCATTGCAGGAGCCCGCGTAACTAAAGCTTGACGTTGCGAAGCGCTTCGACGATCGGCACGAGCAAAGTAAACGGTAGGTGATTCGGCCTTCTTTTCTACTTTGTCCCACAAACTAATTCCATGCTTTAAATTTATTCAAATCGAACGATGCCAAGTTAATTGCATGCCAATCCACTAAGTTCAAGAACTCGGAAAAAACGTATCGATTTAGAGTAATCTACTCTAAAAATACAAGTTTATCACATAAATCGGAAAGTTTAAGGTTCTAGTAAAGATAGACTATTTCATGTGCTACGAAATAATATGAAACGTCGATCATGGGTTATGACTCGGACAATTTGGTGCCTACGGGACGCTAAAACGGGAGTATGGCTATGGGGAAAATAAATCGTTGCATGAGTTGGGAGAAATGATAATGTCATTCAATACAGTCCGTGCTATACAAATCTGCCCGCACATATTAAACAAATTCACGCATTGGCATGGTCATGGATAGCTTGAGCACAAGTTGAAATTTCCTCGATACGATATCCGGGGCATCGGAACCGAATTGACCTAGGGGAAAAACAACTTCATGCTTCGGCGCGAGGCATTACGAGACCCTGTAGCAGGGCTTGCAACCCAAGCTGACAGGCACGTCGTAATGCCATATAAAGTCTCGTGATGCATAGTATAATGACCGCACATATAAGATAGAGCATGCTCACCTATTTTCTTATGCAGGTAGTAAATATTCTGTGTTTTATGCAGGGACGAGCACGATCGTGGTAAGAAATAGGATAAACTGCTATGTTTTACTGTATGTTTTATTACTCAAATGATGGCTATCGATATGAACTGAATTCATTTAGTTCTAAATAGAAAGATAACTCTAAAGCATGCCTACCTTAACAATCAGAGTCGGTTTAGACAAGTGGGTTCGTCTCGTCCACTTAGCAAGTGTGCTAATTCCCTCCCCCAATATCCCCAGGTACACAGGCGCTCCAAACTAAACTGAAGCTAATGTACGAGAGGCATTTTGAAGCTCTTCCTATGCTGAAGTATTTGAAGCCAATTCAGTCGACGGCTTATGTATAAAGGGGTGAATAAATGGAACGACAAGTATTAGTTCAGGCAGCTTGTCGAGTGTATTTCTTTCTATTTTCAATTAATGTAGCCGCGACGGCATCCAATGTAATTACGACTTGTACTTCGTTGCAAGCTATGAATGAAAAGCAAATTTCTATCTTCCTATACTGCATCTCAATTTGATGTGATTTATGAAGTTTTAACTTGTCATTTCAATATAAAAGATAAACATAACGTTCTTGCCTTGAGTGCAATTCCAGACTCGTACAGCATCACGCCTTAGCGAGGACGATCGATTCGGCAAAATAACACCGGAGACGAACGGTTTGTCGACTCGGGGCTTGATAGTATAGCCTTGGTGCAACCTAGCCTAGTGACTCACCATGACTTAGTAGCCTAGTATCATGATTTTTTAGGGTTAGTAATCCTATTCTAAGGTTAGAAGCGATTGGCATATTTATTAGGGCTAGTTAGCAACTTCCCTTTAATTAACATTTATTTTATTTTAGCGTTAGAAAAGAGGCCCAAGCCCAACCATAGGAAACCCTAGCCCATCTAGGTATGGCCGGCCAACTAGGTCAAGTGGGGAGAGTACTTAATATCTCTTGATGAGAATTCATCTCACTTTACATTCCTTCCTCCTAACAAAAACCTAAGTAAGTATCTTCTAACTTTCTTATTTCTTCTCCAATGAAACCCTAGTCTTTTGCATTAGGTCCTGATTATTGTTTATGAATCATTGTGGTTGAGAAAATTCAGATTTTGAGTGCATTGGGGATTTGGAGCTGCAAGGAGGAATCTACACAATCGAAGCTTTTTTTAGAAATTCATTCCAATAGGTAAATTCTCCAAACCTTCATAATTTCATGAATTATTCCTAGATGCATCCATCTAGGTGTCCCCTAGTTGTAGGATGAGTTTCGTAGGATTTTGTATTGATTTGGTGTCCGTATCGGACACGTATCAGTACAAATATGCATGTGTTTGATAAAATGCCACATAGGATTTATTGTTCATAATTTTAAAAACTATGATTGGATTTGTAGATCTAAATATGACTTATGATTTTTTATTAGAATGAGCACGAATTGCATCACGTTCGTGTCCAGAATCGGACACGAACCACAGCCTGACGCGTGCGTGCGAGTGCCCTGATGTTCGGTGGCAGTGCACAGTGTTTGTGTTTTGGACACGTGAAACTTGGTGTGTGACTTTGGGACATGACTGACTATCAGCCCCCAAGTACCATGTCATCTCGTTTGTGTCGAGCTCGTAAATCGAGCCGCCCGGATCTGAGCCCGTTGCGCACGCGCGTGAAAGTCGCCACTGATAAGTCTATCGTGTCTCATCTAGACACGTTGTGGTGATGTGTCAGGGTCTCGAATGTGTAGCCCTACACCTGGGCTAGGTGTGGGCATGAGCACGTGGCTCCACGTGGCCTGTGTCGTGTCCACGATGACGAGACACGGCCGTACGAGAACGCTGATTAAGTGTATACTGATTTTGGTGTTTTAGAGTTCGGACACCTTTGTGTCCACTTGCTTGGACACGAACACTTCCCCTTGACACGCACACATATGGAGAACACTTTGATCATCGTGATTTGGTTTAAAAGGATTTGAGTTTCGAATTTGGGGATTACCTATATAACTGATACATGTACGGTTTCCTAGAATTTCAGAGTTTTAGCATCACTTTTAATTGTTAGTTAATGATTAATTTGTAATGTTAACATGTATATATATATATTATATATAATATATATATATATGAGATGCATGTTTACATATTGGGTTTGGATTCTCAGTTTGAGTTATTCTCAGTTTACCGATACACATGTATAAAACTGAGTTGAGTTCATTCTCAGTTTTGCTTGACAATTTTGATTAGATTTTAAGTTTTATATGATGATGGATCACTGTTTTGCAAGATATTAAAGTTTAGATATAAATTTTAATGTATATATATGAGAGATTACTGTTTTACAATTGAAATCAGGTTAAGTGTATTTATATAAATTTTGATGTGGCTGAACAGTGAGTATGAAGGTTTTTAAATGTTGAGAGATGTTAATCTCATGTTTTGGTTGTTCATTTTCATTTGGTTTTACATAGACTTCACATTTAATTTAGTTTTTTATTTCCATTCAGTTTTAACTTGTTTGAATCCTTAAGATTTGTGTTGACAGTTTGAGTTTTCATGATTTCAGTGACTTGATACTTTGTTTTCAAGTTAATATCAACATTACCAATTTTCCTTTCCCTTTCATTTCCTTTTCATTACCTATATGTTTCATATGTGTATGGTATGTTTTACCTTGGTCTGTTGTAGATAGGCTTGTGATATGGGTAATATAGTGATAAATAGGTATATATATATATTTGCCTATCTATTTTGAGTATCTTGTTAGTTATGACTGTAATGTTTTAGGCTTGGTATCATGTGATAAGGACCTAGAGTTGACCATTAGTTGACTTTAGCCTGGAAGAGCCTATATTGGCCTAATTGATTATCAAGTCGACCAAGTTGACAAAAGTCAACTTTAAGTCAGACTTGATGCAAATCAACTCAAATGAGTTTAAAATGACTAGATAAGTTGTGTTTGACCTAAAATTTGGTAGATAGATAGTTGACTTATGGTTGACCAGGTTTGACCAGAGTTGACCAAAGTTGACCAAGTTTGACCAGAGTTGACCAAGGGTTGACTTTGACCTAGAAGGACCTAGAATTATTTAGAATGCATCGTAGACTATTCTTATTTCATGTTAGACATGTTGTGACCTGTGTTGCTCTAAAATAGGACTCAGATACTCCATCTCAGGCTCATATTCTCATCAGACAGCTAGGATATCAGGCGAGTACATTCTCTGACCGTTTTATACTTGTTAAGAATTATATTCTTGTCATAGTTTAATTTAATCGATGCTGACACGACATTATCATGGATTAGTACTATATGGATCTTTACATGAGATGTTATCCCCCTCGGGGCATCGAATACTGTCACCCCCGTTTTTCGTTCTACGTATTTCCAGTATACGTATACGGAATCCTGACATGTATTTTTTTTTATTTTTTTTATTTTTTTCTTTTTTTCCTGCCTGGCTAGCTAATTTTAGTTTAATCATGATTAGGTTCATCATGGCATGTAATGGTTTAACTTGGTTTTTTTGGGTTGGCTTGGTTTATTTTTTTGGTTTATCATGTTAAACCCACAACCATCCCTCTTTATAACCCACCTAACTTTTCTCTCTCCTCCACTTTCTTATTAACTCTTCTTCCTTCTCCATTAGACCCACCACCAACCAAGAACACCCCTTAGGCAAGTGCAACTTGCTTCCACAAGAGAGCCCATTTTTATTGTTCCATTAGCTTCTCCTCATGTTTCTAAGACACATTAGAACTTGTCATTTTCCATTTTGAGGCTTTAATTTTTGTAGATCTAGAAATTAGTTATTTTTGGATTTTGGTGGTTTTGATCTATCAAACTTCTTTGTTTTCAAGTTTTGATGGTTCCATGTTGTAGAGAATTTTTTCTACCCAATTTTGACCTTTGAAAAGTTGGATTTGGACTTATTTTGACCAAGTTATGGACTTTTGAAGCTTTGGGTTCAAACCATAGAGTTCTTGCTGATTTGGAGAAGACAGTGAGCAGTGTGCGTGAGCTTTTTAGCTTGCGCCACAGAGTTGCGTGCGCTCTTTAGCGCAGCGCAGTCTGACTCATACGCTGCCTTTTAGAGACGTATGTCTTGCATACGCTGCCTTGACAAGGAGTCGTATGGACCTCATACGCTGCCTTGATGAGGAGTCGTATGGAGTACATACGCTGCCTTGAAGAGGAGTCTTATGGAGTCCATACGCTGCCTTTTGGAGACGTATGTCTTGCATACGCTGACTTGAGCGCAGCCTGACTTGAGCGCAGCCTGACTTGAGCGCAGTCTGACTCAGGCGCAACCTGATGTCTAGGCGCAACTGGACCTGACCCTACTTACCCTGGCGCAACTTGGCTAATGCCACTTGTTGGCCATAGTACCCCTTGCTCCCTCCTTGGGCGCATTATGTCCCCATATTCCCCTTTTTATGATTTTTGCACCCATTTTATATCCTTACGCCTTTTGATGTAAACTCGACATGAACCCGATGTGATCATGACATTATTTATGAATGTTAATCGGAACAAGGCTTAGTGATGGAATTGCATGATTAGTGACCCGCCGTGGTGCACTCTTGACAAGTAATTTGACATGATAATTCTTGATGGTGGTCCGTTGTGACGCACCATTGCCTTGATAAGTAATCTTGATAAGTAACCCGACATGATAACCTTGATACGCTGTTTGACGGCTAACCTGACATGCTAAGTGAATTCTTGACACCGTGGGTGATTGTATTGAATATGCTTGTATAAGCAACCAGTCTTGTCTCGCATCATGTCTAGGACATGTATCCTGGTTACCACGGTCAGGGATTCATACCGAATCTGACTAGGTTAATGACTAGATTGATTAAGTAGAGCATATAGAGAGGTATTCTGGCTACAAGCAATCCCGTTATCTGGGTGCCTTCCTTGATGGACTTGTAGCCTGCCGACGAGTAGGCACATTGCCAGCTCACTGTTATGTGGGGCACTACATGAAACGATTACTATGCATACTGTCATGTGTTGCATCCAAGTCACCTAACAAGGCATGATAACTCTAAGCTTGAACCTTGCGTCTGGATAACCTGGATAGTTGCAGGGCTTGTGGCCGTAGGTGTACCTCATTGCATCTTGCTAGTAACTAAGCTTGTGATAACCCTAGTTAGTTAAGTATCAAGCCGTACTCTTTGCTTGGCCGTGAATGATGGATGAGTCCTATCTTGTCTAGTCTTGCCCAGATCCGGTACATGGATATCTCCGGACATGCTTGTTTATGATTTACTTTATCGATAATTGGTTCGAGGCTAAGTTCCGTTCAGGTGAAGGGTTACAACCCTGGTCCTTGTTTGGTTTGCGGGTTGTAACTTGGTTACCGAATAGTCCTTTAGTTATCTTATCGTTTATCATCCTATTTTCTTTAACTCATGTCTTATGTTATTTCACCTATGATTTATGTGCTGACATGCTGGTTTTAGTTCTTAAGTGAAGCCCCCTTTGTGGCACTTGCCCTTTCTGGGGTCTGACCCAGCTGGTTTTGTATGGCCAGATTTTGGAGCAGCTACCGAGGATCTCCCAACCTTCCTGCCAGATGGTAAACACTAGAAGGAATCCCGGCAACGAGTGGGTTTTATTTGCTCTCCCACTCCCTTGTAGAAATATTCTTTTGAGGCATTTAGCCACCGAGCAAGTGTTAGCTCGTTTGCAACTTTATTTACTGTCTGCCTACTGGCTGTAGCATGATTGACAAATCATAGGGTTGATCATGTATGACTTAAACTCTTGCTAGTCTTCGTATTTTGTATGACTAGCTTCATGATCATCTGAATATGTAATATATGGGACGCCTTACTTTGTATATCTGATGATCTACCAGCTTGTTATATCTACTCGCTTGCTTAAGATTGAGACACTAGGCTTGTTATTGACCCTAAGAGACTAATGGCTTGTAGTAAACCCTCATGCATCTAGACAGCCGTGACCGTATTGCGAGGTGAAAATTACTTCAATGTACGTAGCTGGCTGTGTCTGTCCTCCGCTCTCCAGTATTCTGGTTCTGGGCGTGACAAATACATAGTGTCATGTACTTTTCACGAACGTCATGTATTCTGTGGACTCTCGTATTCATGTATACTCATGTACTCTCATGTACTCTCATGATCTCATGAGCTTCATGTATAAACTATCATGTACAATAACATAACCTGTCTAGATCCTTGTGTATTGATTGGAGCATGGGGGAGTGGAAATAGTCATGTAAATAATTCTAAAGTTGTGTAATCATGTACAAACTCTTTAGTATAATCATGTGCAAATCAGGCCGTTCACATGTCTATCTTGTACTCTAAATCACATAGTCACTTACAGTTCTCTATTATCATATATAGATAGACTTGTTTATCAATTTTCTCTCTTTCTTTCATGCTTATTTCTTATAGCGTTTCATGTATCTTAGCATATCACATGCTTTATATTTCTGTCAAGATATGAACTGCGTGAGATGTATTGTGCTTGTTTCCATCCTGATTGGACTGTTAAAAATATTACAGGTGATGAGGAGTTCTATCCAACGTATTATGGCACAGGCTTAGATGACACCGGTGACTTGGACCCTCAGAGGATCCTACAGTTGCTGAAGACTTGCCTATTATCTAGATTAGATTTCTAGAATAGTTTCTCCTTGTTGTCTTACTTATGTACTTTTAGTTTAGGATATTGATAGATGTTATATATTGATATTGCTCTCATTTGTAGTTTGGAGACTACTCTTTTATCTTATATTTCTATCTATTCTCTTTATTCCACCTTAGATGCTGTGGAGTTGTACCTTTATATGTTCTCCTTTTTGGAGTGTATATTATTTTACAGGTTTATTATTGCTAGATGTTGTGACCTAGGACAACGTTCTACCATCGACACTGCGGCGTAGGCTGGACGTACCCACTTCTCGTGCCCTTACACTGGGTGCGGGTCGTGACACAAGGTGCTAAAAAATGGCGAGAGAGGTAGAGCTGGGTAGGGATCGGAAGGGCGGTCGGAGGACACTATAATGGAAAAGGGGAGAAGAAAAGGAAAATAGGCGGATGTCATCCCTTGTAGCATTAGGGGCAAACCCGAAGTTGGAGGTGATAGTGCGGGGCACTAGAGGAGGATTTGACGGCTCTCGAGGAGGCGACATAGCGGGGGCCAAGGTAAAGGAGTCCTGGGAAATATGCCAAAAAAGAGGAAGGGCGACCATAAAACTAGGAGCTGAACGATATCATAAACAGAGGCAAAAGCTTGATTAGCTGGGCAAGGAACCAAAAAGTAGTAGCCTCAAATGACCCAACAAAAAGGGCCCTAAATTCGTACCTCTCCCTAGTAGACAAAGATGAGGAAACCGCGACATAAAGTCAGAGGGGGCTAGGGGAATCTACCAAGCTCCTAGTACTGCATCTCTATCCACGACACAACCATCGATGGAGTCCATAGCCGAAATCTTAACCCAATCATAGAGCCCAATAGAAGTTAAGCACCCATAAGGTGAAGATGACCCCTCAGACAAAACTCCCTATAAGAGCATCGGTTCTGCCTCAAGACACGAGAAAGATGTCGCATTCCCCTTGCATTTTTGCCTCTCGTGTGCTTGCCACATCTTGCAATCCTCTGTCACGTGTGCTCGTGGAAGATTTGCTGTAAAAGATAGGGCGATCTTCGCATACAATTTCTTGCCATAAGCATTTATCTTTTTGTAACTTGATTCTAATCCTTTACTTGAGAGGCTTGCTAAAGTCAATATCCACAAGCACTCATGCTGTGCTAGGCCTGGATATATACCGTCTCCGTAGCTCTGTTAATCAGTATCAGGGAGCCATTACATTGAACCAGAGCAAATATGGCAGCTTTAGCGAAGTGGAAAAGTGGCAGCCCCTGAAAGGATAACCAGATTGGGGCCACAAAGGATTCCTGACACGGATCGAACTCCTGAGATCATCTAAAAAATCGCATAGAGACGCGGACAACCTGTCCCCCTGGGAGATTGTTAGGATTATAATTCTAATAGCTAATCTAGGAGGAATTTTGAGTGGGATCAAAACAAAATTTTCTTTTGCTAAACATTTATGGGTATGTTCCTCTCCCGGACTTCTTCCCAAAAAAATATAACTATAGCTCTTGAGGTAATTTACCATCCAAATAGTTTATCTCCCAAACATTTATTTTAGTAAACGTAACTGCAATAATATGTATGTAATGCTTATAATATAAATTTTGCATCTAATAAAATTTGGTGCAAGCCTAACATTTAGAGCCATTAAATTTTGAAGGTGACAATATAGAAATAATTTCTATAGAATTCTCTATAGTATTTCAAGTGACAAATTCCACAATTTCGATATTTTAGAATTTAGCCAACTTGTAGGAGTTGTATCTCAAAATAAGTAAATACTTTTTATATTTTGAGAATTTTATCTAATATATGAAATTACTCTAAACAATTTTTCAATCCTAATGGACCAATAGATTGTGAGATATTTTTCTTCCTTCCTCAGTTGTCCAGATTTAAACTATAAATTGATAAATAATTCATATAAGTTGTACATCCTATAGAACTAGGTTTTGAGAAAAAAAAACATATTATAATAATTAGTAGTGGAATAACCCTATTTTTTAGAATTACTAGAATAATTTTGATATTTTTTAGGATTTTCCAAAGACTGAAAATTAATCTAGACACTATGAAAGTGGGAATAGTTCTTAGAAACTAAAAGGTAGACATATCCTAAGTCGTTTATTAATGATTACGGTATTGTTTTATATTATGTTTGGTATGGAGAAAATAATGGAAGCCACGTACAACCACACAATTGGCGAATCAAATCAGTCTAAAGGTTCAGGCAAGACTAAAAGAAACATGCGTTTTGGTACTGATATAAATCATACTGTAGCATTGGGTTTCCTAGAATTTATTTAATTTTTGAGAATATTTTTTACTAATAGGTATAGGAATGGTTAGAATCATTATTAATTGTGTTTTGATTTTGTGATCACAAGGGTTCGTACCTAAGCCTACAGGTAAAGTATGACAATATTAGGTAATACTAGTATATCACACGTGTGATGCACGGTTTGTGTATTTAATACTCTTTTATTTAAAAGAAAAATAAATAAATGTTCTTCATATTTATATAACATTTGAAATTAAAACAAAAGTTAGAATAAAGTCAATGGTGAATTACATAAAAGATAACATTATTTAATATGATTATGAATGAATTAAATTTTAACAAAATAATTATCATTAGTAGTATTTGTGTAATTCACAAAATATCTTAGACCAAAATATATTAATATGATTATGAACGAATTATAACAATATATACCTCAACGTAAATAAAATTATACGATAAAGCCTATTTTGATGACATAAAAGAAAACATTTGTCTGAATTACAAATTCTGAAATACTTCCTTATACACAACATTTGTTGTTGATTTAGATTAATCTTTATCTTCACTGTATATTAAAATCTTCAATCCTTTCTTACTTGTTACCCTTGAAATAGCAACATATAACTGTTCAGGACTAAAAAGGGATTCTTCAAGAAAAGTCCAACATAAAAGTGATTGACCTTGACTTTTGTTTATTGTCATTGCATAAGAAACAATCAATGATATTGTCTTCTTTGATATTTTAAAGGCAATCTTGGATCAGAAGGTGTCAATGACATTCTTGGAATCAAAACTTTATTACCAGCATTATCTCCACAAAGAATCTTTGCTTCGAGAACACGATTGCCTATTTTTGTAATTAGCAATCTAGTACCATTACAGAGCCCAGCTGAATGATCTATATTTCTTAATAACATTACTAGGGTACCAACTTTCAATTTTAACTCATGATTCGGTACATCTGAACATTTAATACTATTCAAGAACTCTGGAGTGTGAACATCTGATAATAAGTCAACATTGGCATCTGAATGGACTATCAGAACTTAAATATGTGCTTGTGTTACCAGAATTTAGTGAGATCATGTACTCATTTACAGACTCGACACATCAAGAGTTGGCGCTAATATAGCTCTATCCTTCAAGAAATCTGGATCGATGACAAAATTCGCAAAAAAAGGATATGTGCTCTCAACAATTGTTTGCAGTGGATCATTTGAATTACTAAGTAAAACATCACTTGGAATATCGATATTTGCACACCCATTATTATGCCCTCCAAGTGTTCCATCTCTTATACTTGCAATCCATTCAGAAAACTGTTCGAGCTCTTCACTTTCAGATGTTATGCTAGAACCTTGAAGTCTCATATTTTTTGTCAATCTCAAGACTTTGCAGTTTTGCAAAATATAAGAAGAATTTATAGTTGCATGAACTATATCTTGTCTACTACCTTTCGGAATTATAGGCAATATTTGACGAAAATATCCTCCGAAGATAATTGTTTTTCCTCCAAATGGTGTCTCTGAGTGGATTGCTAAATTGTATTATATCTCTAAGCGATCTATCCAACACTTCAAAGCAATATCGGTGCATCATTGGCGCTTCATCCCAAATTATAAGTTTGCACCTAACAATTAGTTCAACAAGTGACTTCCTTGTTTGATATTGCATGTTGAATCCTCATTTACATTTATTGGAATAGCAAACCTTGAATGAGTTGTTCGTCCACCAGGCAATAGAAGTGATGCTATCCCGCTTCAACCAACATTTAGAACAATTTCTCCCTTAGATCTCAAACATGCAGATAATGTTTTCCAAATGAACATTTTTCTAGCACCGCCATATCCGTATAAAAAGAAGACACCACCATTTGTAAAAACAGCATCCATTATTATGTCATAAACATATTGTTGTTCATCATTCAAGCGAGCAAGTAGTTGTACGTGTTCTTCTGCTAGAGCCGCTTTATCATAATTAATTCATCATGCACCAATCTATTTGTAGTATTTGATAAGGAGTCCATATTTGGAAATGGCATTGATGGAAATTCTCGCAAACTTCTCTACACAATTCCTTAATAACTTTTCAATCTCAACCAAAGCGTGATTTTGAATGTCATCCTCACTCATAAGCAAATCTAGAATTAAAGAGAGAAAGAATATGTTGGAATTAATTTTAAAGTTATATTAACGAACAAATAATATACAAAACACAATTTAAACTTAAAAATAGGAAAGAAATATTTTACCTTGGTCGTGCAACGTAATTCGTTGATTATATAAAACATCATCCATAAGTATGTCCAACACTTTTTCCAAAGTAATTCAGGCCGGCTTACAGAGCCAGATGACAATAATGTCACAAATAAATTTCTCAAGGAATATGCAGATGCCCAATAACTTGCCTCAATAATACCATCGATATACTCGTCATCATCCTCTAACAATCCTAAGACATAGCAAGCTTCACGATATGACTCGTAATGAATACCATTGACTTTCTTAATATCATCATAGCATTTAGGTCCACGAACGATATTGAGAAGACATCTTAAATGGTACATTTCACCGCAACCAGGTGGAACATAAAAATTTGACCTAATGAGAAACATTTTTTTCTCGGAGTCCACTCTCTAATCTTCTGTTTCCAAACAAAGTTTTGTTGAAATTCTGCATATGTCAGATTTCTTGCCTCTGATATCGCTTATTCGCTTCAAACCAAGCTAAGAACATGCTTTCATTCACACTGGCACGATCAATAATGGTATCAATAGCATCTGCATCTGAGAAAATAATAGGCTGCTCATCGGGTAAGTGAAAGCTAAGTCGCTCAACAGAAGGGTTCTTATATTGGATCTCTCAAACAATCTCCATGCTACCTCACAAGCAGAAATGTATCTACAATCGTAATACATGTTAATTTCATCAATTGGTTTTTTGGGTTCCTCCTCGTTTGTAGCTCTATAGAAGGATGCAGTTACCCGATCATGTCCTTTATTCACATATTGAACAAATATTTTATAGATCGAGACTGATTGTACCATTCAACATTCATATGACCTCCATACTTCAACAATAAATAACGATTATGAGGTACTACAAATCGATTATCTAGTTCAACACCATTCTTTAAAATCGTTCTTTCATCTCTTTGCGTCTATATAATGGATATCCGTCTTCATCAACCAAAGTATTTTCAATAATTTTTTTTGAAAAATGCTTTGAGCAACGACCATCTGACATACATGGTAAATTCTTTCTTGTAACCACAAGGTCCATGCATCATAAAATCTCGCACTGTATTGTAATAGGTAGGATCTGATTTTTGATCAGGAATTTTTGCTGAGATGATCTGATCAAATATTTTCCCGATGGAAACTTATCTTCTTTGGCTAGGAACAATTAAATATGAGCATGCGGTAACCCACATTTTTTAAATTCGACCGTATATATAACTGAAAACCAATAGAAAACAAATAAATATTAAATTATTAATATAATACATGATTAAGTACAAAAATGTGCAAAATCGTTACCAGCTCTAACTATTCCAAATATTTTATTATGCTTCAGATCTTTGATCAGCCCATCCAATTTAACCTTGAAAATCCTACATAATATCTGGTCAATCTTCAGGTTGAAGACCATTTTTTTCAACATATCAAAGTATTTCAGGCCATTTGGGGTTGCATGTAAATGTTATGAACAAATCCGGGTAACCAACCCATCTGTATATTGCCATTGCATCTTGATAATTTTGAATCATGTACCGAGCACCTCCTGTAAAAGAAGATGGTAGAATGACCCTTTTTCCTTGAGTAGTCGGATCTGTTTCACCTCGTAATAATGCATCTGTAAGACCTTTATACATCTCACACCATAATTGTTTTTGATGCGTTCGAATAAATTTTAATCTTGCAGATTCAACCATTGTATAAGCATCAACAAAAAATTGTTGCAAAAGTCTTTTAGTAGCAAATATATAAGGCTCATTACCCCTTTCATGCAGTCTATAAGCGAACCATTCTCTAATACTTACTCTCCTTCTTCCACTATTTCCTCTATTTGTTGATTCAGATAATGGAATGTCTTCTCTATAACCATCTTCACCGTAGGGAAAGATCAAAGGGAATTGTAATGCTAAATAAGAAGCATGTAACTCATTTATTCGTTGCAGGTTCCCAGCTTATGTTTCAAACATGATATCTCTATCACCTAAGCATTTATCAAGATCTCCAACTATCAAAGCAGCAACCTCAGAAACTGTAGGTAAATTATACTGTCGTCCATCTCCATGTCTCCCTTCTATCAATTTCAATCGACGCTTGAATTACCTCCTTCACACATTTTCTCGCGAGCCATTCTAAAAGACTTTACTAATACATTATTTTTCCAACATATTCTTCAAATCACGTACAATTTCTGCATGCAAATTATACTGTCGTCCATCTCCATATTAAAAAAATAAGATAACTGAATATATTAATAATCAATAATCAATATATAATTGTACATATTTTGGAAAAAATTTGATAAATACCTAACAGCTTTCATTCTATTTTGAATTTCATTTTCTGTATCATAAATATATATCTGTGCAAATTTTGGACTTGAACCTTCAACGGGTAATAAACTTCCTAATAGATTTCTCTTTTGTCCATGCATTCTAAAAATTGGTGGAGAATTTCCTTGATTTGGTTCTGGATCGACCTTGCCTCCCATTGAAGTAAATGAAAACATGCTGTTGTATGATCTTATATTTTCTAGAAAATGTTTGCTCTTATCGCTCACACCATATAATAGATCATAAAACTTTAGACGGTCTCTTCATTGGTGAAATTTGAATCTTTCCATGCATACAACATAAAGAGTACCTCAGGTTTTTGCACTTGTAGGAAGACTGAACTCTCTCATCATACCAAAAGTGTGCACCACAAAAGTTACATTTATAAGTTGGATCGCCAATATCCCAATAATCTGTCAATAAAAGGACCAATAAAATATAAATGAATTACATAACCCATAAATTAAACTAATAAATATGCACACACACACACAAA
This sequence comes from Iris pallida, assembly GCA_029216955.1. Lineage (NCBI taxonomy): Eukaryota > Viridiplantae > Streptophyta > Magnoliopsida > Asparagales > Iridaceae > Iris > Iris pallida. The sequence continues at coordinate 81,813 of JANAVB010001674.1, read as the reverse complement.
CATACACACACACACAAACATATATAGACTAATACCAATTGTAGGATTTGTATGTCCATGATCAAATTTACAATCTCCATTCGTCAATTTAACAACCACTGCCAAAGAAAAAAATTAAAGCAAAAGCAACAAATTTTTAGGTGATACACAAACTACTTTCCTTTTTAAAACATTGAAATTAATTAAAAATTTCAAATATAAAAAATTAACGTGAATAAAATTAGGCTTAAAACATACTTGAAGACTCCTCATCCGTAGTTAAATCAATCGTTGTTAAATGATTATTTTGCTGCAAATTTGAGATTGTATTCTTCGAGCAATACAGCGAACTTTGGTTCATTGAAGTAGTCAAATCAACTGTTTCACTTGATCCACACACTGCATAAAACAATTCAATAAAAAACTTTGCAAACAGTATTAAATATATATGTATGTATGTATACTTTAATAAAAAATATATCACATACCATTCGTGATTTCACTAAAAGGATATGTAGACGTATTCAGCACATTATTAAACAATACGCTGGTAGAATAAAACTGTTTTCCATATGGATTTAAATCTTTTGCGAAAAAGTAAGAAAAAAGTTAGAAAAGTAATAACAATACAATAATCATAGATCACATTTTATTCTTAAAAATAGTTAATTAGGCTCTAATAAATTATTGTAACAGATTTTTGAGAATAAATTGTTAAAACCATTGGAAAAATAACGTACTTGAAGGACCATCATTATTAGTTGAAAACATTACTCTCGATGGATCAGAGTGCAGTTTTGTAAATCTCTTCTTCGAGTAGTCAAATGAATTTTTTCTGCGCAAGCTCACTTGACCCACATACTGCATAAAAAAACATCATATATATGTATATACATATATATTGTTAGATAGATATAAAAAAATAATCATTAAATACTTTGTGGAAATAAAATCATATCATACCATTCGTGATGTCACCAAAAGGAGACCTAGATGATGGACAACTGGTCATGTTCGAATTGTTCCCACAAAGGATATGCTGAAATTTTTTTAGCTTGATGGAGGCGTACATTCATCTAAATCCATATCTATATTTTCTACAAAAAATAATAATTTTTTTGGCTTGATGGAGGCGTACATTCATATAAATCCATATATATATAAATTTCCATATTAATAAAAATAATAATTTTTATTAAATTAGTTTATATGTTACTATTGTTTTCAAATTAAATTTCTACCAATTTACAATTATAACATACAATTATTTTTCGTTCTAAAAAAGATTAATTATATAGGCAAACCTTAATTTAGCGCACATTAAATTAAAAAATAAAGAATTTTTTATCATTATATAGGCAAACCTTAATTTAGCGCACGTACAATTTTCTAATAAAAAACATATTTTTATCAAAAATATTATTTTATATTTTTTGTTGTTTTGAAAATGTAGTAATCTATATAGGCAAACATTAATTTAGCAAAACCTAGCATTCCAAAAAAATTTCAGCCCATAAGCTGTGATAAAAACACGCACATGAATCAACTAATTTTTATTCACACAAAACCTAGCATTCCCAAAACTTTCTCCTCTTTTTCGACGGCTCTTCTTCCCTTTCAATTTTAGTTTTTGGAGTTTTTATTAACTTTTTATATTTACTATGACAAATAAGAAGAGGAACCCGGCTCAAAGCTTTGTAAACACAAAAAATTTTAGCCCATAAGCTGTGATATAAACACGCACATCAATCAAGAAATTTTTCATTCACACAAACCTTAGCATTCCCAAAGCTCTCTCCTCTTTTCCGACAGCTCTTCTTTCCTTTCAATTTTACTTTTTTGTGGTTTATTAACTTTTTTTAACCTACATACCCATGCTACCGTAGATTTATTTTCTTTTTTCTTCTTTTATTTTTCTTTTTTTGGTATGTTACATCAACCGATTTTTGTACTCATTCTTTGGTGTTTTATCACTTCATGTGTTAGATCTACACATGCATGTTAGAATACGAAGAGTTTCCTCGATTTTTTACTCTTTACTGAAATTTTTTTGGGTTTTTTGGTTTAGTCATGAGAGCCATGTGCTAGATCTACAAATACATGTTATGATTTGGGGGTTTTCTCCATTTTTTGCTCATTTTTTGTTCTTTTTTGTTCTTCTTGTTTCTCGATTTTTTTGTTCTTTGGTGTTTTATCACTTCATGTGTTAGATCTACACATGCATGTTAGAATACGAAGAGTTTCTCGATTTTCTACTCTTTACTGAATTTTTTTTTGGTTTTTTTTTGTTTAGTCATGAGAGCCATGTGCTAGATCTACAAATACATGTTATGATTTGGGGGTTTTCTCCATTTTTTGCTCAATTTCGGTTCTTTTTTGTTCTTCTTGTTTCTCGATTTTTTGGTGTTTTATCACTTCATGTGTAAGATCTACACATGCATGTTAGAATACGAAGAGTTTCTCGATTTTTTACTCTTTACTGAATTTTTTTTGGGTTTTTGGTTTAGTCATGAGAGCCATGTGCTAGATCTACAAATACATGTTATGATTTGGGGATTTTCTCCATTTTTTGCTCATTTTCGGTTCTTTTTTGTTCTTCTTGTTTCTCAATTTTTTTGGCTCTTCTTGTTATGTGATATTTTAGATCTACCAATATATATTACAAATTTGTTAATTTTTATTTTTTTTGTGATATGTCACTCTTTTTGTAGATCTAGACATGCATGTTATAATATGGCGATTTCTCGATTTTTTGATCTTTTTATTTTTTATTTTTGGTTTTATGGATGAGTGGATGTGGTAAATCTACAAATACATGTTGTGATTTTTTGCTCTTTTTGTAAAGTTATGTTTTAGGTCTACCCATTTTTTTAGTAATAATTGTCCTTTATTTTTTGATTATTTATCACCTAATGTGTTAGATCTACACATACATGTTGCAATACGAAGTTTTTTTTTCGATTTTTTGCTCGGTTTTTTTCTTGGGTGAGTCATGAGGGATGTGCTAGATCTAACAATACATGTGCTGATTCCTTTTTTTCCCCATTTTTTGCTCTTTTTTGTTATTTTATTATTGTAATTTTTCATAAAATTTTAGCACATAAGCTGTGATAAAAACACGCTCATGAATCAAAAAAATTTCATTCACACAAACCCTAGCATTCTCAAAGCTCTCTCCTATTTTTCGATGTCTCCTCTTTTCAGTTTTATCACTTGATATGTTAGATCTAAAAATTTATGTTAGAATACAAAAATTTTCTCCATTTTTTTACTCTTTACTGAATTTTTTTGGGTTTTTTTTGTTAAGTCATGAGAGCCATGTGCTAGATCTACAAATACATGATATGATTTAGACGTTTTGATTGCAAAAACAGAAGGGTTAGCTCTTATGGTGGAAGGGTTACCTCCTATGAAGGATAGTACAAATTGTTTTATGGTGATGCTTCACAACATAAGGTAACCTACCTTAGTTTTATCATTTGTTTGCTGTATTTAGCAACTTATTGGAATGAATTTTATTTAAATTATATATGAAGACATGTTTGAATATTTTCTTAACTAAATTGTAATAATTTAGTGATTTTATATTCAGTCCAAAATTGATCACTTTATGTCATCTTTAATGTTATTTAGTAATTCTCAGATGTTGGATAAAAAAATGCTTCTAATTTTATGTTATTTTATATCATTCAAATGATTTAGTAAAATAATGCTTGTTCGCTAAATCTTTAAAAATATTTTTTTTACATTTATTTAATGATATTGTACACTAAATAGCACTTAAATTTTTACCTAATATTAGATTATACATATTTGAAATGGATGGATATATACTGCATGATAATATAAATTATTAATCTATGGATGTTTGGAATTATACAGTAAATCAGATTTTCAACATGCACGGCTTATATATAAATAGTTATAATATAGTTTCGATGACTTGGCAATGGTAATTTTCAGTTCAAGCATATAGATAAGTCTGATGTTTACAATGTATATTAGTGATAAAAATATGCTGCAAAATTAGAAGCAATTATATCTAACTTAAAAGACTTTAGAAATTAGATGGAACTATTACCTCCTCTATCGTTTGTAAGTTTCGGTCACTTGTTAATTGTTGTACTCCTTGTCAGCTTCCTCATTCTCAATTTTTTTTTTGTAATAGTTCCTTCCTTGTTATACTTTGGGTGGGATTTGGAAATGACAAAATTGAAACACCATTCTAATATTGTAAGCCCAATATATAGGCATTCAATTAATGATTATTTTGTATTGGGAGGACAAAATAAAGGAATGCCAAAAGTTTTTGCTGCTAAACACTTTTTTGAAGGTTCTAATGACGTATGGATAAATTCATTTTAGATTTCCAACAATAGCTTTAATTGCATCATATTTAATATAAATATTCTACAAAAACGATTTCCAATGTTTACATAACTTAAAATAATTTGCCATTTTATTTTAACTTGAAACTTGTTTTGTTAGGCACCATAATTTAATATGGTTGTCTTACTTTTATATATTTTTAGGGCTTACATAAAGAAAACTTGGGCTACAAAATTATTTCAATAGCCCTACATTTTAAAATAATGTTGTAACAATGACACATATATTGTGTTTTATTAAATTATGGCTGTCTTACTTTTATATGGTTGTCTTACTTTTAGTATGGCTGTCTTACTTATATAATATTATTATCAATAATAAAATACTTTAAGTAAGTTTATTGTCAAAATTTGTTGAAATTGGAATAAATTTGTAATTGTTGAATTTGAAGTTTGTGAAAATTTTTTTTTGCGTATCACATATATTGTGTTGTAACATGGATGTTAAACACAAGTTTGCACAACATTATTTGATATACGACATGTAATCTTTTTTTTTAATGTATGAATTTATAAGTATTGTACTCTTTTTCAGATTCCTAATAACGTTCTTCTTTATTATGTATTAGTTCCTTGATTTTGATATTCTTTTTTTGGGGATTTTAAAATAATAAAATTAAAACCCCATTTTTATATTGTAAGCCCAATATGTAGGTTGTGAATTAATGATTATTTTGTATTGAAAAGACAAAAGTAAGGAAAACCAACAGTTTGTTGCTGAATTACTTTTTTAGAAGGTTCTAATGGTGTATGGACAACTTAATTTTAGATATCAAAAAACAGCTTTAATTGCATCATATTTATTATAAATATTCTACAAAACCGATTTCAATGTTATACATGTTTTAAAATAAAGCACTTTTTTTGAAGCTTCTAATGATGTATGGACAACTTCATTTTAGATTTCCAAAAACAGCTTTAATGACATCTACATCTAAAATAAACATTCTACAATGAGTAATATCATCTTATATGTATGAGTAATCAACTTATAATCAACTTATAATCAACTTATAATGAGTAAAAAATGTCATTCATTATAACAGTATTACTAATCTATATCTATTTACTTTAAATTAGTTTAATGTCAATATTTGTTGTAAATGTAATATTATGAATTGGAAGTTTGTGGGAAATAAATTAATATGAACATCACATTTATTGTATCGTATTAAACCTTTTAATTTAGTTATCTCTATCAATCACGTTTTTATTCGATATCAATGAAATTCCATGTCCGACAATGTATATTTAGTATGTCCAGCTATTTTATATATATATAAATTTGTAGAAAATTAATCTATCAATAAAACATGGAGTTTGTTCAACATTATTTGATGTACGACATTTAATCTAACAAAGATGTTAATATCATCTTATTTGCATGAGTGATCAACTTATAATGAGTGAAAAATGTCATTCCTTATCTTTTTTTCATATCAACTTTCATCTTATCTATATAATGTTTCATTGTTTGTATTAAATTAGATTATCTAATAGCACAAAAAAGGTTTATATATTCTTTCTTCAAACACATATATAACACAAATGAAAGTTCCATTGAGAATAACATAAGTTCAATTAACTAAGTACGCTCTAACAAAATGTTCTTTTAAGAGCTGGCTCAACTTGAAAGCATTAAAATACAAACTAAGATAATATTTAATTACGTCAATACATTGAACAAAGTGTTCTTTTAAGCTGGCTGTAATTAAAAGCACTAAGGATCAAACTAAGATAATCTTCATTCATTCTCTTTCTTTATATTAACCTTCATCTTCTTTGATCCGGCTGTTGTTGAGTATGCATCAACCAATGACCTCTTCAATCCGGAATCTTCAGATGTTTCCACATACTCAATCTCTTGTGAATTTTTGACAGTTGGTGTTGAAATAATCTCTCCACACGATCCAATCTATTCATTTATACGACAATGCAATTAAAATGTGTTGTAAATGAAAAGAAAATGAATATTTGAAGGAAAATTTGCTTACCATTTCGACATCATTATCCTCCTTCAATAAATTTGAAAAGATATCAGATTCCTGTAAAAAAACGATATATTTTCAACAGAATTTTTAAAAAAAATAATTATTGCAATTTCAAATTACCAAAAGATTAGCACATACCTGGTTATCTTTAAAATTTTTAGAATATAGTGAAATTAGTCCTTCATCGGTAGTCAGCTTTAATACCGTAAATGATCCAGTATAATTACGTACTTGTTCAGATCTTACTTGAATTTTGAAGAAAATTCTTAAGCCAACTAAATTTTGTATTTCCTCAGGATTTTTCTTATCATTTTCTGATTCCTACAAATTTAAAAAAGAGAAACAAATTTTTAATAAATATAACAAATTTAAGTATAGTGCAAAAATTATTTTATTTGCTTAGAGATTATTTGCAAATGTACCTCTGACGTCTTCTTTTTTAAATCCAAAGCCTTTTTTCCAATAAGCTGAACACATTCTTTGTCCCATAATAGTAACTCTATTTCTCCGATTGTGTCAATGACACGAACATTAATTTTGTACCTGTTATAGAAAATTGTATTTAAATAATCTAGAAGAATAGTAATTAGGTTTAAAATTATTGTAAGTTAATACCTGATGTTAACATCTTTTTCAAATTTGTCACATCTGTCACAGTAAAATAAATCGCCACATTTATCTAGTTTTTTGGGACATTTGTTATACGAAAAATACTACCAAGCATTTTTTAATACAACTTCAACAATTTCAGCATAAACCCCAAAGCTTCCAATCTGATAATCAATAATAAAAATTTAAATTAATATTCTGAATAAGTTAAAATATGTAATATAATATAATTATAAATTGTAACTGAAAGAAATTTATACCTCGTGGTTATCTCTCAATTTCTCAATGGTCCTAACTATAGCTTGGCCACTTGATAATTCATTTTCAACCAAATTTGTAGAAGTTAGTGAAACTGTAATTATAGTGATTGATTCACTACTTTCTTCAACAATCCTTCAGAAAGTAGACGAAGATTTATTAATTTAATTATGAATACTAACTAAAGTATTAACAATTAACAATTAATTATAGTATAGAGTTGTTTTAGTTACCTTGATTTAAAATTTTCAATCTCAGGAATGTCAACACCAAATATCAACCTTGACACATAGAATGTGTTGGATGCTGTAACTTGTCCTAATCGGAAAACAATACAATTTAAACATATATTAAATAATTTTATAAATGTAGAATGAAAATAAAATACGATATATAAGAAATAATTATCACCTCTATATAATTTGGTACGAAACGTTTGTAGTATTACTACAACAGGCTCATTTCTTCCATTATTAACGTACGAAACCATATCATCAACCAAATTACCCCACAAAGTACATGGCAGACGATGTTTCCTAATAATACAAAGGAAATTAAATTATTTTTAATTATATGGCAAAATATTAAGAAATTAAATAATCAAAAATTTAAATTATTACTCATTGTCCTCAAGAGTAATATCCATAAGTCGTGTTGGTCCATCTTTCAAATCCCTTTGTTGGGGAGGATCTAATGAAACAACTCGTCCAATAATATCTAAAATTAATGGTATTTACAAATAACAATAAAATTGATGAAAGAAAATAATTTCATATTTGTAAACACAAAAATAATTTAAATTATGTATTTACCAATAAGTTTGTTATCATCTAAAGGTTCCTCACTTGTAAAATCAGAAAACTTGTGAAAACTAAAAATAAAAGAAGGAAATTTCTCATCAAATATTTCAACAACTTTCGTTTTTGCCAAGAATAATATCTTGTATTTGTTTGCAGTTGTTTTGTATTTCATGTTGTTATTTGTAACAACAAAACAACGAACAACATAGAGTCTTCTCTCGTTCAGCAATGGTTGAAAGTTGGGGATTAAATCTTTCTTAATACTTGCATGAATTCGATCGCCCTGCAAAGAAAAAAATAATTTCAGTACACAAATATTTATGCATATAATTTATTCAAGTATTAAGCTCATTTTATTTTTATTGAAATACTGCCATTATCTATAATTATGAAATCATTGGTATTATTTTTATTATTCATGATATACTGCCATTAAATAATTGGCGGGGCATTAGTTGCAGCCAATGGACCATTGGCAATGATGATTTGGCAGCAATTGGCGGGTTAATCGTTTTAGCCATTGTTTGACATTCTAAATTTGACATTCTTAAGTCTTAATTATGAGTCATGTGTGGCTATGTGACCGTGTGAACTGCAGTTGCAAAAGACACAAACTGACAGCAGTGTATTTTTTCTTCAAATTCCAATTGTATTTGTATTTTATGATTTAATTATTTCGTTCGACTATCGTTAAAACAATTGGCGGGGCATTCGTTCCAGCCATTGGTCCATCGGCAATGATGATTTGGCAGCCATTGGCGGGGCATTCGTTGCAGCCATTGGTCCATCACCAATGATGATTTGGCAGCCATTGGCGGGGCATTCGTTGCAGCCATTGGTCCATCGGCAATGATGATTTGGCAGCCATTGGCGGGACATTCGTTGCAGCCATTGGTTGGTAATTACAAATCTGAGTCTATCAAGTTTTTAACATGAGTAATAGGAGAATATCTTATTATTATTGAAATGTTGCCAATATATATAGATTATGAAATCATTGGTATTATTTTTATTATTCATGATATACTACCATTAAATTCGTTTAACTTTAATTTCAGCCACTTTTTCAGTTGGTACAAATGACAATTGATATTTAACATTTGTTTTGACATCGTTCGGCCGAGCTCAAAAACCATTGGCGGGGCATTAGTTGCAGCCATTGGCCCATTGGCAATGATGATTTGGCAGCAATTAGCGGGTTAATCATTTTAGCCATTACTGGTCATTCTAAATTTGACATTCTCAAGTCTTAATTACGAGTCATGTGTTGCTATGTGACAGTGGGAACTGCTGTTGTAAAAGAGCCATCGGAAAAGAGAGAAGAGCTCTGAGAATGCTAAGGTTTGTGTGAATGTTCAATTTCTTGATTCATGTGAAGAACAGATGGCAACTCTAGAGGGGGGTGAATAGAGTTTATAGCGATAATAGCCAATTAAAAAATTAAACTCTTTCACAATCTAAAAATAATCAGAGTAAATACGGAAATAAATAAGGAGCAAGAAAGCATACGCAAACACAGCCGATTTTAACCTGGTTTCCCTCGTGGAGGACTAGTCCAGGCCTGAGAACTCTAGCTCAGGATTAAATCCACTATTTGTGAAATAGTAGTTACACCCTGTGCCTTTTCTTCAGAAGAGGACGTCAACTTCTTACAAAGGATCGCAGTGGCGATGCTTGGAATTTTCCAAGCGACTTCTTGAACTCTTGCACAAGACTCCTAACTGAAAGATGTTGAGCACTCGAGACTTAGGAAGCTTGTGGCTAGTAGATGAAGAAGGGTATGGCTTGTATTGAGCTCAAGAGAGAAGAGAAAAGAAGATTGGATGAATGAAAATGAGAGAATACTTGGCCTATTTATAGGGTTTTAGCAGGCAGAATTCGGCCAGAATTCTGGTAGGAATTTTAAAAATTTTGGCCGTTGGACAACTAGCAACCAGCCAGTCCAAAAAATTAGGGTGCTGATTTTTAGGGGACAGAGTTCGGCCCGAACTCTGTGTGGAGGCAGAGTTTGGCCCGAACTCTGTCTCCAGAGCACAGAATGGGTCTAAGGGTCCAATGGGCCTATTTTGGATGTATGGAGCTTTATGGATTTTGGGTAGGTTATAGGGCAAGTCTCAAGAGCTCAGTACAACTCAGCTTACAACAGTCTAGACTCAATAAGATAAAAAATACAGACTCAAAAATGACTTGCATTTGCAAAACTGAGCTTTCGTTTGGCTTGAGCTAGATGTGGTCGTCGTGTGTCGTATTGAATTATTACAAGTATTATTTAGTCAATGTTATTAATATTTGGTTGACTGTGACTTTGTGTCAACAATCTCCCCCATATTGATAATTGACAAAATAATAATTGTATATTCAATATTCATACCTGGACACATGTAAAGACATAGCTCCCCATAATTAGTGTCGAGATTAAGAATAGCTCCCCCGTAAACAATGCTGTGAATCTTGTTGGCCTGTTAATAACATTCTTCCAAAAGCACATGTGGAATAGAATATACATATCTCTCCCTTTTGGCAATTAGCAATTTAAGATAAACAAGTAATAATTGGCAAACACACCAAAAGATATGAGACGAAACTGCATATAAACTGATATAACGACCAAATGTCTCAAGAGTCATAATGACATAAACTGATAGAACTACCAAAGTCTCAAAAGTCATAACCCATAATAAGTCTAATACAAACCAAGTACATAAAAGTAACTAACAACCAAAATGCATAAACCATAAGCTATGATCCTCAGTAGCAGCATCAAAGAGCAGTCCATATACATCATCGAGCATGTGAGGGCCCCGCATCGTCTGATGGATCAGTAAAGGAGCGACGTGGGTCCACGAATGCCGTATCCGGATCCATATAACGACGACCCCAAGGTTCATCGATACGAAATCCCTCACGACCAGGGTCTCGCTCCATAGGTATGGGCATGGAAGGATGGCGAGACATGGAATACCGAATATCATGCAGCGAGTTGCTGATAGCACTCATCTGCAAGGTGGTCCGGTAATCCGACTGAGTCCAACGATCGTCCTCGAAAGTGAAGCGATCTCGGAGCATGGTCTGAAGAGACTCGAGAGTGGCAGGAGGAGGAGGAGGATCCTGTCCAAGAGGAGGGGCATCTGGCTCATCATCAGAATGCTCAGACACTACTGGTGAGCCAATGGCCGCCTAAAGCCTCCTTGCCTTAGAGAGGAAGGCAGGGGCAGGTAAGAATGGACACTCATCAAAGGGTACATGAAACGCACGAAAGATCATAGGAAGGTGTAATGCATAAACCAAAGATCTTGGTTTCTTCCTACAGTTAATCATCTAATCCATCATTGTGCGTGGAAGATTAAAGGGAACATGGAAGTGGAGATGGTATAAGGCCGAGATTTCAAAATAAGTAACTTCATCGGTAGAACCCGCTTTGGGTAGAATGGTGTTGAAAATGATCCGATGAAGTTCATAGAAATAGGAATTGAGGAATTTAGCCAAAAGCTTATGAGGACGTGTGTTAAAGCTACACAAGTCATCCTTGAAGCTTTCAAGTGAAATCCCTTCGAAAAATTGAAATGATCTAGCTTCAACAAGCTTTTCCCAAGAATTAGGCTCTTGAAGCTCAAGATATTCGGCCAATTCGAAATCGTAAAAAGAGATATCAATTCCCGCAACTCGTAAATAAATATGAGTATCATCATGGGTTAAGTTGCAGTAGATCATTTTAATAGCACTACGATAAATGACCGAATTTTTGGTAACAAGTTCATCAAGGCAAAGGTCATTAAAGAGTGCATCATATTATGAGAATATAGTAAAGTTGATAGGGTATCCCGCAAACACCGGACGTGTCCAAAAATCACTAAACCAATTATTTGATGCGTCTAGTGATACAAAAATTCGGTCGTCAAAAGTGTTTGGATCATGTGGACGAGGAGGGTTGAACAACGGATGGATTGGTAGTTGTTGTTCAACGACCGGTGCAACGGGTGGTGCAACGGGCGGTTCAACGGGAGGAGGAGCATTCGACGAGGATGCGCCCTCGGTCCGGAGTCTCTTCCCGCGGTTGAGCAAACGTGGAGCCATAACACAATAGATAATGAAAGAAATTGAGATATAGAAAAGTATAGAATTATACCTGTCAACCCCTTGACCAATTTTACCCTCTCATTTTTTTTCTCATTATTTATTTTTTTCATTCATTTGTCACTTGCATTGGTTATAATTGATATTGGTTTATTGAAATGTATCAAATAGAGGGAGAGGATGGGAAATATAGGAAACAGTAGGGGCCTAAGTGCAAATTGGAATTTAAACTCTCAAGTCCTGTTTAAATTCCATGCTCAGAGGCTGGGATCGAATTTAAATCCCTGTTTTAAAGCCAACTTCAAACCTTAACATTGCCGAGAGGATAACCCTCTCTAAACCTAGTTCAAATCAGATTTCTCTCTATCCGTTCCATTTGAATTCTCAGCTATTTATATATATGAAGGGTTCGGCCATAGATGAAACCCTAGAAGTTTTCATCCAACTATACCTCCAGTCGATCAAGTCAGGATATCTCAGGGAAGAGGAAATTCGAATTCTACAACCAGGTACATCCATACTCTCATCTTGTTTCTGACAAATCTTGAACCTAGCAGTCATCTTCCTCATTATAGGTGTTTGACAAAACTCCTAAGAGAACTAGAGGATGTAATGGGGGACTGATGTACACAGTAGGGCAACTGAACAAAGGAAACACAACATTAGCTGTCAAAACCATCTCATATTAATTAGCTGCCTACCTTGTAAAGGTTGGACTGTCCTAGGAGATTCTCTTGTACCCAATAGATATGGTGACATATAGGGCATGGCCTAGAAGTCTTACACCTGTGAAGAACGAGCAGTACCCTATTGACAGGACCCAGGGGATCCTGAGCCACGGATTCCCTGGTACATATCCTATTATAACAAGAAGAGGTGTGGGTAGAATTCAGGATGGTGGTCATCCTGGAACAATGGGTAATATCATTTTCCCTTTCACATGAATACCCAAGTTTCTAAATTTTATTAATCTATAAACCAAATTGCAGGGCAGCAAATGTGTTGGTCACCTACATCTAAGTGATTCAGTTCCTTTGTTAGTCCAGGGATGATTCAGTCCCATATATTCTTGAGGGTTAGTCCATCCTTCCATATACAGGTTGCATTAGTATCAGTCCATAAACTGACACATTATTTTTGTATCACCTGTCCTTAGCGAACAGGTAAGTTTAGTTGGGGGTACTTGGTCATGTCCACAACTATAGAGATAGATGGGCATCCAGATAACTGTGCAAATGAGGGCTTGGGTATGTTATGTCATTACTGATGTTCTCCTTTCAATTGGCTCAACTTACCAACTCACTTTTGTTCTCTATGCAAAAAGGGGGCAAGGAATGATGAACTCTAATGTATTCCTTTAGTGTAATAAATAGACCCTCTTATATTGTCCATCCTACTTCTCATCTCTCAGTGGCATATGTGTTAGACAGGTTCTTGGGTTTAATGGGTAATGCAAGGATAGCAGTGCAATGGAGCCACATTACTGTACCATAAATTGCAAGGCATAGTACTGTCCAGGACTTGGTTTAAATTCAGAAACCAAGCAGGGAACTCAAACAAGTACATGTGTGTATTAGGGGTGCCAACTGTGAGGGAAATAAAGGAAAGTCAACTCCCCTGGATCTGATTTCATGTTTGTGAAGTGTCACATTTGGTTCAATATATTATTATAATCTTTGAACTTGTGTTAACAGTAAAAGACTTAATGTGTACGGTGCAGACTCGAGTAGGGTATGGTTACATCCTATTTTAGTGCATCCTTAGAGTACTTGATTTCAGTCCAGTATTTTTCACTGCTCAGTTCTTGTTTAGGGCCATTTGTATTTCAGCCATCCTTGGGACATGAGTTATTCATAACATGGATATGACTTGACCAACAGTACATAGCTAAACCATTCACTTAGGAACTTGTTTCCAGGTTGAAAAACCATATGGTGGTGCACAACAAGTAGACTGTCCTTTGTACTCCTTGATACTGCTAAGCAAGTCCTCAATGTCCCATATTCAAACTGGTATATGCAGGCACATACATTCTAGTATATGGAGACCAATGGTAGGTAAAACAAATGTATCATTTCAGTTGTACATGACACTCAAGCAGGGGACTCTCTGTTAGACTACAGAGCATACCAGTATTTAGTTGTCATAGTGTATCAGATTTGGCAATTCCTGATACCAACAGAAAGGTTGGACTACTGCAGTATGGGACTACCTTGGTAGCAGTTAATGCTCTGTGTTACTATCCCATTCATATATTTTCAGTCATCCTACATGGTTTATACCTTGTTTCAGTCCTTAGAAATTATATAGGACTTGGATACCTGGTAACAGAGAAGAGAGGCACCTGCCATTCTGTGGTCACAGGTAGAAATAGGCCAAATGGATATCTCTGTTCCAGTTTCAGACTGGGATGCACATAGGTTGCAGGTGATGGTATCAAGTCCATGTCCTTAGTATTGTTCACCTTCACTGCATTGGTGATACCATCATTTATAATATGTACAGTAGAGTGTTCTACATGACCTTAGACCACTACTTCCCTTGTGGTTCAGATAAGTCCTACAGATGGTACATCAACCACCTGCCATGTACATTTCTTGGTATCCTATTTCCTTTTTGCTTCACTGCCCTTCACAGTTAGCATACCCTACAATATCACTTCTCCAAATCCAACATTCTTCAACCCATGCACTGGCCTATACTGCTACACTGCCTGCACTTATACCATGTAGTCCTGCCCCTTTTGTGTTGGTCCATTACTGCCATGTGCTAGTACACATATATGTTAGTGTATGAGATGTATATAAATATAGGATTAGTTTAAATGAAGGATTATGGTAAATTTAGGAGGTTAGCTTTATTACATAGTTTAATCAGATAGTTAACCTGCAATGAAAGGACAAGATAACTAGACAAGTATCCTACTAGTGGGCTAAGGGGATTAGATGAAATGGTAGTAACCTAGAGATTAATAATCTAAGAATAAATTGTAATTCCTCGCAAACTTAGTTTATTGACCCATTATATATGTTTCAAATCAGGTTCATTAGGCTTGACTCAGTGCATCGACCTGTACCAGCAACACAGGACCCCAAGCAAGTATACCTTGCCTTTCTACACAGCTTTATTTACATGCACTGTCTATTATTTTATCCAGTTTTCTCATATTGTTGCCAGGTATCTTTTCTATCAAGCTGGTATATTTTTATCATTGCTTTAGACAGTGTTCACAGTTAGCCTTGTGTCTTATTGGTCGTGCCTTGATTGTGTTGTGCTTCCGTGTCTTGAACCTTGAAGCTAATCTGCGAGTCCATACTAGGGACGAGGGTGATGCTAGCCTGCGAGTCCACACTAGGGACGAGGGTTAGTAGTAGAGGCTAGCCTGCGAGTCCACAGTAGGGACGAGGGTTGGTAGTTCAAACCTGCGAGTCCACGCTAGGGACAAGGGTTTGAGTATTCGTTTCAGCTATCCGTTGACATCATGACATGAGTTCTCTAGTCCTTGTTCGGCAGTTCATCTATGTGTAGACAGTGTATAGATTCGTGCTTTATTCATTGCTCAGTTTTACTTGTTTACTCTGTATCTTTCTCCATGCATAATAAACTGTTAGAAAGGCTTGTTTTTATGTATCTTGCTAGTCCTCTGAAGACCTGATGATCTCTTCAGGTTAGCCGAGTTTGAGCCAGAAGCAGTCGAGTGGATTTGAGCCAGCATCAGATCGCATCGCTTGTACTTGAGGTGGTCTAGATTAGCAGTTTTTATTCAGTTAGTTACTCCATGTATTCTTTTATTTTCTTCCATCTATTGGTAGTGGATTTGTGTCCACCGGACGTGACAGTGATTCTTGATATTCAGTTTATTCATTTGTATTCAGTTCATGTCTTTTCATTGATCTTGACTGTGACATAATTATTTCTGTGGATGAGATATAGTTTTCCCGTGATACTAGATTGCCGTGACTTGAATTTCGACATCGTACTACCGCCGACACTGCGGCGTAGGCTGGGCTTGGACACGTTTCATATCCGAAAAACGAATGCGGGTTGTGACAATACCTCAAACTAGTGATGAGCAATGAAGGAGAATTGAAAAAGAAGCCTTCTCCTTGAGTTTGGGGAAGAATTGAGCTCTAGAAAGGAGAAATTAGGATTAGGGTTTTGAGAGAATTGTGTTGGAGAAGTGGAGAAGGTGGTAATGAGGAAGGAGAGGGAAGAGAAACCAAAAATATGGGAAGGGTTTCTCTTGGTCGGAGCAAATAATGGCCATTGGATCTAACTTTTGATCAACGGCTGAGACTGTTCCCGGTTCTGGAACAGTCAGGCCGAATTCGGCCCGAACTCTGGTAAGGGCAGAGTTCGGCCCGAATTCCGGATCCTGGTCACAGAACAAGAATCAGGCAGAAAATGAAAAAGAATGGTTAAGTAAGAAAGACCAGTATAAGACATGAGTATAATTACAAGAAAGATCCAAGAAGTAAACAAATGAATAACATATAGTGAGTTTGAAGCAGCAATATGAACTTGAAAAAATAGTATTTCAGCATGTGATAAATGAAAATGAACCATATAATAAACAAGGAATTATATCATAATTCAATATTTTGAAGCTGCCATGGATTAGCTGCAGGGACCGGATCCCAGCTAGCGGTAGTCCTGAGGACTAGTGCACCGTGTCGCTTAGGCTTTTACGCCTTGTTGTCAGAAGGACCCTTTCGGCTTGTACCCATAGCAAGTTCATCATAAGAGAATCAAGATATACTCGATATTTATGCAGGTTTATTTTAATTTATAACAGCTTCATCTAAAATTCCAAGTTCACGACAAAGAAAATGAAGCGCTCTTCGGATAATGGTTTTGTGAAGAAATCTGCTAACTGATGATCAGTGTCAATAAATTCTAAGTTAATCGTGCCATTTTGCTGATGATCACGCAAAAAGTGGTGACGTATTTTAATGTACTTCGTGCGTGAGTGACAAATGGGGTTCTTAGTAAGATTTATAGCACTAATGTTGTCACAAAAGATTGGAATATGCATGAAAGATAAGTTGTAGTCTTCAAGGGTTTGCTTCATCCACAGAATTTGTGCACAACAACGCCCAGCTGCGATGTATTTAGCTTCTGTTGTGGATAGTGCGACAGAATTCTGCTTCTTGCTAAACCAAGAGACTAAAGCCTTTTCTAATAAATGACACGTACCGCTCGTACTTTTACGGTCGACCTTGCATCCGGCGAAGTCAGCATCAGAGTAACCAATGAGGTCAAATGATATTGACTTGGGATACCATAGGCCCACTGTAACCGTACCCTTAAGGTATCGAAAGATACGCTTAACCGCGATCATGTATGATTCCTTAGGATTTGCTTGACATCTAGCACACAGGCAAACGCTAAACATAATATCAGGGTGACTAGCAGTAAGGTAGAGTAGACTGCCTATCATACCTCGATACTTATGTTGATCTACGAATTTGCCACTATCATCTGGTTCAAGTTTGGTTGAAGTAGCCATTGGAGTGCTGATTGGTTTGATGTTGTCAAGGTCGAATTTATTCAACATGTCCTTTGTATACTTCGACTGACAGATGAAGGTTCCATTTGACATTTGTTTGACTTGCAGCCCAAGAAAGTAGTTGAGCTTCCCCATCATGCTCATCTCAAACTCGGTCTGCATACACTTGGCAAAATCTTGACAAAGGGTTTTATCAGTAGAACCAAATATAATATCATCTGCGTATATTTGTACTAAAAGAATAGTGTCCTTGAAAGATTTTATAAAAAGTGTGGTGTCAATTTTCCCTTTTAAAAAACCTTTCTCAAGCAAGAAATTGCTTAGCCGTTCATACCAAGCTCTAGGGGCTTGTTTGAGGCCATACAACGCTTTCTTTAGCTTGAACACGTGGTCGGGAAATTTGTGATTTTCAAAACCAGGGGGTTGTTTTACATAAACTTCCTCCTTAATAAATCTATTCAATAAAGCACTTTTAACATCCATTTGAAATAATTTAAAATTTTGAAAATTTGTAAATGCACAAAGCATTCGAATGGATTCCAATCTAGCAACAGGAGCATATGTCTCATCGTAGTCGATACCTTCCTCTTGGTAGTATCCTTTGGCTACTTGACGAGCTTTGTTGCGTGTGACTGAACCATCTTCATTCACTTTGTTTCTAAAAACCCATTTAGTACCAATAATCGAGTGATTTGTCGGTCTAGGAACGAGTTCCCATACTTGGCTCCTCTCGAATTGGTTGAGTTCCTCTTGCATAGCAGAAATCCAAAATTCATCATTGAATACTTCTAAAATATTTTTTGGCTCAATTTGTGAAATAAAGGTAGTGCTATCAATGGAGTCTCTTAATGATGATCTAGTAGTTACTCCACGTGAAACCTCGCCGATTACCAAATTTTATAGATATGATGGCTTGAAAGAGAATTTCTTTGGCAAGCCCTCCAGAGAATTGGTTTCGGTTGTGGTGTTCATTGGAGTAGAAATTGATAGCTCAACATCATCATCAAGAGTAGCTGCTGTACTGTTATCTTCATCAAAAGTCACATTTGTAGACTCTTCCATAATTAATGAGCGTTTGTTAAAAACTCTATATCCCTTGCTCTTGGCAGCATAGCCAAGGAAAATACTATCGTCAGCTTTGGCATCAAATTTGCCTAAGTTGTCTTTGGTGTTAAGGATAAAACATCTACAGCCAAAAACTCTAAAATAAGAAACATTTGGGGTTCTCCCAAACCAAAGCTCATAGGGTGTCTTCTTCGTAATAGGACGACTAAGCACCCTATTTAAAATGTGGCATGCTGTACTGACAGCTTCAGCCCAAAAGTATTTCAGAAGTGAAAACTTGTTCAACATGACTCTAGCCATATCTTCAAAAGTCCTATTCTTCCGCTCCACAACACCATTTTGTTGAGGAGTTGTTGGACAAGAAAACTCATGATCAAAACCATTGGAATCACAAAACTTTTCAAAATCAGAATTTTCGAACTCGCCTCCATGATCACTTCGGATACGAGTAATCATGTAGCCTTTTTTATTTTGAACTTTCTTAACAAAAATCTTGAAAACCGAAATAGCATCACTTTTATTTGTAAGAAAGAAAATCTAAGTAAATCTTGAAAAGTCATCAACAATAACAAAGGCATAGAGTTTTCCACCAAGACTGGCTACTCTACTAGGGCCACATAAATCTATATGGAGTAGTTGCAGGGGTCTAGTAGTGCTTACAGAGTTAATGGAATGAACTGAGGACTTGGTTGCCTTATTCAATTCACATTCGGCACATAAAGTGTCCTTCTTGAATGTGATATCGGGCAAACCTCTAACTAGCTTCTTGGTCGATAGCCTGGATATAGTATCCATATTGGCATGATCAAGACACTGGTGCCATAGTTATCATTCATCTTTATAAGCATATAGGCATCTACCTGCATTGTTAGTATTTCTAGACAAATAGAAAATATAAATATTATCCTCTCTTACCCCTTCAAAAGTGATGTCTCCCGTTGACCGATCATAAATAAGGCATTTGTTTTGTCCAAAGTTAATGTCATATCCATGGTCAGCAAGATGACTAATGCTGAGCAGGTTATGCTTTAACTCGGTCACTAGGCAGACATCCTTTATTACGGGAGAGAGAGGATAACCAATATTACCATTACTTATAATATAGCCTTTTAGGTTGTTGCCGAAGGATACATATCCTTCTCTCTTCATCGATAGTGATACGAAAAGATTTGCATCTCCCGTCATATGCTGCAAGCATCCACTATTGAGAATCCACTTACTTTTAGTTGAGGAGAGAAGGTCCACCTACATCAAGAGTAGATGTGACCTTTGGTACCCAAGTTCTTGAGGGTCCTGAAAAGTTAGTTTTTGGAAACCATGCATATATCTTTCTATCTACTAATCTTCTAATTCTACATTATGGTGAAATGTGTCCATGTAAACCACAATAAGTACATGTAGCATTCCTATTTATATTAGGAGCATGTTGATGATGTCTATAAGTAGAGTGATGAGGAGAAGTATGATGATATGTAGAATTAGCATGGTGATGATGACTATGTGTAGAGAGATGTGGAGTGGCATGGTGATATTGTCTATATGGAGTAGCATGGTGATGATGTCTATATGTAGAGTGATGGTGATGTAGTTTTTGTGCAACATGGTGATGGTTGTATCTATGTGTAGCATGATAATTTTGTGACATATGATAGTTATTTCTACGTGCATGTGGTTTGTGTCCATTGTGAAAGCGTGTGTATATGTAAGCAGGGTTACGTGTTATAGGTGGATGACGTGGGTGACTAGTATGAGAAGTATCATGCTTTGTGTGTGTCTCATGAAATTGGGTTTGAGGTTGAGCAACCTGTTTACCCAATTTAGTCTCTAGTTTCTTAGAGACAGCCTGCAGTTCAGTAACCTTAGCATTCAAACCAAATATTTTAGTAATAAAAATCTTGTGTCTACTCTTTTTGTCACTACCACATTTCTAGTTTGAGGGTATTTTTGACATTTTTGGGGTAATTTAAATTTATTAGAATTTATTTAAATTTATGGGAATTTTTAGAAATTATTTTGGAATTGTTTGAATAAGGGTTGACTAGGTTGACTTAGATTAGCTTTGACTTTATGACCTAACCCTAGTTAAGTTGGACTTGACAAGATATGAGATCCTAGGTTAAGTTAAGTTAACCATACTCTAGTTAGGGAAACCAATTCGGAATATTGAGATTTGAATGGAAGGATTTTGACCACAAGTCATGACTTGTGATTTTTAAGTCATTGATTTATGACTAAGCCCAAAGCCCATTAGTCAAGTGCCCAAACCCTAACCCTAACAATTTTGTCCAGCCAACTTAACCCTCCTAGGTATCCCCCCTTATAAATAATCTCTTAGAAATTAGGGCTAGCCTCTAAGGAAGAACAAGCTTGAGGAAGAGGTAATGTCCCAACTTCAAAAATCCCTAGAAAATCCATTTTATCTCCTTTTTAATCCAAACAAATTGTAATAGGTTTTAATTTGAGTATTCTTGCTGTTGTTACAATTTATTCTCAGATTCAAATCAATTTGGAGGAGTTTCACCATCAAGAGGAACATCTCTCTTTAGAGTTTTTTTGGGGGTTTTGATACATAGAGGTAACTTCCTATTCTCACCATAGAATCCTGAGATTTTTGCATCATTAGGGATCCCTAGACCTAACCTAACAGTAGGAATAGGAAACCCTAAGAATTCGTGTCCTTTCATGTCCAAACTGGACACGTATCAGTGCCTAGCTTTACGTGTTTGTGGAAATGCCACAGTGAAACTGTTTGTGTTATTTTCAAAATATTTTTGAATAGAAATTTACTTTTTAGTATCGCTTACACGATTCTTGTGCACTGGGATGGATTCGTCCACGTGTCGTGTCGTTTTGGACACGCGTGCACATGTGCTGCACACACTCGCGCGCGGCCTGACAGATCTCCTGCTACTCGGGGTCTCCACAGGACACGACACTGCGAGTTTTGACACGAAACTTTCGGGGAGTCTCTGGGCACCCACTGACACACCACGTGTCAAGTTTCGGGGGCCCACGTGGCGTGTCGAGGGAGTTATTCCCGTTGCACTGGTCGCCACTGTCAGTCCCAGACAGATTTTTCTCGACACTGATATGCACGTGTATGTTGGACATGCGGACACTAGGACACGGTGCAGGTAGACCTAGTCCTAGCCTTAGTATAGGTATACACGTGTGCACGAGCACGTGGCCTAGTTTGTGCTATGTCGTGTGCACGACACGCGTGCACACGTGCACGATATAGTGTACTGAAACAGTGCCTGTGTGCACTGTTTTGTGTCCTGGGTCATTTGGACACGTTTGTGTCCTTTTGTTTGGACACAAACACCTCATATGGCATGTATGCATTGTATATTTAAATTACCAACTCTTTTTTTTATTTTTAATGATTTTTCATTAAGTAATTGCCAATTTACCAATTTAGGATACTAAGTGTCATTTTCTGAATTCCAGTTTTTGAAATCCAAATTGGACACCTATTTAACCTATTTTATTACTGTTTAAATATTGATTTTAGCCCTATTTAGTGTTCTCCTATAGGTAATCTAGCTATGTGTCAGTTTTGGTGTGTTTTGGTGGTGTGTGGGAATCAAATGAGGATTTATTAAAAAACTGGAAAACTGGGTTCAATTTTCTGAAATTTGGATTGGTTTTCAGTTTTGTTTTAGCTTGATTTCCCTCACCCATCACTCTAACACAGATTTCCTATTCACATACACACCCTCACATGATACTATTCACTCTCACACCACACACACACAAACATTACACCACACACACATTACATTCTTGTTCTCACACACATACATATACACTCTCTCTCTTTTCCTATTCTTCCTAATTATAGGTTGATATATAGGTTTGTTTGTATTGTATTAACTGAAATTGAAATCTCATCTTAACTGTTGGTTCCTTTTACATATTTCACATCATCACTCTCTATCACACTATACACTGCCACTATATTTCAGTTTACTCACTCACAGTCACTACACAAAGCCACACACATGTTTTCCTCACATACCCTCATACCATGTATCACCACACATCAGCCCCTTATGCATATGTGTATATTTATATGTATTAGCCTAATGTTGTATGAGTTACACATTAGCCTATGGCTATATATGATATATATAATGTATATGTATAGTGTAGTGAATATAGATATTGTGTATGTATTAAGGTAGGTTGGTTAGAGCCTAAATGTATTATGAATTATGGCTATGTAGCCTATGGTAAATTGAGTGTGATAGTGGATGTTGGCTTGATCTAGTTGTGTACATGATATGGGTCTAGCTAGCTAGTATAGCCTTGTTTAGACCATAGTGACCTAGTATAGACTAATATAGTCTAGTGTAGACTAGTTCTCCTATAGTAGTGTAGATCATGTATAACTCTTTAGTGTAGATCATGTACAAATCTGTCCTGTTCACATGTGCTATCCTGTACTCTGCATCACTAGCCACTATTAATTCTCTATATACAGTAGCTATTTACATACAATTCTCTTTTTCATCATGTACTTCCTTTCAGTTTCATGTATCTTACTCTACTGCATGTTTATATTTTCTAACCTGCTATTAACTGTTGAGATGTAATGTGCTCGCTCTTGTCCTGACTGGACCTGTTGATATATTACAGAGGATGAGGAGGAGGCCTGTCTGGACACTTTCTACGGGGCAGCCTTAGATGACACCTACGAGTTGGACCCTCAGGAGGACCCAGCTCTAGCTGAGGACATCACCCCTATTGCCTAGACTAGATTAGTTAGGCTTATCTTACTTTATGTAGTCTTGAGACATGTTTAGCTAGACTTTATTCTGAGTTCTAAGTTGTATATATTCTTTTATTCTGTATCTGAGACCATGTACTTCTGGATATTTGCTGGGATTATCTTAGACTACTTTATCATCAATTTGTTCCTTGAGTTCTATTGCATATCGTGCTATCTCTTCCTTAGTTGTGATTGAGTTTATTACTGTTATGTCACCCCCATTCGGGGAGTATAAACTGTTTAAAGATATATTGCTAGATGTATGTTGACCTAGGACAGCGTTCTACCGTCGACACTGCGGCGTAGGCTGGACGTACCCACGTCTCGTGCCCTTACTCTAGGGTGCGGGTCGTGACACGTTTTTAGTGGTGGCCCATACAGGTCTAGACTAGAAGTGTAGTGATATTCGAACTAGAGTATCAATACAGCCTGCAGTAAGATATAGAATATTAATTTTAAGGTACTCAATCACTTTAGGAAAAATTCTTTTATTTGCCATCTAAATCTTTATTGTCAGCTGATCCTTTGAATTTTTAACTGTCCGTCTTTGTTATTTCGCTTCTTTCTCAAAAATTGATACTCTTGTTTGTCTATCTTTAGGATGGTAGAGACTAGATCGCAGCATACCATCCATGGGGCTGCTATGGAGGGGACTGCTACCTCCCAGCCAGTACAGCGAGGCCAGAGGACTGCAGCTCCTGCCACCCCTGCTCGTATTGAGACCTCGGCAGCAGCAGCAGGGGGTATGCATCCACCGGCTCGAAGGCAGGACCCGGTCATCCCAGAGGATCCCTTCCAGCAGCCGCCTCTAGGATACGTGGACGCAGATGTTCGCGTACTTCCAGCAGTTCATGGACCGGCAGCAGGCTCGACAGGATAGGGGCATGGAGTTGGCCCTTACGACGGTTGCAGCTCGACCAGTGGTCCATCAGCCGAGGACATCGGGGATCGAGCAGTTTCAGAAGATGAGCCCCAGAGACTTTCTGGGGACAGCGAGGATCCTATATGCCGATGAGTGGATCGAGCATATAGAGGAGATCTTCTGCTTGTCCAGGATTCCAGCAGATCTTCAGATCGAGGCCGCAGCTAGCCGGATGCGAGATCTTGCTCGTACCTGGTATCAGTCAGACCACAGGATGGGGGTAACTGGGCAGACTTGGGAGCAGTTCAAGGGCTTCTTCAAGAAGAAGTTCTTCCCAGATTCAGCACTCAGAGCCTTAGAGACGCAGTTCGAGAGCCTAGACCAGGGGAGTCTTTCGGTGGAGGAGTACGCCGGGGAGTTCGGCCGCCTCGGCAGGTTTGTAGAGGGGTTGAGCGAGACGGCGAAGGCCCAGAGGTTCCGGAAGGGTCTAGTCAAGGAGGTCAAGTCCTTGACCAAGGGCAACCAGGATGCCACATTCGAGGAGATCTTGACGGGAGCCTTGCTAGCAGAGGATGATCTTGAGCTTAGGCTCAAGAGGGGACGAGACCCAGTTGGAGGCAGCAGCAGCGGAGGTCAGGCCAAGTGGCCCCACTTTCAGCACCAGCAGCTGAGGCAGTTCCAGCCGCAGCCGATCCAGCAGAAGCCAGTTCACCAGCAGCAGTTTCAGCACCAGGCACCCAGGCACCAGACAGTCAGTTACACCTTCTGCAAGAAGCCTGGGCATGTCTTCAACGAGTGCAGAAAGAGGCTCGGGAGGTGCCTTCTTTGTGGAGCGGCAGATCACCAGCTGAGGAATTGTATTAGGTCTGGGGGACGAGCAACCCAAGAAGGAGGAGCCAGGGCTCCAGCAGGCCAGCAGAGGGGACCAGCCCTGCAGACGCAGCAGCAGAGGTTCGTCCAGCACCAGCAGCAGGCCAGGGGAGGCCAACAGGGGCGAGGATTCTCCATGGCAGCAGAGGATACGGAGGCCATGGGAGAGCTGATTGTAGGTTCGATTCTTCTCGACTCCAGTCCAGCTTTTATATTATTCGATTCCGGTGCTTCGCATAGCTTCATATCAGTATCTTTTGCGATTAGACACGGTATCGTAGCTGAATCGTTGCCTAGGACTTATAAGATCACGACCGGGGGTGGCATTATCCTCGTGAGTGATGTTTGTAAGGGTTGGAGAGTAGTTTTGGGAGGCCGTGAGTTGGAGGTGAGCCTGCTCGTAATGCCATTACCGAACTACGATATAGTACTAGGCATGGATTAGTTGAGCAGGCACCACGCCAGTATTGATTGCAGAGGGGGTAGAGTTCTCTTCAGAGCGCCGGGGGAGCCATAGTTCGAGTACTCCAGACGTCAGGCAGAGTAGAGCAGCGGAGTTTTCTGTGGAGTCTCGGTCGAGGAGCAGGCGATTCCACACCCCTTGATAGCAGATTATATGGATGTTTTCCCAGAGAAGTTGCTGGAATTGCCACCAGATAGAGACATAGAGTTCTCGATAGACTTGGTTCCAGGAGCGGAACCCATCTCTCAGCATGTCTATCGGGTGAACAACAGCGAGCTAGTGGAGCTGAAGAAGCAGGTGGATGAGCTACAGGACAAGGGCTTTATCCGTTTGAGTTCATTGCCATGGGGTACCCCAGTGTTGTTCGTGCCGAAGAAGGATGGGTCAGTACGTATGTGTATTGACTATAGGGCACTCAACAACCTCACGATCAAGAACAAATACCCACTACCGCGGATCGACGATCTATTTGACCAGTTGAGCGGAGCTCGGGTATTTTCCAAGATTGATCTGAGGTCGGGATATCACCAGGTGAAGGTAAAGGGGGAGGATATTCCTAAGACCGCTTTCAGGATGTGGTACGGGCAGTTTGAGTTTTTGGTTATGCCGTTTGGGCTAACCAATGCACCAGTGGTATTTATGAACCTTATGAACAAGGTGTTCCACCAATATCTGGATCAGTTTGTGGTAGTGTTCATTGACGATATCTTAATATATTCCAAGACTGAGGAGGAGCACGAGGAGCATTTGAGGATAGTGCTGAAGATTCTCAGGAAGGATCAGCCTTACGGAAAGCTCTCTAAGTGTGAATTTTTCTTGGACCGGGTGGACTTCTTGGGGCATGTGGTGACTGGAGATGGTATCTCAGTTGACCCCAAGAATATTGTAGCAGTCGAGGCATGGGCAGCGCTGACTTTAGTTGCAGAGATCAGGAGTTTCCTGGGGCTGGCAGGATATTATCGGAGATTCGTACAGGATTTCTCCCGGGTTCCAGAGCCGTTGACTCGGTTGACCCGGAAGGATGCTGAGTATGTTTGGTCAGAGGAGTGTCAGGCAGCTTTGGATGAGTTGAAGAAGCGGCTGACGACAGCTCCGATTCTGAAATTGCCTTCAGGATCAGGTGGTTTCACTATTTATAGTAATGCTTCAGGGAAGGGGCTCGATTTCGTCTTGCAGCAGCAAGGGAAGGTGATTGCCTATGCTTCCAGGCAATTACGTCACCATGAAAAGAACTACCCTACCCACGACCTGGAGCTGGCAGCAGTAATATTTGCTCTGAAGTTGTAAAAGCATTATATGTATGGCGAGAGGGTGGAGATCTTCACCGATCACAAGAGCTTGAAGTATGTATTCACTCAGAAGGAGTTGAACATGAGACAGCGCAGATGGATAGAGTTGATGAAGGATTTTGACATCCTACTTCAGTATCACCCAGGGAAGGCCAACGTGGTTGTCGATGCCTTGAGTAGGTATCCGACAGCCATGTGTTTGACCATGGATCGGCATTTGCTTGCAGACTTGGAGAGCCTTAGGATTGAGGTGATCGTGCCCGGAGTGCAGATGCAGTTATGGGGGATGCAGATTCAGTCAGACTTGGTGGAGAGGATCAAGTCGGCACAGTTTGAGGACGTCGCTCTGCGGTATATCCGAGAGCAGGTTCGAGCAGGATTGCTGGAGGGCGAGTTTTCTCTTGTAGAGGATGGTGCCTTGAGGCACAGTTCCAGATTATGTGTGCCCAGCGGAGAGCTCAGGGGGCAGGTTATACAGAAGGCCCACATATCTCAGTACTCTATACACCCGGGTGCCAACAAGATGTACCAAGATCTGAGGGAGCATGTTTGGTGGTCAGGGATGAAGCGGAAGGTGGCTCGCTTCGTGGCTAGGTGTTTGGTCTGTCAGCAGGTCAAGGCAGAGAGACAGAGGCCCGGTGGTTTGTTGCAGCCGTTGTCCATTCCCGAGTGGAAATTGGAGCATATCACTATGGACTTCGTATCAGAATTGCCGCGTACACCAGAAGGAAAAGACGCGATTTGGGTCATCGTTGATAGGTTGACCAAATCTGCCCACTTCTTGCCATTCAAGGTGGGTATGTCTACAGAGAGGCTGGCGGAGATGTATATGCGGCAGATAGTCAGGATTCACGGAGTTTCAGTCAGCATCGTCTCAGATCGGGATAGCCATTTTACTTCCCATTTATGGAGGAGTCTGCAGACCAGCTTGGACACTCAGCTCAAGTTTAGTACTACATACCACCCCCAGACGGACGGACAGTCAGAGCGGACTATTCAGACACTTGAGGATATGCTGCGGACGTGCGTCCTGGACTTTGGAGGCTCCTGAGAGGATTATCTTTATTTGGTGGAGTTTGCTTACAACAACAGTTTCCAGGCCAGCATTGAGATGTCATCTTTCGAGGCTCTGTACGGGCGTAGGTGCCGTATACCCTTATCTTGGGATGATGTTGGTGAGCGAGCTTTACTGGGGCCAGAGATGGTTGTTGATGCAACCAAGAAGGTGAAGCTCATCAGGGACAGACTTCGCGGGACGCAGGACAGACATCAGCACTGAGCCGATAGCCACCGGAGGCCCTTGGAGTTTGAGGTACAGATTAGAGTAGGATTAGATTAGGTTTGATTGTTTGTGTTTTGTTAATCATGTTTGTTTATTATAATTAATTGAGACCTTGCTTGTGATTAGATCGGAGACCAGGTTTTTTTGAGGATATCTTCGACTCGTCGTACGATACGTTTTGGTGGAGGCGGGAAGCTTAGCCCGCGTTTCATCGGCCCTTTCGTTATCAGCGGGAGAGTCGGTGATGTGTCATACAGGCTAGACTTGCCGCCCGTAATTGTGGGGGTCCACAACGTATTCCATGTATCACAATTGAGACGGTACGTGGCTGACCCTAGCTATGTTCTCGATCATTCAGAGATTGAGGTTGGGCCTTCTCTCAGCTATCCAGAGCAGCCAGTGGAGATTCTGGATCGACGGAAGAAGGTTCTAAGGAACCAGGTGATACCCTTGGTACGCGTCGCATGGAGGCATCATTCTCCAGGAGAGTCTACCTGGGAGCGAGAGGATGAGATGCGCGAGCGATACCCTTATCTTTTTGGACCGTGAGGTATACTTTTTGTCCTTCTTATCAGTTGTATTTCGCCTTTCAATTTCGAGGACAAAATTATTTTAAGAAGGGTAGATTTATCACTACCACATTTCTAGTTTGAGGGTATTTTGACATTTTTGGGATAATTTAAATTTATTAGAATTTATTAGAATTTATGGGAATTTTTAGAAATTATTTTGGAATTGTTTGAATAAGGGTTGACTAGGTTGACTTAGACTAGCTTTGACTTTGTGACCTAACCCTAGTTAAGTTGGACTTGACTAGATATGAGATCCTAGGTTAAGTTATGTTAACCATACTCTAGTTAGGGAAACCAATTAGGAATATTGAGATTTGAATGGAAGGATTTTGACCACAAGTCTTGACTTGTGATTTTTAAGTCATTGATTTATGACTAAGCCCAAAGCCCATTAGTCAAGTGCCCAAACCCTAACCCTAACAATTTTGTCTAGCCAACTTAACCCTTCTACGGATCCCCCCTTATAAATAATCTCTTAGAAATTAGGGCTAGCCTCTAAGGAAGAATAAGCTTGAGGAAGAGGTAATGTCCCAACTTCAAAAATCCCTAGAAAATCCATTTTACCTCCTTTTTAATCCAAACAAATTGCAATAGATTTTAATTTGAGTATTCTTGCTGTTGTTATAATTTATTCTCAGATTCAAATCAATTTGGAGGAGTTTCACCATCAAGAGGAACATCTCTCTTTAGAGTTTTTTTGGGGGTTTTAATACATAGAGGTAACTTCCTATTCTCACCATAGAATCCTGAGATTTTTGCATCATTAGGGAGCCCTAGCTCTAATCTAACAGTAGGAATAGGAAACCCTAAGAATTTGTGTCCTTTCGTGTCCAAACTGGACACGTATCAGTGCCTAGCTTTATGTGTTTGTGGAAATGCCACAGTGGAACTGTTTGTGTTATTTTCAAAATATTTTTCAATGGAAATTTACTTTTCAGTATCGCTTACACGATTCTTGTGCACTGGGATGGATTCGTGCACATGTCGTGTCATTTTGGACATGCGTGCACATGTGCTGCACACGCTCGCGCGCGGCCTGGCGGATCCCCTGCTACTCAGGGTCTCCACAGGACACGACACGACGAGTTTTGACACAAAACTTTGGGGGAGTCTCGGGGCACCCACTGACATGCCATGTGTCAAGTTTCGGGGGCCCACGTGGCGTGTCGAGGGAGTTATTCCGGTTGCACTGGTCGCCACTGTTAGTCCCAGACAGATTTTTCTCGACACTGATACGCACGTGTAAGTTGGACACGCAGACACTAGGACACGGTGCAGGTAGACCTAGTCCTAGCCCTAGTATAGGTGTACACGTGTGCACGAGCACGTGGCCTAGTTCGTGCTGTGTCGTGTGCACGACACGCATGCACACGTGCACGATACAGTGCACTGAAACAGTGCCTGTGTGCACTGTTTCGTGTCCTGGGTCATTTGGACACGTTTGTGTCCTTTTGTTTGGACACAAACACCTCATATGGCATGTATGCATTGTATATTTAAATTACCAACTCTTTTTTTATTTTTAGTGATTTTTTATTAACTAATTGCCAATTTACCAATTTAGATACTAAGTGTCATTTTCTGAATTCCAGTTTTTGAAATCCAAATTGGACACCTATTTAACCTATTTTATTACTGTTTAAATATTAATTTTAGTCCTATTTAGTGTTCTCCTATAGGTAATCTAGCTATGTGTCGGTTTTGGTGTGTTTTGGTGGTGTGTGGGAATCAAATGAGGATTTATTGAAAAACTGGAAAACTGGGTTCAGTTTTCTGAAATTTGGATTGGATTTCAGTTTTGTTTTAGCTTGATTTCCCTCACCCATCACTCTAACACAGATTTTCTATTCACATACACACCCTCACATGACACTATTCACTCTCACACCACACACACACAAATATTACACCACACACACATTACATTCTTGTTCTCATACACATACATATAGACTATCTCTCTCTTTTCCAATTCTTCCCTATTATAGGTTGATATATAGGTTTGTTTGCATTGTATTAACTAAAATTGAAATCTCATCTGAACTGTTGGTTCCTTTTACATATTTCACATCATCACTCTCTATCACACTATACACTGCCACTATATTTCAGTTTACTCACTCACAGTCACCCACACAAAGCCACACGCATGTTTTCCTCATATACCCTCATACCATGTATCACCACACATGAGCCCCTTATGCATATGTGTATATTTATATATATTAGCCTAATGTTGCATGGGTTACACATTAGCCTACGGCTATATATGATATATATAATGTATATGTATAGTGTAGTGAATATAGATATTGTGTATGTATTAAGGTAGGTTGGTTAGAGCCTAAATGCATTATGAATTATGGCTATGTAGCCTATGGTAAATTGAGTGTGATAGTGGATGTTGGCTTGATCTAGTTGTGTACTTGATATGGGTCTAGCTAGCTAGTATAGCCTTGTTTAGACCATAGTGACCTAGTATAGACTAATGTAGTCTAGTATAGACTAGTTTGACCTAATTTAGACTTGGTTGACCTAGTTTGACCATAGTTGACTTAGGTTTGACTTCTTGGTTGACCAAGGTTGACCAAGAGTTGACTTTGGCCTAGATTGACCTAGAATCATGTAGAATGCATAGTAGGACTTTATTTTACCATTTTGGACTTGTTGTGACTTGTGCTGTTCTGATTAGGAGCCAGACACCACTCCTCGGACAGTACTTTCATATTGGACACTGAGATACCAGGCGAGTACATTCTCTGATCATTTCATATCCTGCTTAGAATTATATTTCTGCTTTAGATTACCTTACTTGATGCTGTCACGACATTATCACGAATTAGTACTATATGGATCTCTTCATGCGATGTTATCCCCCTCGGGAGCATCGGGTATATTGTGTCATGTGCGTTTCATTTTCATCATGTACTCTTGTGCTTTTACCATACATGTACACTCTTGTGAATCATGTACTCTCATATTCACAGAGCCCTCATGTATACTATAATGTGCACCCTTTCATGGGCCCCCATGTGATATCATGTACAATAACATAACCTACTTAGATCCTTGTGTATTGATTGGGGAAAACGGGGGAGTGCTAGTAGTCATGTGAACAATTCTATAGTAGTGTAGATCATGTACAACTCTTTAGTGTAGATCATGTACAAATCTGTCCTGTTCATGTGTGCTATCCTGTACTCTGTATTACTAGCCACTATTAGTTCTCTATATACAGTAGCTATTTACATACAATTCTCTTTTTTATCATGTACTTCCTTTCAGTTTCCTGTATCTTACTTTACTGCATGTTTATATTTTCTAACCTGCTATGAACTGTTGAGATGTACTGTGCTCGCTCCTGTCCTAACTGGACCTGTTGAAATATTACAGAGGATGAGGAGGAGGACTGTCTGGACACTTTCTACGGGGCAGCCTTAGATGACACCTGCGAGCTGGACCCTCAGGAGGACCCAGCTCTAGCTGAGGGCATCACCTCCATTGCCAAGACTAGATTAGTTAGGCTTATCTTACTTTATGTAGTCTTGAGACATGTTTAGCTAGACTTTATTCTGAGTTCTGAGTTGTATATATTCTTTTATTCTGTATCTGAGACCATGTACTTCTGGATATTTGCTAGGATTATCTTAGACTACTTTATCATCTATTTGTTCCTTGAGTTCTATTTCATATCGTGCTATCTCTTCTTTAGTTGTGATTGAGTTTATTACTGTTATGTCACCCCCATTTGGGGAGTATAAACTGTTTAGAGATATATTGTTAGATGTATGTTGACCTAGGACAGCGTTCTACCGTCGACACTGTGACGTAGGCTGGACGTACCCACGTCTCGTGCCCTTACTCTAGGGTGCGGGTCGTGACACTTTTCTTCTACAAGCTCCGTGTTGAGTGTTGTGATTTCTTGTGTTTGTTGTTCAATGCGTGCTTCGGCATCATGTAAGCCTATTTTAAGCTTAGATACTTCATTTGTGACATCCGTGGGTGAAGTGTCTCTAATGTTATCAAGTGTAACACCCAGTTTCTAAAATAAGAATAATTTTGAAATTTATATTTTAATTTATTTAATTAAGATATTTAAATGATAATATGATTTTTGGTAATTTTTAATTATTTTAAAACTATTTTTAGATCATGACTTATGATTTTGGTGTTTGACTAGTGTAACCTTAGAGCCTAGCCATGTGACTAGGATGTCTGACTAGTACATTATAGCCTAAAAGGTATTTTGGGCATTTTAGGATTTATTTGAATTTAATATATTTTATTAGGAATTTTTGAATAATTTAATTGAATGGTGTGATTTAAATATTAATATAATTATTGCCTTATGTTTATGGTTAGCCTAACCTAGATTGGACCTAACCTAGATGAGTCATGACTAACTTAGTGAGCCACTTTGAGAATTAGATGAGTTGGTTAAGGGGTTAATCAAGTTTAGTCATGGTTAAGTGATTTGCTAAGGGCTAAGATAGAACCCTTGTTCTAGGCCATCTATTTCCCTTGATACAATCCTAGCCATAGGATGAAACCCAAAAAAACCCTAACCCTAACTTTATGACCAGCCAAGAGACCCCCCCCCTTGCCTATATAATGCCTCTTTGGGGATTTGAGCCTCTTTCTTTAATAGTTCATCATTCTCTTAAGGAAGTAGGTAAGCCTCCTTTATTTCTTTCCTAGTTTAATCAATAGGACTCCTTTTTGAATGAAATTTCTTCCATTAGGACCTAATCATTGCTCTCTTACTGTTGGTGGAGTCCAATCACAGATTTTGAATCGATTTGATTGATTGGTGGCTTGTGGAGATTCCCTCTTTGAAGAGCTTTTTGAGAGTTTTGATACTTTGAGGTAACTTCTTGTTCTCACCATAGAATCCTGAAATTATTGCATGTATAGGGAGCCCTAGACCTAACCTAACTATAGGAATAGGAATCCCTAAGTTTCTGTGTCGATTCGTGTCCTAACAGGACACGTATCTGAGTCCTTTGTTAAGTGTTTGTGTAAATGTCTCAATGAAACTTTCTGTGCTAATTTTGAATTGTAATTGAATGGAAATTTAATTTTTAATGTCGCTTATCCAATTTTGTAACTTTGAGATGATATCGTGTTGGTGTCGTGTCGTTTGGTCGCCCGCACACACGCACTTGGACAAGCGCGCGCGTGGGAACAGTGATCCCCTGCATCTCGGGGTCTCTGTTGGACACGACACGAATTGGCTCGACACGAAACTTGGGGGGATAGTTGGGGCACCCACTGACATCACGCTCCCCAAGTTTCGTGGGACTTCGTGCACTGGTCGATGAGAAATCGACCGTGCACGGGTTTTTTCCTAACTGTGTGCACAGTTTAATCACTCACTGATACGGCCTTGGTTCACGGACACGGCGACACGAGGACACGTTTTAGGCACATGAACACGAGCACCTATACCTAGACTAAGTAGGGACACGAGCACGAGGCTTGGGAAGGCTTGTGTCGGGTGCACGACACGCGTGCACACCCGCACGAGGCTGTCCCAGTGTGTGTGTCCAGTTTTTATGATTTAGGTTTTAATTGGATTGGACACGTTTGTGTCCACTTTTGTGGACACAAACACATCATATATCATGTACACACTGTGTTTTCACTTTACCAACCAATGAATTGGCAATTTAGTTTGATTTATGAATCAATTCCCATTTTTCCCTAAATCTCTGATACATGTTATTCTCAGTTTTCTTCTCAGTTTTTGATTTGATTTTTAGCATTCATTTTGATTAGTTTAAGTACTGTTAATTGTTGTTTATATCCTAATTATGTTCTCCTGTTAGTAATCTACCTGTATGCAAATTTGGGAGGATTTTGGTTATGTTTTGATTTCAAAATTAGGATTTAAGTGTTAGACTGTTTTTTTCAAAAGTCTGAAATTAAAAACCTGAGATTTAAACCTGGGATTATGTGGGGGGCTGTCCAGGTTGGTTTGAAGAGTTTTTGGGTTAAAACTGAGTCATGAAATCTGTTTTACCTTGTTTTGTTTCCCTTATTTACTGTCATGAGCCCAGGGATGTTTTTCCCTTCTTTTCCAATTGATTTAGCAAACCATTATAGTATATGTTTAATCCTTAAATGAAAACCTGGGATTTCACTTGAGAGTGTAACCCAATTCTGAATTTGCATGGGACTGTTGAGTTGTTTCTTTTTTTGTGTTCATGAGCCATTGAACTTGAGTTTTTGAATATGTTTTTTTAACTGTATGTTTTAATACTAAAATCTGAGTTGGGGTGTGGTGTTTCACTGTTTATTCCATATATCACCTGAGATTAGTTTAGGACTGTCACATTGGTGACCCACTTCACACACACACACACATATGAAGACACTGTCACTTAGTTTAGGGCTTAACAGTTATTGATGTATTGGACTATTTTTGAGAAAATCTGAGAACACTCTTGGTGTGGATTGTGTGTTCTTGTGTGTTGAGAATTGGGGTCATTCAAGATTGAATCTCGCCTATATTTATATAGGGCCTGTCATTGATCTTATTTGAAATCTGAAATTGTTTGCATGATAGTATAGGGCCTGTCCTTGATTTCATAAGTTAAAATCTGAACTTGTTTTCATGCCAAGTATAGGCTGTCACTTAGTTACTGTCATATTGCAAACACACACCCACACACCATCCACTCTCATTTTCTTTCACTGTTTTCCCTCTAATACACACACACACCACCTTCTTTAAAACCCCAGTCACATGTGACTAATTGACACACACACACAATCCTACTTCATGTCATACTACACAAGCCTAAACACAATCAACACCCTCACAACACTACACATGTACACACACTCTTATATATGCACCCACATTGCCATGTTATGTCACCCCCTCTCTATTTCTCTATGTATTAATACATGTAAATATATATGTATGTGTGCTATATGAATGTAGGTAAATATGTATATATATAATATTGATATGTGATATTGATATATGGTTTGGCATAGGCTTGGTATAGGCTAGACTTGGTTGAGTCTAGATTGGACTAGATAGACTAGTTTAGATTTGATGAGCCTAGATTAACTTGTTTAGACCTAGTTTGACTGTTAGGGTTGACTGGAGTTGACCAAAGGTTGACTTTAGCCTAGATTGTCCCCAAACTTCATGTAGATGCATTGTAGCAGTCTATTTTCTTATTTTAGACTTGTTGTGACTTGTACTGTTCTATAGGAGACAGACACCACTCCTCGGACAGTCTATATTCTCTCAGATTCACCAGTTACAGGCGAGTATATTCTCTGATCATTTCATATCTTGCTTAGAATTATTTTCCTGCTTTAAATTACTTTACTTGATACTGTCACGTTGGTCACACGGATTGGTACTATATGGATCTTTTCATGAGATGTTATCCCCCTCGGGAGCATCGAATACTACATGTTTTGTGCGTTTCACGAATCATCACGTATCTCTATGCTTCCTCTGATTCACGAATCGCTTGTGACACATGTACTCTCATGTTCACAGAGCCATCATGAATTACCTTCACGTATCACTCATTTTATGAGCCATGTGAAGTTTCACGAATCTTAACATAACTTGAACAGATCCTTGTGTATTGATTGGGGATGGGGGAGTGGAAATAGACATGTGAATATTATCCCAGTAGCTGTAGTCATGAATCAGTCTCTTAGCTGTAGTCATGAATCTCCTATGCCATTCACATGTTTATATTTTACTCTGACTCACTAGTCACTATTAGCTCTCTATGTATAGTAGATATTTCTATTACAGTTTCTCTCCCTGTTTACATACTGTTTTTCTTCAGTTCATGTATCTTACTTTACTGCATAATTATATTTTCTAACCTGCTATGATCTGTTGAGATGTACTGTACTCGCTCCTGTCCTGACTGGACCTGTTGAAAATATTACAGAGGATGAGGAGGAGGCCCAATGTACCACCTATTACGGAGCAGGATTAGACGACACCTGCGACCTGGTTCCTCTGGAGGACCCAGCTGCAGCACAGGATGCTATTCCCAGAGTCTAGACTAGATAGCTAGGCTTTAGTTTTCTTTCAGTATTGTGTTATTTGATTTTCAGTTGTTATTCTGAGATGTTGTTATATTTAGAGACTTGTATTGAGCTGGATGTTCTTTAGTTGTTATCTTAGATTTTCTCTCTCTTAATAGTATTACATTGTGCTTCTGATCTCTCTATCTACCTTTTCTATTCTATATCTGTTTTAGATGTGAATGAGACTGTTCTGCTATGTCACCTCCATTCGGAGTGTATATACTGTACAGGTACCTTTTTATTGTTAGATGATTGACCTAGGATAGCGTTCTACCGCCGACACTGCGGCGTAGGCTGGGCGTCGTTACGTTCTCGTACCCTCACAGTGGGTGCGGGTCGTGACACGTTCTTAGTGGTGGCCCATGCAGGTCTAGTTTTTATGTAGTGGTATTCGAACTAGAGTTATCACTACAACCTGTAGTAGGATTAGGATATTTTTGAAGGTACTCAATCACAAATAGAAAAAACTCTTATTCAGATTCTGTATATCTATATTTGTCGCTTATTGTCTTCCTTGAATTTAAACTGTCCTCCTTTGGTATTTCGTCTCAATCTCAGCAATTGTTTCCTTTTGATCTGTGTCTCCAGGATGGTTGAGACGCGATCGCATCGCCAGGGCCAGGGGGACGTCGATGAGAGGTCTGCCACCTCTCATGCTCAGCAGTCAGCCCCTGGTGCCGCAGCCCCAGTCATGCCAGCTGGGGTAGGCGTTTCAGCAGCTTTTGGAGGAGCACCACCAGCAGTGAGGCATGAGCCGAGTTCGGTGATTTTGGATGTACTTCTTCAGCAGCAGCAGCCACCTGCAGGGACGATTGACGCCGTTCAGCTGTTAGCCTTCTTCCGGCAGTACATGGAGGGTCAGCAGACCCAGCAGCATGGGCAGACAGCAGAGCTCGCACGAGGCATTGAGCTGGCGATGACTGCAGTAGAGAGAGTCATAGCTCAGCCAGCGGCAGCCCCGCAGCCGTACCAGCCACGGGAGAAAGGCATCCAGGACTTCCAGAAGATGCACCCGAGGGACTTTCGCGGGACAGAGGGGATCCTGTATGCCGATGAGTGGATCGAGCATATGGAGGAGATCTTCAGGCTAGCTGAGATTTCGACGAGGCTCCAGATAGAGGCAGCAGCCAGCATGATACAGGATCTGGCTCGGACATGGTACCAGACCGACCCGAGGGTCGGTACAGCAGGACAGACTTGGGCAGCATTCAAGAAGCTGTTCAAGGAGAAGTTCTTTCCAGACGCAGCGCTGGAAGCCCTCGAGACCCAGCTTGAGGCCCTAGTCCAAGGGAACCAGTCTGTGGAAGAGTACGCAGGAGAGTTCTGTCGCCTGAGCAGATTTATGGATGACTTGTCAGAGACGACGAAGGCCCGGAGGTTCCGAAAGGGCTTGGTAAAGGAGGTCAAGTCCCACACCAAGAATGCCCGCAGCACTATATTTGAGGAGATCCTGGTGGACGCTTTAGCTGCAGAGGATGATCTTGAGCTTAGGCTCAAGAGGGGGCAAAACTCTCAGGGAGGCAGCTGTAGCGGAGGACCGGCCAAGAGGCCGCACGTTCAGCAGCACGTTCAGCAGCAGTTCCAGGGTCACGGCCATCAGCAGAGATAGCAACAGCCCAGACAGCATCAGGCACCGAGACAGCAGGTAGTCAGTTGCCCCTATTGTAAGAAGCCGGGGCATGGATGGGGTGAGTGCAGGAAGAGGCTGGGCAGGTGCCTACTATGTGGAGCAGCGGACCACCAGCTGAGGGAGTGTTCCCAGTACATAGGCACAGCACCAGGAGGAGGAGCCAAGGCTCCGGTAGGTCAGCAGCGGGGACCGTTACCGACGCAGCAGCAGAGGTTTGTGCAGTATCAGTATCAGGCTGGAGGAGGCCAGCAGGGGCGAGCTTACGCCATGACAGTCGAGGATGCTCAGGCAGTAGGAGAGGTGCTTGCAGGTTCTGTTCTTTTTGATTCCATTCCCACCTTGCCTCATTATATCAATCTTAAAATTCAATTCCATCTGTTCTTATCTGCTTCCTTATCTGTTGATAAGCTTTGATCTGGCACTCTTTTCGATTTGGTTTTCTTTCGAGATAAGTCGTATGGGCTAGGTCGCCTAAGTTATGAAATCTAGAGTCTTCTATAGTCATGATAGCTGGCATTGTGAGGACATATAGTCAGATTTTGGGTATATTTTTTGGGTGTGGGAATTTAAGGTTTTCGCTGCCAAGCATGCGGCAATGCGAAAATTTTAAATACCATAATTCTAGAGGTATGTACCTTAGTCGAGGACTCTGTGATTATCGTAGCCTTGCTCACTAGCATGACGAAGATTCTGAGTATCATAATTTTGGACAGACACATATAATTATCTGACGGTATGTTTGAGACTTTTGATTGTGGGGTGTTTGACCTAGAAGACTACTACCATTTTAATTTCGAGGACGAAATTTTTCTAAGGAGGGTAGACTTGTAACACACAGTTTCTAAAATAAGGATAATTTTGAAATTTTATATTTTAATTTATTTAATTAAGATATTTAAATGATAATATGATTTTTGGTAATTTTTAATTATTTTAAAACTATTTTTAGATCATGACTTATGATTTTGGTGTTTGACTAGTGTAACCTTAGAGCCTAGCCATGTGACTAGGATGTCTGACTAGTACATTATAGCCTAGAAGGTATTTTGGGCATTTTAGGATTTATTTGAATTTAATATATTTTATTAGGAATTTTTGAATAATTTAATTGAATGGTGTGATTTAAATATTAATATAATTATTGCCTTGTGTTTATGGTTAGCCTAACCTAGATTGGACCTAACCTAGATGAGTCATGACTAACTTAGTGAGCCACTTTGAGAATTAGATGAGTTGGTTAAGGGGTTAATCAAGTTTAGTCATGGTTAAGTGATTTGCTAAGGGCTAAGATAGAACCCTTGTTCTAGGCCATCTATTTCCCTTTATACAATCCTAGCCATAGGATGAAACCCAAAAAACCCTAACCCTAACTTTATGACCAGCCAAGAGACCCCCCCTTGCCTATATAATGCCTCTTTGGGGATTTGAGCCTCTTTCTTTAATAGTTCATCATTCTCTTAAGGAAGTAGGTAAGCCTCCTTTATTTCTTTCCTAGTTTAATCAATAGGACTCCTTTTTGAATGAAATTTCTTCCATTAGGACCTAATCATTGCTCTCTTACTGTTGGTGGAGTCCAATCACAGATTTTGAATCGATTTGATTGATTAGTGGCTTGTGGAGATTCCCTCTTTGAAGAGCTTTTTGAGAGTTTTGATACTTTGAGGTAACTTCTTGTTCTCACCATAGAATCCTAAAATTATTGCATGTATAGGGAGCCCTAGACCTAACCTAACTATAGGAATAGGAATCCCTAAGTTTCTGTGTCGATTCGTGTCCTAACAGGACACGTATCTGAGTCCTTTGTTAAGTGTTTGTGTAAATGTCTCAATGAAACTTTCTGTGCTAATTTTGAATTGTAATTGAATGGAAATTTAGTTTTTAATGTCGCTTATCCAATTTTGTAACTCTGAGATGATATCGTGTTGGTGTCATATCGTTTGGTCGCCCGCACACACGCACTTGGACACGCGCGCGCGTGGGAACAGTGATCCCCTGCATTTCGGGGTCTCTGTTGGACACGACACGAATTGGCTCGACACGAAACTTGGGGGGATAGTTGGGGCACCCACTGACATCACGCTCCCCAAGTTTCGTGGGACTTCGTGCACTGGTCAATGAGAAATCGACCGTGCACGAGTTTTTCCCTGACTGTGTGCATAGTTTAATCACTCACTGATACGGCCTTGGTTCACGGACACGGCGACACGAGGACACGTTTCAGGCACATGAACACGAGCACCTATACCTAGACTAAGTAGGGACACGAGCAGGAGGCTTGGGAAGGCTTGTGTTGGGTGCACGACACGCGTGCACACCCGCACGAGGCTGTCCCAGTGTGTGTGTCCAGTTTTTATGATTTAGGTTTTAAATGGATTGGACACATTTGTGTCCACTTTTGTGGACACAAACACATCATATATCATGTACACACTGTGTTTTCACTTTACCAACCAATAAATTGGCAATTTAGTTTGATTTATGAATCAATTCCCATTTTTCCCTAAATCCCTGATACATGTTATTCTCAGTTTTCTTCTCAGTTTTTGATTTGATTTTTAGCATTCATTTTGATTAGTTTAAGTACTGTTAATTGTTGTTTATATCCTAATTATGTTCTCCTGTTAGTAATCTACCTGTGTGCAAATTTGGGAGGATTTTGGTTATGTTTTGATTTCAAAATTAGGATTTAAGTGTTAGACGGTTTTTTTCAAAAGTCTGAAATTAAAAACCTGAGATTTAAACCTGGGATTATGTGGGGGGCTGTCCAGGTTGGTTTGAAGAGTTTTTGGGTTAAAACTGAGTCATGAAATCTGTTTTACCTTGTTTTGTTTCCCTTGTTTACTGTCATGAGCCCAGGGATGTTTTTCCCTTCTTTTCCAATTAATTTAGCAAACCATTATAGTATATGTTTAATCCTTAAATGAAAACCTGGGATTTCACTTGAGAGTGTAACCCAATTCTGAATTTGCATGGGACTGTTGAGTTGTTTCTTTTTTTGTGTTCATGAGCCATTGAACTTGAGTTTTTGAATATGTTTTTTTAACTGTATGTTTTAATACTAAAATCTGAGTTAGGGTGTGGTGTTTCACTGTTTATTCCATATATCACCTGAGATTAGTTCAGGACTGTCACATTGGTGACCCACTTCACACACACACACACATATGAAGACACTGTCACTTAGTTTAGGGCTTAACAGTTATTGATGTATTGGACTGTTTTTGAGAAAATCTGAGAACACTCTTGGTGTGGACTGTGTGTTCTTGTGTGTTGAGAATTGGGGTCATTCAAGATTGAATCTGGCCTATATTTATATAGGGCCTGTCATTGATCTTATTTGAAATCTGAAATTGTTTGCATGATAGTATAGGGCCTGTCCTTGATTTCATAAGTTAAAATCTGAACTTGTTTTCATGCCAAGTATAGGCTGTCACTTACTTACTGTCATATTGCACACACACACCCACACACCATCCACTCTTATTTTCCTTCACTGTTTTCCCTCTAATACACACACACACCACCTTCTTTAAAACCCCAGTCACATGTGACTAATTGACACACACACACAATCCTACTTCCTGTCATACTACACAAGCCTAAACACAATCAACACCCTCACAACACTACACATGTACACACACTCTTATATATGCACCCACATTGCCATGTTATGTCACCCCCTCTCTATTTCTCTATGTATTAATACATATAAATATATATGTATGTGTGCTATATGAATGTAGGTAAATATGTATATATATATAATATTGATATGTGATA
This sequence comes from Iris pallida, assembly GCA_029216955.1. NCBI lineage: Eukaryota > Viridiplantae > Streptophyta > Magnoliopsida > Asparagales > Iridaceae > Iris > Iris pallida. The sequence goes on along the minus strand of JANAVB010001674.1, from coordinate 39,539 downwards.
TTGATATATGGTTTGGCATAGGCTTGGTATAGGCTAGACTTGGTTGAGTCTAGATTGGACTAGATAGACTAGTTTAGATTTGATGAGCCTAGATTAACTTGTTTAGACCTAGTTTGACTGTTAGGGTTGACTGGAGTTGACCAAAGGTTGACTTTAGCCTAGATTGACCCCAAACTTCATGTAGATGCATTGTAGCAGTCTATTTTCTTATTTTAGACTTGTTGTGACTTGTACTGTTCTATAGGAGACAGACACCACTCTTCGGACAGTCTATATTCTCTCAGATTCACCAGTTACAGGCGAGTACATTCTCTGATCATTTCATATCTTGCTTAGAATTATTTTCCTGCTTTAAATTACTTTACTTGATACTGTCACGTTGGTCACACGGATTGGTACTATATGGATCTTTTCATGAGATGTTATCCCCCTCGGGAGCATCGGATACTACATGTTTTGTGCGTTTCACGAATCATCACGTATCTCTATGCTTCCTCTGATTCACGAATCGCTTGTGACACATGTACTCTCATGTTCACAAAGCCATCATGAATCACCTTCACGTATCACTCATTTTATGAGCCATGTGAAGTTTCACGAATCTTAACATAACTTGAACAGATCCTTGTGTATTGATTGGGGATGGGGGAGTGGAAATAGACATGTGAATATTATTCCAGTAGCTGTAGTCATGAATCACTCTCTTAGCTGTAGTCATGAATCTCCTATGCCATTCACATGTTTATATTTTACTCTGACTCACTAGTCACTATTAGCTCTCTATGTATAGTAGATATTTCTATTACAGTTTCTCTCCCTGTTTACATACTGTTTTTCTTCAGTTCATGTATCTTACTTTACTGCATGATTATATTTTCTAACCTGCTATGATCTGTTGAGATGTACTGTACTCGCTCCTGTCCTGACTAGACCTGTTGAAAATATTACAGAGGATGAGGAGGAGGCCCAATGTACCACCTATTATGGAGCAGGATTAGATGACACCTGTGACCTGGTTCCTTTGGAGGACCCAGCTGCAGCACAGGATGCTATTCCCAGAGTCTAGACTAGATAGCTAGGCTTTAGTTTTCTTTCAGTATTGTGTTTTTTGATTTTCAGTTGTTCTTCTGAGATGTTGTTATATTTAGAGACTTGTATTGAGCTGGATGTTCTTTAGTTGTTATCTTAGATTTTCTCTCTCTTAATAGTATTATATTGTGCTTCTGATCTCTCTATCTACCTTTTCTATTCTATATCTGTTTTAGATGTGATTGAGACTGTTCTGCTATGTCACCTCCATTCGGAGTGTATATACTGTACAGGTACCTTTTTATTGTTAGATGATTGACCTAGGACAGCGTTCTACCGCCGACACTGCGGCGTAGGCTGGGCGTCGTTACGTTCTCGTACCCTCACAGTGGGTGCGGGTCGTGACATCAAGTAATAGAGAAAGTCTTTGAATTTCGACTTCATGACTTTTGATCTTGTCTTTGGCATGTTTAAATTTACCAATGACCTTTTTGTGATCATTAAGTAAATCGGTGAAAGCATCGCCAAGTTCATCAAAAGTGAAGTCATCAAGAGTTTCGTTTGATACCATGTCGGACGTTGCCATTAGGCACACATTAGCTATATCTTGAGGAGAGTCCTTTTCTTCTTCGGAGTCACTAGCTTCGCTTTCATTCCAAATGCTTGCGTTGGCATATTTCTTTGAGGAAGTCTTCTTGTATGGCTTCTCATAACGGTTGCTCTTCTTTAAGTATGGACAATCTTTTCGGACATGTCCCGTCTTCTTGCAACCGTAGCAGGTTGGCTCTTCTTCGTCGTCTTCTTGTGGTTCCTTCTTTCTTCGGTTAAAGCGAAGGAATTTTTTGAAGTTGCGGACAAGGAGAGCTTGATCGTCACCTTCCGAGTTGTCGTCATCCGTCTCTTCGAGGTCAGCCCTCCGTCGGTAAGCTTTGAGTGCAATCTCCTTAGCCTTAGGAGCAGGCTCTTCGAAGTCCTTGAGGTCAAGCTCATGAGTCATCAGCTTTTCCATCAAGGTCTCCATGGACATGATTGTGAGATCGTTTCCTTCTATGATTGCTGTCACCTTAGGGTTCCAAATCTTTGGGAGCCCCCTAAGTAGCTTGTGAATCTTCTCGTGATTTAAATATTATTTGCCGAGCGAAGACAGGAGGTTGATGATGTCGAGAAATCTTGTGAACATTTGTGTGATCGTCTCATTTGGCTTCATCTTGGAAGCCTCATATTCTTGAGTAAGACGGCTTATCTTTGATTCCAACTTGGGTGGTTCCTTTATGCGTCACTTCTAGAAGTCTCCATACTTCGTGAGATGTGGTGCATGTAGATACCCTGTTGAACTCATTTCTGTTTATAGCACAGATAAAATATTAATAGCTCTCGCGTCTAGACTTGCCTGTTTCTTCTCCTCGTCAGAATATTTGTCATATGATTTCTCAACGAGATCACCATTGACAACTACTCTGGTAGACTTTTTATAACCGTCAGTGACGATAGTCCACAGGTCAAAGTCTAGCGACTTGAGATAAAAGCTCATCCTTGTTTTCCAATATGTGTAGTTAGTTCCATCAAATAGGGGAGGCCTATGAGTGGACTGCCCTTCACCATGATTGGAAATCAAAGATTGTGTGGTTGCCATGGATCAGCTCTAGGATGTTAGTCCTTGTTGAGAGAACAGAGCTCTGATACCAATTAAAGAACATATGGCAACTCTAGAGGGGGTGAATAGAGTTTATAGCGATAATAGCCAATTAAAAAATTAAACTCTTTCACAATCTAAAAATAATCAGAGTAAATGCGGAAATAAATAAGGAGCAAGAAAGCATACGCAAACACAACCGATTTTAACCTGGTTTCCCTCGTGGAGGACTAGTCCAGGCCTGAGAACTCTAGCTCAGGATTAAATCCACTATTTATGAAATAGTAGTTACACCCCGTGCCTTTTCTTCAGAAGAGCACGTCAACTTCTTACAAAGGATCGCAGTGGCGATGCTTGGAATTTTCCAAGCGACTTCTTAAACTCTTGTACAAGACTCCTAACTGAGAGATGCTGAGCACTCGAGAATTAGGAAGCTTGTGGCTAGTAGATGAAGAAGGGTATGGCATGTATTGAGCTTAAGAGAGAAGAGAAGAGAAGAGAAGATTGGATGAATGAGAATGAGAGAATTCTTGGCCTATTTATAGGGTTTTAGCAGGCAGAATGCTGGTAGCAATTTTAAAAAATTTGGCCGTTGGACAACTAGCAACCAGCCAGCCCTAAAAATTAGGGTACTGATTTTTAGGGGACAGAGTTCGGCCCGAACTCTGTGTGGAGGCAGAGTTCGGCCCGAACTCTGTCTCCAGAGCACAGAATGGGTCTAAGGGTCCAATGGGCTTATTTTGGATGTGTGGAGCTTTATGGATTTTGGGTAGGTTATAGGGCAAGTCTCAAGAGCTCAGCACAACTCAGCTTACAACAGTCTAGACTCAATAAAATAAAAAATACAGACTCAAAAACGACTTGCATTTGCAAAACAGAGCTATCGTTTGGCTTGAGCTGGATGTGGTCGTCGTGTGTCGTATTGAATTATTACAAGTATTATTTAGTCAATGTTATCAATATTTGGTTGACTGTGACTTTGTGTCAACATCATGTGCGTGTTTTTATGACAGCTTATGGGCTGAAATTTTTTGTGTGGACAAAGATTTGAGCCGGGTTTCTCTTTTTATTTGTCATCATTTAATTATTTTGTTTGACTATCATTAAAACAATTGGCGGGGCATTCGTTGCAGCCATTGAAAAATCGGCAATGATGATTTGGCAGCCATTGGCGGGGTATTCGTTGCAGCCATTGGTTGGTTATTCTTAATCTGAGTCTATCAAGTCTTTAACATGAGTAATAGTACTTATTTTATTATTGTTCATCATCAATTTTTTTGGATTATATTATACTTAAACAGAATTATAGAATATAATATACCGAGGTTAAATAAAATTACCTCAGTATCGTTTTATGTTACTGTTATATGTGTTTTTTTGCTATCGTTTTAACGTTTTATGTTACTGTCATTTGTGTTTTTTTTGCTATTGTTTTTCTGCTGTTAATTAGGTGTCAGTTGTACTTTGATTCGAATTGGTAATAATAAAAACATATATTCTATATATAAAATTACACCAGTATTTTAAAAATTTTTATATTGATAGAATATGAAAAACTTTTCCTTAAATTAACATAAATCTCACTCTAAAAACTTTTTTGAAACCATACGGAAGCATTGAATTATTACAACAGTTCAATGTAAAAGTAGTTTACTCTATTATTATACATCACCAATTGTTTTTGGATTGTATCTAACGTAAACAAAATTTCAGAATGTAATATACTAAGGTTAAATAAAATTACCTCTGTATCGTGAAATACACACTCGAGACTGAATGGTTGCCCTTTTCCTCCGTATCCGGGTACATCATACATTCGAATGAGTCGCACCTTCAAATTCTAAAATGTTTTGGATGGACTGACCTCACGAATTAGTGAGAAGAAATGAGCCATTGATGAAGAAATTTTTATATGAAAGTTGAAGAGTGAGGATGGAATCCATTCTTTACTGTATTTATAGACAGTAAGAACACAACATTATTAATGTAATATATGTTAGAAAACCAACAGTTTTCTTGGTTGATGGATAAATGTGTTTGCCACATTTATTGGAAGTGTCACATTTAGTTCTGGAACCAAAAATTAGTTGGAAGTTGTTTAATTGTTGAGAAAGAATGTTGTTGGGAAAAGTTTTTTTTTTTGAATTATTATGTACATGGCTGAAGGTTAATGTATCACCATTCAATGTGGCTGGCAGCTGTTTAATCATTGTACAATTTCAGTTTGTACTTTATTTTTGTTTGAATGAATGTGGCTCGAAGCTGTTTAATCATAATTTAATGAAGTTTTTTTTTCAATAATAATGTATCACAATTTAATGTGGCTGGCAACTGTGCGATCATTAAATGTGTTATATTTTATTGATTATTCTATTGTGGCAGAGTTTAGGCGATAAAATGGCATTTTAGTAATTTGTTTCAACTATTTGTACTTTATTTTTGTTTGAATGAATGTGGCTGGAAGCTGTTTAATTACAATTTAATGATTTTTTCAATAATAACGTATCACAATTTAATGTGGCTGGCAGCTGTTTAATCATTGAATGTGGTTATATTTTATTGATTATTTTATTATGGCAGAGTTTAGGCGGGAAAATGACATTTTAGCAATTTATTTCAACTATTTTGCTATTATATATATAAATATGGTCCCTAGGTTTCTAGATAGCCCTAGATATTTTATTATTTTATAATTTTTAAGAATTTTTGGGGATTTTTAGATAGTTTAAACCTATAGAAATTATTTTTCTTAGGCTTTTGGGTTTTACTGTTGGGTCACACGAAGCAATTTTGTGATCAAATTTTTTATTTAGGCTCTAGACACCTATAAATAGTTTCTAGAATTTTCTAGAATTTTTCTAGATTTGTCTGGAATTTATTTGGAGTTAAAATAATTTTTTAATAAATTTCTGTAATTAAAATAAATATTTACACAGTCAGTAGCACAACCAGCCACCCAGTCAGCTGGGGCCCCCATATGTCGGCACAAAACTGCCTCTCTCTTCCGGTATATATGTATATTCAATAAACCATAGTTTATTATTCCAGCCTCCTTTGTGGTTTGATCTTGGAGATCCTACAACATCATGAGGCTATTACGATCAACCCCACATCCGTTTCGAGTGCCCCTTTTTGTTAGAAGCATATTAAGGTTAGATTAATAAAAATGTATTTTATTTCTGTAATTATTTACGTAAATTTATAAAAATTTATTTGAGTGTCGGTTGTCCAAAAATTAATGCGTCGCATGGTTTTAGAGATTTCGGGAGATTCTGAACTTCGTTTTGCGATCCATTTGAAGTTTGGAAAGCTGATACGAAAATCTACAACATATAATTTTTCCATAAATTCATATAATCAGCTACTATTTTATTTAATTCGTAGAGTTCAATTTTGGTCGATAATTCATCGATTTGGTCATGGTTAGCCATAAATGGTTATAACTTTTGACCAAATCATGATTTGTGGCACCATCAATTTCAGTGCACTCACGGTGCTTAAATCTACTTGATTTCACACTCAAGTTATTGAGTTCGTATTGTTTGACCACTTAGTCAATGGTATGCCTTGATTTACGTGCCACGGGCCTCGAATTGGGAACCGTAATTTTCTTGGCAAACAAATTGTGTTTAGATTTTATTTTAGATTATAATTAGGTTAAATTAGGATATTAGATGATTTATTTAGAATTAAGTTAGATTAAATTAGAAAGCCTATTTAGCCAATTCATATGGTTTCAAAAGTGGTATTTTTAGATCTAACTTGTCATTATTCATGTGACGGGGCAGATTGAGCTATGATGCCTTGTGATTATGACTTCATCGTCTATCAGAGCAGGCAAGTATCACTGTGACCTATGTCGCCTTTATTTTGTACTACATGTATCTTCATATCTTCTTTATACTATTACTTCTTTACAATTCATGTTATCATTTTTCTTAATTCACCAAAATTACTACTTGTCCACGAGAGTTAGAATCGTTAGGGTATATGTATATGTTCATGTCTTACTTCTTGTTTATCATGTTTACAATTTATCTTATTACTAAGTTTTATCATAATAAACATGTATCATGAGTGAGTCGTACAGGAGAATACAATAAGTAAGCATGTGGTCAACGAATTGATTACAAACTTCCTATACATTGATTGCATAATATCAGTCATGAACCACACGTATGACTGACGTATATCTCAAAACATATACATGCAGAAAGTTAGTATTCTAAAACACACAGTACACGTGACTTGATCATAGTTTCTATATTGTTTATTGTTGGTCTCACATAGAGTCTATTTCATACTTTATCTTCGTTTATCTTTCTTATTATTGTTTCTTCATGAATGTATACTATATTGTGTAATGTAGTGTTATGGTGATCTTGCTATAATCCTGGCTAGATAACTATTTTTCAGCTTTAGATGACGTGATCTATCCCAAGGTCTAGGGTGAGTATGTTGGCGACACTGACGTCACTGGCATATTCAATTCCAGTATTGATGCGAATTAGACTATTTTCTTTCTTATTCATTCACATTAGTTAGTAGTTATAGCTACGGATTCTAGTTTATCTCTTTTATCTTCTATTACCGTGTTTGTTCTTGAGGCTATATATCTGAGTTGTAGTGGATTATTTGACGATTATCTCCAGTTTATTTATTGAGGCTATTGGATATTATTTTTGGTGAGTATTGATGGCTTAGTTGTGGATGATATGTGCATATTGTTCTTGTTGTGGACTATTGTTATCATAGACAACGTACTACTTTCGATGCGGCGCACCGTCACAAATATTATTTGGGATCATATTTGAAAAATATCTTCCACTATATAATGCAGCTCCGAAATGGCTTAAGAATAAGCCGTCTGAGCTGTATGTATATCATCAACCATTTAATGTAAACAAAAAAATGAAAAACTATAATTCTAAACTTTCTCTCCCTTTCTTCAACATAACCTAATACTCTCTTTTTTTATTTTTCTTCAGCATAGTACCCTCTTTTTTCACATATATCAACAAATTATTATTAAGTTTAAATTAAATTTCTATAAATCTTAATTAACACGCATATATATATATATATATATATATATATATATATATATATATATATATATATATATATATATATGTTTGTTAAGATTAGAAAGAAGAAAAAATATTTTACATGCAATGCAAGTGATTTTACTAGTATAAATAGTGTTATAACGATGACATGTCAAAAACTTAAGTGAAATAAATAACCGTCCTAATTAATTTTAATTAAGTGAAAGTCAAACCAGCCGTTTCAAAAGTTTACAAATTCTTACATTTAAGTGATGGTTCATTAAGCCATAGCAAAAGGTAATTATTTATAATTGATTAGAATGGTCCTAATAATTTGGCACACCACCAATTTGCAATTTGTTAAAGACATGTTAAGAATAGTCCCATAGACTTCACTTTAATTAGGACCATAAAAGGTACCATATGTTGGTACAACGCTGAAACAATAAACATAAAGCTTGAAATGAGATAGTTTAATGAAAAATCTCATATTAAAAATAATTGTCAGATTAAAATAAAAAAAAATTTATGAACACCGAGGAGTAGACTAGCTACCTGCTCAACCACTCTTATCAACCACATGAAACACATGACAAAAAGATCAAGGCAATACTTGGCTCAATAGAAAGAGATTGTCACCAGAAACCAGCAATTGCACACCATTTCCAATAATAAATATTTCATAGACACAACAAATTAAAATCCAGATCGACCAGTGAACATAGCATGTACATTTAGCACTGATGGATTACTGTACAGACAGAACTTGGTTCGTCTGAACTTTTTGATACTTCGATTTATCAGCTATTCACATTCTCCGCACACCTTTCGGAATCCCATGGGCCATGGCATTTGTAACCCTCTTGTTCGAAGCGATCCCATTATTGCTCTCTCCCAGCCCACTTGCTGAGTAGGCGTTGTCCGACTGCTCACCAGAACGGACTCACGGATCTCGTACACATGCCAATCGACAACCAACTTATTATATAGGTCCCAGTACTATTAATCTGCCATTCTATCAAAATTGTAGGTCTTTTGATTAGTGGCCCTACTTCGGCATTCCACTCTCACTTTTGCACCGGCAAAAACTAGAAATTTGTGTAAAGAGATTCAGTTTTGAATCACCAATATATATATATATATATATATATATATATATATATATATATATATATATATATATATATATATATATATATATACTAGTCATAACCCGTGTCCATAGGACATGGTTCATTTAAGGTATTCCCCCACAAAATCTTGGACCCCCAATTTTAAACGAACAATAATAATTATGAGGTCCCCATCAAAATATTAAATCCCAACCGCTGCTGGATGTAAATTTTCTTTGGATTCCCCATAAAACTCCACTCACAATAATGCTCATCCACAACCATTATGAGTGCAAACCCCACTCTTTGGATTTCCCATAAAACCCCACTCTCAATAATGCTCATTCCCCATAAAACCCCACTCTCAATAATACTCATCCACAACCATTATGAGTGCAAACCCCACTCTTTGGATTTTCTATAAAACTCCACAACCGTTGATTTGCCAAGATTAAATCCCAACCACTCTTTATCTTGGCACAGTCAGCCCTAAGATTCAAAAACCTTTGTGTTTTGTATATATATATATATATATATATATATATATATATATATATATATTATATATATATATATATATAGGGAGCGGATCGGGAGCCCCGCCCGCGGAGCCCCGCCGAAGCCCCGCTCCCCCTTAGCCGTTGGATCGCGCGGGCGGGGGCGGGCCCCACGCGGACCCCGCGCGATCCGATGGTGCAGGGGGGGCGGGGCTTCGACGGGGCTCCGCGGGCGGGGCCTTTGATCCGCTCCCATATATATATATATATATATATATATATATATATATATAGAAAAATTCTACAATACATCCACCCTTTTGGGATGTATCGATACATCCAAAATATGGACCGTTGGATGTTCATCCAACGGTCCAGATTAAATTTAGATTAAATAATGCATGATACATCATTTAATGCTGATTTAGACTTTTGACCTGTTGGTAACTTGCTTTAACAGGTCATTCTTCACTTTAATTTTTTCAAATAACACCCTAAATTAACTCATATTTACTCTCTCAAAAGTTCATCCAATTTAATCTGAACCTTTTTTTTTTGTTACAGGCCATGGTAGTGGTGGTGGTGGTTATGGTGGTGGAAAGAGACCTCCTCGAACAAGGAGAAGTACCAGCGGCGCCGCTCTAATTTTGCTGCCCATGCCATTGTCAGAAATTTTATTTTTCATTTAACAATTTAATATTTTGTTAATAAAGCTACATGTCATGGTGGTGGTGGTGAACTGAGGAAACCTGCTTCTGACGTCGGGCGGATTATTTTTTTACTTTTCTAATGATAATATTTTCGAATAGAATATTTTTTTGGACGAAGAATGGTCATTCTCTTTGCTTTTAACAAGGAGAATGGTCATTCTCATTGTTTTTAATACGACGAATGGACGAAGAATGGTACATTTAGGACGGAGAATGGTACATTTAGGACGGAGAATGGACGGAGAATACGGCGAATGGCCATTCTTTTTGCTTTTAATACGGCGAATGGACGGTGAATGGACGGAGAATGGCCATTCTCTTTGCTTTTAACATGGAGAATGCCCATTCTCTTTACTTTTAATACGGCGAATGGACGGAGAATGGTACATTTAGGACAGAGAATGGACGGAGAATACGGCGAATGGCCATTCTCTTTACTTTTAATACGACGAATGGACGGTGAATACGGCGAATGGACGGAGAATGGCCATTCTCTTTGCTTTTAACACGGAGAATGGCCATTCTCTTTGCTTTTAATACGGCGAATGGACGGAGAATGGTACATTTAGGACGAAGAATGGTACATTTTGGACGGAGAATGGTACATTTAGGAAGCCGACAAAAGCTCGTTCTCTCAAATCTCTTCTCTGTGTAAATTAAATCCAAGTAGGACACAATCACTAATTTTAGTTATTGCTTAGCAGAGTCTGCTTAGTTGTTGTAAAATTGTGGTGTTGCTTCTGTGACACTTTCATCTTTAATCTCATGTTTTCTATGAATTTGTGTTCTGTTTGATTTTGATTTAGTAATCTTTCCGTAATTAGTTTTTTTGTTTCATCTAACAATTTAATATTTTTGTTATAAAGCTACAGGCCATGGTGGTGGTGGTGGAAGGAGAAACGGAGATGAAGAAGGAAAGAAGAAGAAGTTCCGATTCGCGGCGGACTTCATCGAGTTCTTCAATCATGCGGAATTAAACCTCTTATGGAGTTCCTTAATTGAAGTTTATCATGATAACTTTTTGTATTTTTCAAACGGCTAGTAGAATCTTCCTCGAGCCTTCCTCAATCAAACGGCTAGTAGAATCTTCGAGCCCTCCTCAATCAAACGGCTAGTAGATTGTTTTCTAGTCTCGAAATTTATTTGTCTCTCCATCTTCCTCACTTTTTGTACTTCTTTCTTGCTATATATACAATAGTTTTACTGTTTCATAGTACTATTATTTATTCTGAAATACATAAAATAGTTTTCTGAAATACAATAGTTTTCTTGTTCTCAAGATGTCTACTCGTGTGGTGGGAAATGTAGAAGACGTAGAAGATTGGTTACCAGCTCCAAATGAAACCTTCATTCCGCGTATGTTGCGCAAGATTGAAGAATATCTGTCGATGATTTCAGCTGATGTTGTAAAGATCAATTCTAAGCTTTGTTCATTAAAAATTGAACAAATGAATTTATCTCGGCGTTTTAAGAAGAATGAAGAATCTTCAGCTTTGAAGAAGGCATCTTCATCTGGAGCATTTAATAATGTGAAGGTGGTTTCCGTTGAATCTTCTTCCGGTGAGGAGGACGTGGAGCTACAGTCTCGTAGTAAAGCATTGGACCGACTGCTCGCATTGTCCCCTACAGAAGAAATTGACTTTAGCAGTTCTTCTAAAAGAATGCATGAAAATTTACATCCGGTCACACCATCGAAAAGTTTAACAAGGGGTTCAACCTCGAAGCCTAGCAATTGTACTAGTGGTTCTTCGAGTTATTACGACTATATTTTTGCCGATGATAGACCTAACGAGTAAGTAATTTGATTTTTGATTTAATTCCAACAGTTTTTTCTCCTAATTTATTCGTTTTTTTTCTTAGAGAAATAATATCATCTTACAACAAAAACTATATGTCTCGGTTTGAGATGAAGATCATAGCTTCTTTAACGAAAATTAGCAATGGGGTATGTATAGAGAGTATATTTCTTCTTAGATGCCATCTATGTTTACTTCGATTCCATCGCTTACATTTTTAATAATTTATTCAGATTGTAGGCATTGTCTCTGCTCTTCTCACCGCGGAGGAACGAAAAAGAACCTCCAATAAAGCTAATGTATGCTTTTTACAAATAAAGATATCGGTGAGTGAGCATTTTATTCTTCAATGCATATGCATTAACAATTTTCTCGTTTGTTTGTCCTTCGTAATGTATTAGTTGATGTGTATGTAGAAAGAAACGTTACCTCCATCCGACAAAAAGCTTCATCAAATATGGAAGAAGTACAAATATTTTCAGGATTACATGGGATCTTTAAGCACTTGTAACGAGGTATTAATGTATTTCGGTTTAAATATTAATCCTAATTTTTTGAAAATTTACTAATTTGTTTTACCTAATTAATCATGATTCAGATATACATATCCATTCATTTGGACGGACACTATACTCTTGCAAGAGTTCTGTTTAAAAAAAGGACTGTTGAAATTTGGGACTCACTTGCATCTAAAGATGATCTGATTCAAAACAAAACAGTCATAAAAGAAATAGTAAGCTCATATTCATCAATTTTTATGAATTGGGTACAAGATACGCGGTATACTAATACATATTGTATTCTGGTAATTGTAGCTTTCAAATTTGGATCTCTTTCTCGAAAAAGAGATTTTGAAGTTGAAAGATGCTAGGTTCAGCTTTTCTACTTTTGCAATAAAACGTCCTTCTTATGTTCCCCGCCAAGGTAATTTTGTTGATTGTGGAATTTTTGTAATTGCATTCATGAAAGACCGATGTAGTCTAGACTACAGTTCTCGCAATGTAAGTCTAAAAATATGTCGTCAAAAACTTACACTTTTTAGAGCAATATTTTTGATGTTATGTTTGTTATATTAGTTTGTTGCGGGAATGGAAAGACGCAAAGCTGTTGAATGGATTACAACTTCAGAGCACAATGAAGAGCTAAAGAAGTCTAATCTGAAATGATTGAATATGGAAGACGATGATTTTTTTTCTTCTTCTTTTATATCTAACGTATGGAAACCCCTAATGTATTATGTTCTATTGAGTTGTAATGACATTTTTGCCAAACGGCTTCGATTCTTTTTGATTAAGCAGAATCATTTTTGTCCTTCAAATTAATATAATTAAGCAGAAAGGAGTCTTTTGCCCTTCCATCGAATGATATTTTTGCCCTTCTAATTAATCCAAAACACCCCCGAACCCTTCTATTACAAAAAAAAAAAGAAAACCGTTTCGATTCTTCCTCTTCTTCCATACTCCACTCTGTACTCAAACCTAGGTCATTCTCCTCCAAAATCTTCAAACCTTCCTCCCATTCGCAATTTTCACACCATGTCGACATCAGCGGCAGAATCATCACCGGCAGCATCACCAATTAGAGAAGATGCACCAGTTATAGAAAATCCAGAAACGATAGACGGAGAACAACCGAAACCCTATTCTAAGAAAGTTCAGCAAAAGAAAAAGGAAAAAGTTGCTAAACAAAAAGAAGTGCAAGAAGAAGTACAAACAGAAGGTATAACTTTGATTTTATGTTCGCAAATTCTGTATATATTACAAGAAAAATGACATTCTCCGTCATAAAATGCATTTGAATGTTTAATTCTAATCGCCGTTTAATTTGGAACGGAGAATGGAATTCTTTGTCTAACTTGAAACGAAGAATAACATTCCCAGTGTTAAAACACATTAGAATGTTCATTCTCCGTTTTATTATAAACGGAGAATGACACTCCCCGTGTCATTTGAAACGGAGAATGACATTCTCCGTGTTAGTTTACACGGAGAATGTCGTTTCCAGTGTTAAAACCCATAAGAATGGCCATTGTCCGACCTAATTTTTTAATTTTTTTTGTTTTGTAGAAAACAAATCTGTCAGGAATAAGGATTCAAGACTTTTCCGTTCTACCTTCAAGCCAATGCTAAATCTTATGGAGGAGGTCAATCAAGATGTTGGCCGTTTATCTGAGCCATTTATTGGTTCCTTGAAGAATACCGGTTTCTCAAATTTTGTCGAGATTTTCTACCAAAACAGAGTCCACGTCTCCGAAGTGGCCAAGGTAACGGATGGGCTTGAGAATTTAATTACAAGTTACACAGAAGAAGAAGATGGCGTCGGGTGCTTTGAATTGAGCACCACTGTTAAAATTACGCCAAGCATTGACGATATGGCAGTAATATTCGGTCTCCACTGAATGAAGAAAGCGATGATGATGTTTATTACAGAAGATTGATAAGGGAAAAAACAACAGCAGCCCACACCACCAGCATCATTGAGCCTGTGTAGAGATCACTTCACAAGATTGCTGGCTAATACTAAGGGCAAACACTCAGAAGTCACGAATAAGTAAGTGAGAGACAAGTCTTTGAATTTTTACGACGTCTTCGTGGCGGAGATAACGCTGTTAATCCAGATGATTTGGCCAAGCTAATAATCTTCCACTTGTGCCAAACAGTATTCTTCATAAAGTCTGGCGGTTCAAATTTGTCGTACTGATTTTTGGTCTTGGTAGACAGTGTTGACGTCATCAACAGTATATGCTGGACAAGGTTAATCCCGGCATATGTAATGGATAGCATAAAGAGGAGTAGAAGCAAAACTGAACAGGGTTAATCCTGGCATATGTAATGGATAGCATAAAGAGGAGTAGAAGCAAAATTGAACAGGGGGATTACTCAATGGCTTTCCACAAATTGGAAGGTTGCACAATATACTTCCTCTATTGGTTTGAAGAACATAGTAAATTTGTGGAAAGGAAGTTCGCCCCAATTCCTGATTACCCAAGATTTTTTACATGAAATGGGTATGAAATCTCAAACTTCCTCAAGGCCGAATATCACAACAAAATGAGATCGAAGATGATATTGGAAGATCTGGTTATACCTTTTGGGGAAGAAGAAGGGCAAAAAGAAGATGAGCCACCTATAGAAGAAGTTAAAAAAGAGGGAGAGAGAGAACACCAAGAAGTAGGTGGGGATAATTTTGATGAACAACGGATACCACAGCATCATGAAATGGGCGCTGTGATGGACGACTCAGCAAAGGAATTGGAGGATTTGAGAAAACATCATTCTGATATTCTTGTACAGAATGAAGAACTCAAAGAAAAGTTAAAGGAGATGGAGGCACAAGGAGCGCAGTTACGTGCAGCCAACCTTGAGAATGCCATACTCAAAGAAAAGCTGAAAGAGCTCGAGGCAGAAGAAGCGCAACAACGTGCAGTCAACATTATGATGGAGGGCTCTGTGCATGAACTGGAGGTTTTGAGAAGACAACATTCTGATATTCTTGCGCAGAATGAAGAACTCAAAGAAAAGTTAAAAGAGATGGAGGCACAAGGAGCGCAGTTACGTGCAGCCAACCTTGAGAATGCCATACTCAAAGAAAAGCTGAAAGAGCTCGAGGCAGAAGGAGCGCAACAACGTGCAGTCAACGTTGTGATGGAGGGCTCTGTACATGAACTGGAGGATTTGAGAAAGCAGAATTCTGTTCTTATTGCAGAGGTACATGCACAAGGTAAAATCTTTTATATTTCAAATTTTTATTCTCCGTATTATATTACACGGAGAATGTCATTCTCCGTGTTAGATTCACATCATACATTTATTGTTATTTGTTTTATTTCAGAGCGAACAACCGACACTACAACAAATATAGCCTACAATAGCAGTTATTCTATAGCGTTCAAATGTCTAAGCTATAAAATGTTATCAACAATAGCGTTCTTTCTGCAGTGCTATAAATATATATATATCTATAGCGTTTCCTGAATGCTGTAGAATCTATAACATTCATCTATTGCTTTGTTTGTATGTCAAAGCAGATCTTATGTTCGAATCCTAAGAGAAGCAGCGTAGATTTTTATTTTACATGATAAAAAACAGACTATAGCATATTTGGCATGAAAGCATAGAAATTTACAAAACTCGCACCTAACATTTACAAAACCCATAGACTAAACCCTCTAGTATTCCTTCTTCCGCGCATAACTATCGGCCCTAAAAATTTCTCATAACACTACAAAAATAGAGGTTTTAGGCCACAAAATCTGGAACGTCAAAAAAAAGTCGCCCAAACTAATCTTTAGAGACTATATCATATTTAGTCATCACAAAGATTATTTCTTCCCCCCAAAATTTTTATTTTGGCGTCCAGCCCCTCTCAGCCCGATTATAGTGTTTTCTCCAGCCCCTCTCAGCCCAATTTTTTTTTACATGTCAACGTCGTGTATATTATATACTTTTATATGGATATAGTGTTTAAGAGGATTGGTTTTGCCATCTAACAAGGACTGACGGTGCAACTTGTTATCCGTTTGCCATCTATTTCAGTATAATTTTCTCTCTTATAAAAATAGGCTACCACCAAAGGTTATATTCTATACTCAACTATTATAAAAAACCAAAAAATATATTCCCCTCCTAATCGGGGACCGCTCTTTTTTTGTTCCGCTCGAAATTTTGCCTTCATAAAATATCCCTCTCTCTCTCTAGCTCTTTCCTTCTCCTACCTACTCTAGGTCTTCAACCATCATACTCACTAAGAAAGAAGAAGAGAAGGAGAATAAGAAGCTCCATAAGCGAAATGGGGGAGGGAATAGAGGTGAACAAGAACAGGTTCATCGAGGACTGGAACGTCGGGCGCGTGAACCTCGAGTTCAACTTTTGCTAGACTCGCCGTGAACTCGCCCTCATTGGGATCTTCGTCATCGCCCTCCCTGTCCTCATCTACGAAGGAATCGTCGAAGAATTCGTAAGCCCAAACACATACACTCAAACCCTAGCCCTAATTTCTCTCTCCCTAAAAAAACCCCTAATCTTCACTTTCTCGCATCGCCAACGCATGCAGGATCAGGACGTCAGTTGCTCGCTGATGAAATTCCTCTGATGAATGAGAGGTTCTTCTAGTCTACTGCTTCTGTGATAACAATAGGGATTTGTGTGGTCTCTGATACTTTTTCGATATTGCACCAATTTTATTGTGTGCTTGCTTGATCAGATCCATTTGTGTTCTTTTGCTATATTAAATTTGTCGCACCTTGCAATTTATGAGATTGAGGAAGAAAATATTGTATATTTTCTTTTCCTATAAAATATGTGTATTATGGTGATTGCACATATTACACCCTTGCTTGGGTAACTGTTCTTCTAATTCCGAAGTTGTGATCTGTGAAAGATGAACAGATTCTTACACCCACCAGAGATGCACATTTTTGCTGCTTGATGCTAGACCTCCGGGGTGCTATTCTAGTCTGTATGTCATCATTTGTTCTTGTAAACTTTGATAGGTTTATTACTTTTTGAATCTGCCTTTGTTAGATATATTAACATAAATGTAATTGACTGGTAAGTAATCCAGTTATTTCCTTGTAGTTTTGTGTGTCAGTGCATAATTTTAATTTCTGAAAGTTTACCCTCTCCAAATTGCAACGGGGTTTAGTAAATATCTCAGTTAATACTGGAAATTTTTAGTTAATACAAAAACAAAATGTGTGATATATGACAATATATCCCAAGAAATTAGAGTGGCCACCATGTACAGTTGTAAAGAAAACGTTTGATGAGCATTTGCTTTGAAATCTTACCTACAAATCACTTATTTATACTGGTCCCTGCGAATCACCGACAGGGATGATATGTTTAATTCCGCAACTGCATGATTGTCATATATAAGAACTGGTTAGTGAAGAGCACTCTCTGAATATTTTTCTGCTTGGTGTATGTGTAGGAACATATGGCGAGATCTCGAATGCCTGTTCTGCCTCTTCTGTTCTTGCTGTCCTCGCTCTTGTCGTCGACCGGGGAAGCAGAGTATCTCAAGTACAAAGATCCAAAGCAGCCGCTAAATGTAAGGATCAAAGGCTTGATGAAACGGATAACACTCGTCGAGGAGATCGGTCAGATGACCCAAATCGAACAGAGTGTTGCAAGCACCCAAGTAATGAGAGACTATTTCATAGGTAAAGGAAGAAACTTAAGCAATCACAATCGCATTATTAACTTTTTCTATTTTAATTTTTGCCACTTCGTCATCCCAATTCTTCCTTTGCCCTTATTATCTATGAGACTCATTTTCATTGGAGGTTAATTAATCATGCAACTTCTAAAATTCCAATATTAGTAAATCTGTTTGTGATTTCCCTTGATCCATTATTATCTTAAAAATTTAGTATCGGTTTGAAGAACTCAGATAATACAGTATCAGCTAAAAACTCGGATAATGTATCATTTAAACTGATAATTTAGTATCAGCTAAGTTATGCCCTTAAATTGATAATTCAATGCCAGTTTGAAGGTTTGCCCTTTAATTGTATCACACCATGGTAGGCTACTAACTTGGCATAGCTGACTATAATTTCATCAGGTTGATGTGCATGTATTTCGGCTACACCTGTTTGGAAGCAGAAGGCAAACCACAAGTTGTTGCTTCAATCATACTGGTACAATGCCTCGTGTTTGTGTAAGATATCATTTACAGAGCGATAATGGATTCCCTTATGCAGTACTTTGCAGCTCGGGATATCTTCTGTGCTGATTGTGTGGCAGAAGAGGATCTGAATTGCGTTGTTGCTGCCACAGGTGGAACTGTACGAACTTCTGTCAACAATATCATCAACGAGGTTTTTTTCTTGTGTCTAATTTTTTGATTAGGCTTTATAAATATAAGTGTTGATAGTAGTTCTACACCAGAATATAGTTTGTCTTATAAAGTTTTTGTTTTATGCTTGATATGTGGAAGGTTTTGGGGTCTTGTGATCTATTTGAAGAAAGACAAGTAGGAAATTAGTGGTTTAATATATTTATTGGCTACCCTTTTGGTAAGACAAACATGAAAAATGAGGCGAAGATACAAAACTGCATAAGCTGTCTGACGCTAAAGCAGCCTGGGTCTTCTTGAATGATAAGGTAGACTAGTTTGATAATACTGGGACCAGGTATAAATGAAATTAATAGTTTGTTCTTCTGTAAGCTACCTATACCTGGTGCATCTAGTTCTTTGGCATCTATTGTTTTTTATATTTCAGGAGAAGAATAATAGTTATTTCTGTGCATATTCTTGCTCATATACAGAGTGTAGCAGCGAGTATAGTGGCTTGTACTACTACACATTCTATCCACGAAGAAAATTCGATTAAAAATCCGCTTGGGTGCCTGATCGGCGGTTTATGTCGGACCATGGAGAAGAAAGAGAGGAAGGAATGGGAGGCTGGGGTTTAGGAGGGACTGTACACCAATATAATTTTGTTTACATTTCGGTGGAGCCATAGTACCATATTTATAGGGTAGACTATGACCCATCTTGGTATATTATTAACCTCCAACTTATGGTTTGTTAGAATTCTAATAAAAATCTCCATAAATGTATATTTTTAATCTCATTATGATCCCTTCCATATCTCATTTGATCAACTATTGGATTGAATTAATTTTGTGCTTCCATATTTGATCATATTTGGAGTTTGTCTAAGTCAACATCTCAATGACCGATGTGCTAGCATAAATTATATGCGTTGAGTTTTGTCAATTGTTCATGAATCCAATCACTTGGACCAAAAGAAACCAAATAATTTGTATATTCTGCCAACTCTGGGTGTGTGACCCATTAGCTTAACACCACAAAGGTCGCATGAATCAAAAGTTTATGGCCTAAATCAATTTGTGTGGATCGGTTAGCCGATCAGATATCTGATCTGTTGGTTTATCTCGTAACTCTTTCTTTGGGTTTCATCTTGCTAACTACAATTGATACCTAGCAATATATCAACCATTCTCTGTGGTGGGGTCGATCAGGTGGGTTACTAGGAGCTACTATGCACAACTAAACTTACAGTTAGTTAAGGGCTAATACTTGTTGAATTTCTCCATTATCATTTTACAGTTCCCTCCAGCAAGAGTTGTGCATCTGATGTAAGATACATGTTTTGATTATTTTTGCTAAATCATCCTCCTTTCCACATTACTGTGATTTATCTATTATCCAGTTTTTGACAGCATCTGGATTACTACTACTTATCAGGGATGTTTTTGCGTATTCTTTGAAAAGTAGCAGTACAAGCTGTTTGGTAACACTCTTAGTTCATTTCATGGTGTCAAATGTTTCTATCTAGTTGCCCTGTAGAAATTAGGTTCATTTCTAGCTTTAGTCGAATAAATAAATCACAGTTATAGACATTTTTTCAGTTTCCTTCTTTTCCGAAACACAAAATAGTTTCTGTCGTTTCTTCAGTTGAAGATAAATAAATCTTGTTCATCAATATATGATCTTGTGTGAACTTATTTTCTATATAATAATGTGTTTTCTTATCAATTTTGTGTAGGTTGGCGTATAAATTTTTGATGGTGTGGATAGCTAGAAGGAAAGAGGCGATCGATCTATTTCTTTTTGCCTACAGATATTTTATAAATGGAATGATTTATTTTTGGCGTACAACTACTTTTTGTACATCTTGAATGTTTTAAGGACAACTACTTTTTGTACATCTTGAATATTTTAATGAAACATGTTCATATTTTGGCAAACCTTTCCTATATCTTGATTGATCGAAATAGAAGTTGCGATTGAAATTGTTGAAATCAAAATTGCAATTTAGCATGAATTTCTATGGTTATTTGTACCTGATACAAAACAGGTTATTCAGATATGAAATATAAAATTTTGTAGCAGATTTTTAGCATTCACAAACGCTATAAATAATCCACAACACTCACGAACGCTATAAACCATCTACAACATTCAAGAATGCTATAAAGCATTCACAACATTCACAAACGCTATAAACCATCTACAGCATACACGAATGCTATAATCCATCTACAACATTCAAGAACGCTATAATGTTATAGCGTTCACATGTCTTGACATACTATAGCGTGGGCAATTATAGCGGACAGAATATGCTATAGAAGGCTTTCTATAGTATTCTGCACATGCTATTGTAGGCCATACTTGTTGTAGTGCGAGCAACTCAGAGAAACAAATAAAAGGCTCGTTGAGGATAAAATGGAGCTTCAAAATAAAGTTGAATCGTTCAATATTGAAGCCACTAAAAAGGATGGAAAAATCGTTAATCTCGAAGCCATGGTTGTAGCATTGCAGCGTCAGGAGATTGAAGCAGCTGCTGAACTTGCTGTTCCAAAAGAAGCCAAAAGAAGAGGAGGATCGGAGGGAAAGAGGTTCAGAAAACCATCAGTGCCATTAGGCGTTAAAGATGTTACTCCCTTGAAAAAAAATACAGTTGGAGAGGCTAATAAAAAACGGAAGATTAATGCCGCTCTGAAATCCTGAGGAGACTCCAAAATGGCTGACTTAAAGAAGAACCGTGTCATACTAAGGGAATGCGATGAACTCTTACTTTGGAAAGATGCGGATGAAGAGCTGAAGAAGCAATACATCGAAATCGTAATTCCCAAAAAAAGTGTCCAGAGTATGTATCAGAACCCTTTTTTTTGTTTTTTCTAGAATTTTTTCACAATTATGTAATAAGAATCTATCTTTATTAATTTAATCTAAACTAAATTTATGTGCAGTGATATTGTATACTCATTTTTGCCGGAAGAGGGTGAAATTGGAGTCACAGTCGAGCTGTCGGCAATAGACCTGCAAGACATACTCAACTATGAAGATATGGAGGCTGGCATACCGAACCTAATAATAAGGAAGCTGAGAGAAATTTAAGGCATTAAAAGAAGGTGTCCCCCGTCTAATTCAAAGGATGTGCCATTGATCCAGAAGCAAAAGTCGGCGCCCCAATCACATAAGTGGTCTGTATTCATGATGGCCCACACATTGGTAAGAATTCAAACAGAAAAATCCATATCATGTGTACACCGATAAAAAATAACAGAAAAATATTACTCACGATATTGTGTTTTATTTTTGGGAAACAGACCATCGTTGAACGTGCCAATGAACCAGAAGCAAAAGCCGGCGCCCTTCAAGACATCCAAACAGATGTAGTAGACTTCGTCATGGGTTTAGAGGACGACATAGAGTTGCTATTCATCCCACTCTTTAATTCATCCATCAAACACTATACTCTGCTCACATTCAACTTTATCTCCTACGACTTGACACACTACAAGTCCTTGAGGCAAAACACGTACGAAAAGTGCAAGGTGGATGCAGAATTAATGAAGAACACCTTAGAGCCTATCGTTAGGAGAAAATTTGATAGATGAGGGAGAGATGCCCGGCGAAGATGGAGTATGAGAGCAAAGTGCTGAATTGTTCTCCAAATTGCGCACAACAACGGGCACCCAACTACCTCTTGTACACGGCATATTATATGAATATGTTGACGACTACTCCTTTCGAAATACCGGGAGGAAATAACGATGAAACTCACCAGAAGATTACAATGATGAGGTTGGTATGGGCTAAGAAGTTGCTTAAAAGCAAATATATAACACGAACCAAGCAATGACATTGTAAAACAACAATGTAATTATATAATTGGGCAAGGAACTTCTATCTTTTATAAGCTCTGCTTTTATAATAAAATTATTTTTGAATTACATTTACGTTGTCAAAACCACGAAAAGTTTGAGGATTCTATTCTCCGTTTATCTTGAAATAGAGAATAACTTTCCTGTTTAAATTAAATCGTTTGAGGATTCTATTCACCGTTTATTTCGGAACGGATAATAACATTCTCCGTCTGTCTTGAAATAGAGAATAACATTCCCAGTGGTAAAATACATTAAAATATTTATTCTCCTTTTTTTTTTAAACGGAGAATGACGTTCTCCGTGTCTTTTGAAACAGAGAATGTTATTCTCCGTTTAGTTTGAAAAGGAGAATGAAGATGAGCTTGTTGAGAATATGACGAGGTTGGTATGGGCTAAGAAGACTACAATGATGAGGTTGGTATGGGCTAAGATTTTGCTTTCAAGAGAACTTCTGTCTTTTATAATGTCTGTTCTGCTCTGTCTTTTATAATAAAATTATTTTTGAATTACATTTACATTGTGAAAACCATGAAAAGTTTGACTTTTATTTACATATGAAAGTCTGAACTACTACATAAAATCCTACTATCAAGAAAAAAGTTGAATGTGAGCTGCGTGCGGGCATCGCAGAGCAATGGAACTCCTTGAGGCAAAGGAATTCTTTGAGGCAAATTACTTCATCATGCATCGTCAGGGCAATGGAACTCCCTGAACAAAGGAACTCCATGCATAGTCAGAGCAATGGAACTCCATGAACAAAGGAACTACGTGCATAGTCAGAGTGAATCAAAGTACGAGCGCTTCGACAGAGTATGGGTTGGCAATCAACCCAAACCCTGCGGCTCTTCCAGTAACCAACAGGAAAGAGTCTTGCCAAGGTGGAAGATCGATAGAGTGCATCTCCAAGATGAAGAAGGATGCCTTTGCAAGGTGCTCTGCCTCAAGGAATTCCTTTACAAGGTCCTTTGCTCTCAAGGAATTCCTTTGCTTCTGTTCATGTGCCTTAAGGAATTCATCTTGCTCTTGCTCTGACGATGCACGATGAAGTGATTTGCCTAAAGGAGTCATCCAAAGGTTCCTATGCTCTGACGAAACACGATGAAGTAATTTGCCTCAAGGAATTCCTTTGCCTCAAGGAGTTCCATTGCTCTGACGATGCACAATGAAGTGAATTTAGTTCATCGTGCATCGTCAGAGCAATGGAACTCCTTAAGGCAAAAGAATATCTTGAGCCAAATCACTTCATCGTGCATCATCAGAGCATAGAAATCGTTGGATGATACCTTGAGGCAAATCACTTCATCGTGCATCATCCGAGCAAAGGAAGTCACTGAGGTAAAGAAATTCCTTGAGGCAGAGCACCGTACAAAGGCATCCTTCTTCATCATGGAGATGCACTCTACCGATCCCCCACCTTGGCAAGACTCTTTTTTTTAGGCAAAGGACCTACAAAGGAATTCACTTCATATTGCATTCTTCCGAGCAATGGAACGCCCTGAGGAAAAGGAATTCCTTGAGGCAAATCACTTCATCGTGCATCGTCGGACCAATGGAACACGTCGAACAAAGAAACTCCTTGCGACAAAGGAACACCATGCATAGTCCGAGCGAATCAACGTGCGGGCGCTTCGACAGAGCGTGGAACGATAATAAATCCAAACCCAGGCACATCTCACTCTTCTAAAGGACTTCACCACCGTGCATCATCGGACCAATGGAACACGTCGAACAAAGAAACTCCTTGCGGCAAAGGAACACCGTGCATAGTCCGAGCGAAACAACGTGCGTGCGCTTCGACAGAGCGTGGGTTGGCAATAAATCCAAACCCAGGCACACCTCAGTCTTCTGAAGGACTTCACCACCAAAGCTTCTTCGAACGAGGAGATCGATAACCAAGAGGAAAGCGTCTTGCCAAGGCGAGGGATCGGTAGAGTCCATCTCCACAAGAAAAGCTAAGTGAGACGAAAACAAACTCTTCCTACACTACTGCCATTTATAGGCATGGAACAACTCGGACTCATGCGCCAAGTGACAGCCACTTCGAATTCAATTCAATTAATTTCTATCAATACCAATACATCTGTCCCTTCTCAAGTAAATCTAAGTAAGACTAGAACAAACTCTCCCAACTACTGCCTTTTATATGCCATTAATACCAATGAATCTGTATCTTCGAATTCTGCCAACTTTAATGAGGGTTTTTTCCCTACTGTATCAAAGTTTTTTTCCAATGAGAGAAACTTTGATACAGTAGGGGGTATCAAAGTTTTGATACCCCCTATGTATGACATGTGGGCCATCTCAAAATTTATGTGTATATATATGTTGAAAGAAACTTTGATACAGTAGGGGGTATCAAAGTTTTGATACCCCCTATGTATGACATGTAGGCTATCTCAAAATTTATGTGTATATATATATGTTTGCACGTTTTACAAAGCAGGAGGGCCCACATGTCATACATAGGAGGTATCAAAACTTTGATATCCCCTACTGTATCAAAAAAAACTTTGATACAGTAGGGGATGTTAAAGTTTAGATACCCCTTATGTATGACATGTGGGCCCCTCCTGCTTTGTAAAACGTGTAAACATATATGAGAGAAACTTTGATACAGTAGGGGGTATCAAAGTTTTGATACCCCCTATGTATGACATGTGGGCCATCTCAAAATTTATGTGTATATATATTTACACGTTTTACAAAGCAGGAGGGGCCCACATGTCATACATAGGGGGTATCAAAACTTTGATATCCCCTACTGTATCAAAGTTTTTTCCTCAATTTTACTTAACTTTTAAATGAGAGAAACTTTGATACAGTAGGGGGTATCAAAGTTTTGATACCCCCTATGTATGACATGTGGGCCCTCATCAAAATTTATGTGTATATATATGTGTACACATTTTATAAAGCATGAAGGGCCTACATGTCATAGATAGGGGTATCAAAACTTTGATACCCCCTACTGTATCAAAGTTTTTTCCCTTTTAAATGGGCCCCATACATAACTTACAAAAAAGTATAAATAAAACAAAATTTTGTTATAGTCAAGATTTGAACCAATGACCTCTTAAATACAAGTCTAGCATTGTAACCACGACACCACAATAGCATTCTTCGTGTTTTATTAAACGGAGAATAGCATTCTCCGTTTTGAATTATACGGAGAATAGCATTCCCAGTGTTAAAAACACATTAGAATGTTCATTCTCCGTATTAAATTGAAACGGGGAATGATATTCTCCGTTTCATTTGTAACGGAGAATTATATTCTCCGTTTTGAACTGCACGGAGAATGTCATTCCCAGTATTAAAACGATTGAGGATTCTATTTACCGTTTAATTTGGAACGAAGAACGACATTCTCCGTTTATTTGAAACGGAGAATAAGATTCCCAGTGTTAAAAACACATTAGAATGTTCATTCTCCGTTTTAATTTAAAATGGAGAATGATATTCACCGTGTCATTTGAAACGGGAGAATGATATTCTCCGTTTTGAACTGCACGGAGAAATATTTTCTCCATTTTTGATATTCTCCGTTTTGAACTTGGAATTTGATATTCTCCATTTTTATCTAATTATCTTCTGAAACTTTTGCATTGGAGAACATATTTTTTATCTAATGTCTCGTGTGAATGACATCTTGCCACATAAGAAAGACATTGTCTTAAGTCAACGATGTTTTATTTTATTCCATTTGCTCTTTGTCGCTATTTCGCTTTCGTACTTTACAATTACGAAAATCGTGACCCAATTTTTTACAAACTCTATAAATTCTAGGTTTCGGGATAGGCTGACTTTCTGTAGGATGGCTTGATTTCCCTTGAGAAGACCTTCCTTTTGTTGCTACCCAATTTGGCTCTTTTAAAGCTTCATGCATTCCATGAACTGCATCAGCTACTATTTGTTATTCTTCACCAATATCGGTCACCATTTCTTTCAACTCCATTAGAACAGACGACATCAACTCCATTTCCCTCTCTTGAATTTTGCTTTATTTTTTACAATAGTATGTAAACAGATTAACTTGTTCATTAATACCACCATACCTTCTGCTCTCAATACTGTCTGGGTGGATGAATCTTCTTTCTGAGCCAGGTCCGGAGAGATAACTCTCTTTGCAATCCTTGAGCCAACGAGATTTTATCAAGTTCTTTGGAATATCTCCAATTTGCAATCTCTTCACTGCTGAAAAAATATGCCTACAAGGAATCCCCTTGGTCTCCATCCACAAGCATTCACAATTTATGATATTGTCGGCCGGATCAAATATAACTTCCGGTTGACACTGTTTGGCGACATATACTTTTGGACAGTGCAAACTTCTGCCTCTCTTATGATGTGATGATGGAGAACAGTATATGCATCAGAATGTGTAATTTTCTTCCTTACCTCTATAAACACCATTTTAGTGTAAATTGCGACAAATTTACCTTCTATTACGACCATGCTAGTTTGATTCACAACTGGTGTTGAGAGTTTATCAGTGACATGCTTACTCATCTGGCCGTAACGTAAGGCCGCCAAACCGTAGTCATAATTTTGAAGGGCCTTCCATAGTGGCAGCTTCTCATTCAAAAACCTTTTCAGAAATGCGTTCATAGATTCACATCTATTTGTTGCAGTAGAACCGCCAAAATAATTTCCACGTAGGAATGTGTCCGCCCATCGCTCCCTCGTTCTGTACAATGCAGTGGTCCACTCATTGTTCTCTACATTATAATCTGTTAGCATCTGCTGCCAACGGTTTTCAAATTCTTTGACTGAATAGTACCTGTTTAAAATACATAGACATTAACTAAAGTTGTGATATTGTAACAACAACATACTTCAAAGTAAAGTAGCAAGTGTGCAATATACCTTTTAATCAGAAGACTCAGTTTATTGTGAAAATCTTCTCGGTGTACATGTTTCGCAGCATTGTTTAGGATACGCCATGAGCACGTTCGATGAACTACGCTGGGCATTAAATCCTTAATTGCTTTGTTCATGGATCTGCAACCATCCGTGAGAACTGTCACTGGTATTTTGCCATTCATACACTCTAGGAATTTTTCTAGAACCCAAGAATATGTCTCTGCAGTCTCATTATGGATCATTGTAAACCCAAACACACAAGTCATCGTATAATTGTTTGTACCCATTAGAACCACCAACGGCATTTGACTTCTATTTGTTTTATATGTAGAAACGAATGCTAGTGAATCTCCAAAGAATTCATAATCGAATCGACATGCACCGTCAGCCTAAAAGAGATGGGTCAATCTGGAATCTTCGTCTACCTTGTACACGTAGAAGAAATCTGGGTCACTGCCCTCCTTAGATTGAAGAAATGTAAGTGTTGTCGTAGCATCAACATCGTCTAGTGCTCTACTATCTTGAGCTAGAGCGTTGTATAAATCCTTTCTCGTCCATCCAACCTTATCCTAGCCAACTTTCTTCTGGACAATTAAATTCTATATCTGTCCAGTCTCCATCCCTGATTGCTTCATAAGCTTAATTTCTTCCAACTCTGCGGGTGATATCGTACGATGGGATCTTCAAAAAACTGTTTCATAATCATTCGCTAGGATATGGTTGTGATGTACATGAAATTTTTTGACGAACCACATCTTTGTTTTATCGGTGTACCCAATATGAAAAATTGCTTTACAACCACTTCTGCTTTCACTTCTTGGCTCACGAACCCTGTTAGGAGCTTTCTTATATTTCTTGTGTCTGAATCTCGTATTCGAACAACACCAACTACGGACCATCACCATCCCAGATTTGTTTTTCTTTACCTCGTTCTTTCTAATACTGAAACCATATGCTTTTGAATATATCCGGTAGAATGTCTCTGCTTTTTCAATAGAGTTGAACTGTAGGCCAACAATACCTTCTTCTAAGAGATATTTTGGATCTTTGTTAATGTTGGCAGACTGTAATATTTTTTTCATCGTCGTTGCATCGAAATCCAATAGAGATTCACCGTCGTCCCTAAGAACAGAATAAAACAAAATAAACATGAGAAATAAATGTAAAAATACAATACATTTCTTAAATCCATTAGAAAGGGTGATGCAAAATAATATTTCATTGTTTGTGTTGATGTCGTCGTCGTCATTATGACGCATTCTTCCATTGTTTTCTTCATCTTGTTCTTTACTGTCTCCTAAGTTAACATCTTCCAAACTTTGCTCATCATCCAAATCATCTGACAGTCCTCTTGAAAGGAAGCTTTCTTCATCGACTAAATCTTCCACACGACGATCACTTTCTCCATATGACGTCGATATTGAAGAAAATAGAGTGTGTTAGAAACCAGCAGAAGAAACGAAGGACAAGAAACAATACAAAAAGAAAGAGTAATGCTATATTCGCACCTCCAAATTGTCCCTCTAATATATAGCCCTCCCATCTGATGTGGCATGTTAAATAATAGTGTATGCCATATGACATGACTGTTGACATGGCAAATTTTAATCCAAAAAGTTAAATACCCAATTTTCTCCATAATAATTTAACGTTAATATCAATGTTAATTTAATGTTAATATTAATTTTTGTTAATATTAATGTTAATGTTAATGTTAATATTAATATTAATATTATTGTTAATATTAACGATAATATTAATATTAGTGTTAATGTTAATGTTAACATTAACTTTAATGTTAATTTTTATTTTTAGTTTTATTTTAAAAAAAATTTGTCACGTCAGCTGCCAGATCAACATATCACGTCAGCTGCCACGTAAGGATGGACAGTTTGAAAGTGCAATTTGGAGGTACAAAAAGCATTATTCAGGAAGAAACAACTTCCAGCAAGGCAACAACACAACATTTTCGTCTTCCTTGTAACTCCGCCACGTGGTCCTCTTTTGATGGCTCATGAAAAATCTTGAGTGATTCTAGGAGCAAGCATAATTTTAAGGAAACAACTTCCAACAACACAACTTTCTCGTCTTCTGGGTACATGTATTATTAAATTGTGTAGCTAATAACGCATGAGGAAGCATGCAACAGCATTCTCCACGTGGCCCTGTTCTGTAGGATAACGCATACAGCAGCATTTAATGCTACGCGAAACCCTATTGTCTTGTTATGTGTTGTGTATCCTATGTGGCATGAGGTAGAAGACAATATGTTGCATAAGCGGCTATATTCACAAATGACAATAAGTTTAAAAAGTTATCTCCAATACAAAAAAGTATTGAGAAGACAATACAAAGTAATTTTTTACAACTTCCAAGATAACTTTTACTCTTCTAATGATATGGTATCAGTGTTTATTATTAAATTGTGTAGGATAATGCATGTAGAGCATTTAATGCTACGGGATCTATTGTGTAAGGAACACAACCTGTGAGAGAGAACCCGAGAGAGAGAGAGAGAGAAAGAGAGAGTGTGGGAGATGGGATAAAGAGGAAGGATCGAGCTCGACCAGATTTTAAACTTAAAATTCAATTTTTGGTTTACATTACTAATAACTAGTTCACACGTACGAGTTTAGACGAACACTAACCGAGCCCCGAGCAACGTGACATCAGCTAGCTAGGTTTCTAATACCGTGGCATTCCTATTAATTTAAAATTTACAAAATTATTGAAACTAATATTAATACTAAAATTTAAAATAGTTTTTGATTTAACATTTACTTCACACTAGTTAAAGTTAAAATTACATTCTTTTTATTTAAAATGTAATTGGAACTACAATTAATATTAACATTCACTTGTCCCGTAGTTTAAGTTGTATTTCACTGCTTCTTGCTTAAGTCTATGCACCCAAAGAACTTGATTGTTCAAGTCGAATGCGTGCACAACACGTTCCTTCGATGCAAGGCTTGATGTAGCCCTTGCTTGTCAAGTCGTTGTACGAACACTTTAGAAAAGAGTTTTGTTGGGCTATCGAAGTATAGCAAGCACCGTCCCGTGTCACGTGCATTTGTTAAGCAGTGAAAGGGTGTGAAGGCTACTGGCAGTGTCAAGCCATCACGGACTATAGCTAGGTTAGACGACGACCCTTTTTCGGCGGGCCGAATCGGTCCCTTGGCCTAGGAATGGATTGGTTGAAGGAGCAATACACAAGAATAGACTGCCATATTGGTAGGATTATTTTGTTATTCCCGATGAGGCAGAGTTTTTATTTTTCGGTGATACAGAGTTTTCACCATCGACTTGATTCCAGGGACGGCTCCAGGATCGGAGAGATAGTGTTCATAGACGACATCTTAGTGTTCATAGACGAAATCTTAGTCTATAGCTGTAGTGCCCCGTCCCTACATCGTGCCTCGTACTCCGTCCACGGGGTGCGTAAGAAAGGAACACTGTCGCTATTGATTTGGTCGGGACCGATAGGTCAGGATCGATTGACTCGATCGAACGAAAATGGTTGAATTAAGATCCATTCTCTCGCCTGAAGTAAACTCAAGGTGAGTGGCTGACCCTCCTCTTCTCGACCCCCTTTCTAGGTAAATCGATAATGTTGTTGCGAATGAAAGGATAAATGCAAAGGCACAAACACGGAAAATGGATTGAGTTTTCAAAGATAATGTAGGCTATGTCTTAATAACTAAAAGAAAAATATGTCTTCGTACGGTTATGGACAACTTGTCGACAAGGAGGTAGTTTCCTCGATCAGCAACCTGGGGCCACGGGACCATTTCGGCCTAGAAGGAAGCAGGGTATAGTCGTACATAAGGTTTCAGCACGAGTTAAGCGGGGACTTGCATCGGAGCTAGCTATTTGCGTTGAAAGGACCCCGATTAACAAAGCTATATGTCCAGGATGGCTTGTGATGCCAGTGACGTCGAAGAGGGACAAGGCAAAGGAGGTCTGTCACGACCCGCACCCACCGTGAGGGTACGAGAACGTAACAACGCCCAGCCTACGCCATAGTGTCGGCGATAGAACGCTGTCCTAGGTCAATCATCTAACAATATAAAGGTACCTGTGAAGTATATACTCTTCGAATGGAGGTGACATAACAATATACAGTCTCAATCACATCTAAGGTAGAAGAATGAAAGATAGATAGACAGTAACTCAAAGAGAACAGTACAATAGATGAAATAGGTCTAAGTGTCTATGATAACATAACATCCAGAATGTCAATCCAATATACAAAATAAGTCTAAGGGTCTATATATCTCAAAATACAACTCAGAATGTGAGACAAAATAATAATATAGAAATGACTGTCTAGCTAAACTAGCCTAGACTACTGGGGTAACATCCTCAGCTGCAGGTGGATCCTGCTGAGGGTCCCCAAGACAAGTGTCATCTAGTCCTGCTCCATAATAGGTAGACACCAGGGCCTCATCCTCATCCTCTGTAATATTTTCAACAGGTACAGTCAGGACAGGAACGAGCACAATATATCTCACACAGTTCATATCAGGTTAGGAAATACGATACAGGCAATAGAGTAAAATACAGGAAGTGCTGAAAGGAAATATACGCTGTAAAAGAGATAGCTTGTAAAGGAAATATCTACTGTATATAGAGAACTGTAAGTGGCTAGTGATGTAGAGTACAAGATAGGCATGTGAATGGCTAGAATTTATACATGATTACACTACTGAGTTTGTACATGATTACACTACTTTAAAATTATTCACATGTCTACTTCTACTCCCCCGTTTCCCCAATCAATACACAAGGATCTAGACAAGTTACGTTATTATACATGATTACTTCACATGAGGCTCATAAATGAGTATACGTGAAGTTATACATGAGGGCTCAGTGAACATGAGAGTACATGATCACATGAGTATACATGCATAATGGAAGCATAGGAGTACATGATGAAAGTGAAACACACGTAACATGAAGTACCCGATGCTCCCGAGGGGGATAACATCTCATGTAAAGATCCATATAGTACCAATCCGTGTTACCAACGTGACAGTATCAAGTAAAGTAATCTAGAGCGAGAAGTAAAGCCTGAACAAGTATGAAACGGTCAGAGAATGTACTCGCCTGATAACTGAATGTCTGAAGAGGATATACTGCCTGAGGAGAGGTGTCTGGCTCCTAATCAGAGCAATACAAGTTACAATGTATCCACAATGGTAAAAAAATAGAGTATACAATGCATACTACATGATTCTAGGTCAATTTGGTCAAAAGTCAAACTTGGTCAACTCTGGTCAATTCTAACGGTCAAACGAGGTCAACTTAAGCCATATTAGGTCACAGGAAGTCAAACCAAGTCACACTAGGCCAAACAAGTCAAGGTTAGTCAAATATAGGTTAAAGTCAACTCTTGGTCAACATTCTAGTCAAACTAGTCAAGTTATCTAGGGTTTAGTTAGCAATGGTCAGACTAGTCAATTACTAGTCAATATGGTCAAGCTAGGTCAAGTCTAGGTCAATCTAGACTATCTAAGGTACTACACCACAGGGTCAAGGTATAACCAATACCTATATAAGTATACCACATATAAATACATATATATATATAATACCAACCTTAATCCTATATTCAAGCTAATCCCATATTCCAATTTCAAGTCATGACTCAACTCTAAGTATCTCACTTAATCCCATACAAATCTTAACCTACATAGGACTATCCACACAACTTAGGTTCCAAATTACTCATATAGGTTAAACCTAAACCAACTAGTCAATAGTCTAGGGTTTAGTCAAACTTTAGTCAACTAGTCCTTCTATGTTCATCTAAGCCATCTCTAGGCACTACAACAAAATAGGTTAACAACGACACTTTCTTTACGACACTTTCTAAATAAGTGTCGTTAATAATTTGTAGTGGCGACACTCTATTAGAACGTGTCGTTGCAATTTAGTATTTATCATAATCTACGACATATTTTTAAATATGTTGTAAACATAAATTCAACCACACTTTTAAGGACACTTTAAACCGTCGTATAATATTATATCTAAATACAGCACCCGAAAAGTGTCGTATAATGTTATATATCAATCTACAACACTTGAAAAGTGTCGTCTCAAATATCATTTCCCATATTTTTGTACACTACCACCCGCTACTATCCCAAAAATTTCAATTTACCGCCACTGCCCAAAAAATTGGGGCTAAGCAGACATAAGAAGGTTTTTCCCCTCATTTCTTCCATTTTTTCTTGGGCTCCCTTTCTTCTTCCTTTCTCTTTCTCTCTCTCCTTACATTCTCCTCTATTGATCTCTCTTGAATGTTGGGCGGCAAGGGGCGGTGGTCACTACCGCGCGTCACAGAGGTTAGGGTATTTTTGATCGTCGGCAGGGCCGTCACCGCCACCGTCTAGGTCATCTCTCCCTCCTTCATCTCCTCCCCCTCCTTCTTTTTTAGGTTTTTTTCTTTATATATATTATCTAGGGTTAAGAGAAAGAATAGATTATTTGATAAACATAATAATTGGCGATTCTATAAGCATCAAAAATTTTTTTTATTGGTTAATTCTAGACAAAAACAAATCTCCTCTCAATATATTTTGTTTTGTCTTCTATATTGTTATTATTGGATTTTGGGAAAGTTATGACATATTATTCCCATTCTCCAGCCACTGGATTTGGGGAAACTTTTTTCTACTCTTTCATATTTACAAAATTTGTAACACTGCATTATCGCAGCAGATGTCCAGATCGACACTGGATTTGGTATGATGCAAAAGTTATTGAACAATTGTTAATTTTTTTAAAGAATTATAATTATTGGAGATAGCACACTGCACATTGTTGTATTTTATATATTATTAGTAATCACTATCGCTTTGTTTTATATATATATATATATAATTTTGGGGAGAGCAAATATTTTATATTTTGACAAAAGCAGTCTATCGGCTTTTCTGTGACACAGAATATGAATATTCATCTTCACATGTTTTGGTTTGTAAATATTTATTTGGTGATTGATGAGTTAAGATTGAAGGATGCTAATTACTTCTAAACTGATTCATGTGATTGATGACCTCTTGTGTAATATATGTAATAAGTTGTTATTTTTTTTTTCTAATTTGCATGCTTAGTATGCAGAACATAACATATGTGATGCAAATTAGTAGATTTTGTGGTAGCAATATTATATTGTCTCTTGGCATAAATATGTTTAAACAGTATGTCAGTCCAGACGCTTTTTAAATGGTTATGAATATGGATTAATAATTTTTTTTAATTTTCTCTAGCAGAGGAGTTGTTATTTCCCCTTGTTTTGAAGTTAGATGTTTCTTGTTGTCGTATATAGACGGCGCTAGGAGACTTTATAACAATGTATCTTTATTGGCATGTTGGGTAAGCCTATTGGTCTCAAGTGCAAATCAAAAGAAGGGATATCACCAATTATAACTCATTTGATTGAATGAGCTTTGGTGGGAACTATATAGCAAGAAAATTAAAAAGAACATAAGATGCTTATTGAAAGAAAAAATATATGAAAGAATGGAGAACTGGATTCCAAATGACCCAAAGCAATATTTTTATAGCCAAATTAGATCCATATGCTCAATATGTCAAATTTGAATGCGTTAAAATATCGACAATAATCCAAACTTATAACTGGATTGCCTGATGGTCGCGTTGGTTGGCGAGGCATAACGAGCACATTGGTTCGTTTATTCAGTCGAGGTAGTACATGTTGCACTCACTCTTGTTTCGATTATGTTATACTTGTATGAAATACAGCTGTTTGGAATCAGTTAATCCATCTTGTGTCATAAGACCACACAAATTATGTTTTATTGATGGTCTTTTTGTATATTCAGGAAAAGACATAAGCTGAGATAAAGCAGTTCAGGAGGAGCCTAAATTTCAAAGCCACTCATATGCCTTCTTTTTACCATAAAGCAGTACCAAGAGTCTTAGAAGGAAAAAAAAGGTCTTTTACTTCACGAGTATTATGAATCACTATGCTTTGTCGTAACCAATTAGCTACAACGAGGTACAACAATGAGAGAAACAAGAAAGCCTTAAACCCAAACTTTTGGAGTCAGCTTGAGTACTTTTCTTCCATTCAGTGCCAAGTCCTCTGGGGCATTAGCAAAAACTGCAAGGACATACTAGGGACAATTTATATTGTTACAAGTTATCATTTATACAAGAAGGGATATAGGTTTGTCGATTGTGTGTGTGTGGGGGGGGGGAGGGTGTGGCGCTTGAGTTGTGGTGGGCTTAGCATAGGTCAATTTTGTTTTAATATTCCTATTATGTAAGCCCAGGCTGGCCAACCCAATATAGTAAAACTCTAAATGTCTTATTCCATTCTAGTTGGCACTTCCTACACCTTATTTTGCAGTACTGAACTTGCAAGCTTGGGCTTCCACCACCACCCCTTTCTCCTCTTCCCCTCCCCTTATTTTCTGAATCCATAAGTTTTAACTTGAAAGAATATATGTTATGAACAATTATAGGCCAATACGGGCTTAGTTTAAAGTCATTAAGTAACTTTAAAATAATACATTTCATTGTGATCACTACTTTTCTTGGTTGGTGCTTCTTCGACTTGATTTTTTTTCCATTTCAATTTTTTTGGAGTCAGACAATTGTTGGAAACTCTGCCAAAGTATAATGTACACATTCCTTATATTATTATTTGTGAATCAAACTATAGTTGAATGTGGAAGTAACTGTATAATATTCTTGACCACAAGAAGTACTGGTGCACTGGGATGTAGGGCCTAGGTGATCAGTGTTTTATGTTCCCAAGTATGCCATTATGCAACTGAAGTTACAATTCTCAATATCGTAAACTGTCAAATATCAACTTTCTTTTACATAATTACTCGATCAAACTAGACTTGATTACTAGCTTGACTTTTACACTTGTATTACTCAGTAAGCCATATGTAACCCATGTAATGATATGCATTTATGCTCCTTATGAACACATCAAAGGACTTTGTTGCCTTATAATGTACCAAGCTTTTCAAATTATATGGTGATTTATGTTCCAGTATCATATTATAATTTTGGTTTTGTGGGCATTTCAGAATGCTCCATGAGTGGGAGTTTAACCCTTTACCACCTTTTAATTATATAGCTATTTTCTAGCAATATAAGTGTAGTTCTCGGATATTTATATCTTCTTTTGGAACTTTAATGCTTCTTCAGTTATATGGATATTTTTTGGTTTTGATTGGATAATGACATTATTCACCATTTACTTGTATTTGTTGCAATCTTTATTATCCAAAGATTCCAAACATAGAATATATAAAAAGAATCTTGTGTTTAAGTTCTGTGGTAAAACATATACGGGATAGAAAAAAACTTCATGTACTACATTCATATTCGTTGCTATTAGTATCTTGATCTTCTAGGTGCTATTAAGATTTTTTTGACCTTTAATCTTGCTCTATAGGTTAATTTGGAAACGTTACCAAACTGGGAAGAGAAACAGATGTTCAAGGCGCAAGTTTATATAAATACTGATGTTGTTCCATATACTGGGAAAGCAAGTTATAGATGCTATTTCTTGATTAATTGTCTTCTATTCGGTATGCTGATATCCTCTTTCATCTCATTTACAGATTCATGGAGGATCACAATACTGCTACTTTTCCGTCCAAATGGTAAGCTTGTAACTGGAAGCATAATGTTTTTTTTTGGGGAACTTTCAAATTGCTTTACAAGCGAAAACATAACATATTCTTTTGTTTTGTTACTTGATCTCTATGGATTTTGTAAGCAACCAAATGGGTAAAGATATTGTATATCAATTGGACTGTCTTATGATACAAACTGTTATATAAATAGATGTACACATATCATCTTACCTATGTACTGATACTACAACCTACTCAAGCGACTTCATCTACCTCACCCTCCTTACATAACTGAGCCAATGCCTGCAACAAGTCTGAACTGGACTGCACCAAGGTGCAGTCCCTCTCACCTCTCTAGCTTGCATAGCTAAGTTATTTCTTCACAACTCCAATCAGGTCCTGCACACAGGCAAACCAACTAGAAAGAATCTAAGATGGCCATATCCTGGGGTATGTGGTAGCATTCATTATGGTTAGTTAGTCATGATGTAGCTGGCGACGTGGAATTGTATTTTTTAACATGGACAATACTGTGGAATGTGCATCCCAGGCTGCCTTTTCTAGCTAGGAAGAGTCTAAAATAATGTATGAAATATATGTTATTAGTTCAGTTTGAGAGATGGACTTTCTGTTACAAAGGCTGTAGAGTTGAATCAGATAGAAGTATCTAAGTAAATGAAAACTGAGAAATGGGAAGCATTTTTACTTGCTTAAAAAAGGGAAAAAATGATAAGAGTTCGAGTGTTTTAAGAGAGAGAATATATGTAATTCTTCTTCTCTATTTGCCTTGAATCACTTTCCCTTATCTGTGTTAAAAACCTCTATTCAATTTATTACACTAACCTTGTTAGGTAAATATACTTCTTTGTATGTAGCATATATGTACACCCATATAGAGATTTATTGGCGCCAAATTGGATCTCTCCTGGTTTGTGCTTATATAAGGACGTATGTACAATTGATATAGCCAACAGAAAACCTCTAGTTGAGTGCTGGTTATTGGTTAAGTGCCAACAAGTAAGAAGTAATGAACATGAAATGGTCTCCAAATGATACTTCAAACGGATAATTGCTATGGTGAGGATTGATAGGTTGTTATATTTTCTTGACAAATGACAACAATAACTCTTTGGCCTTGAAGGCCATAACTCATACCTCTATAATACCGAGCTACCAAAAAGAAACTCTACCTGACACAACAACATTGGGCTATTTCACTATGAGGCCTTATACAATTCTTACTGGTACTAACCAGTTCTTGGATCCTATTCCTTATGAAAGTTCAGGTATCTGCTAGCATGTCATACAGTAGAAAATACAAGTTCAACAAAACTGGAGATGTGGGTTCTGTAGGATGCATAAGCAGACATGTGTAGGAAGTATTCTGTCCTAAGATGCAAAAACTCATATGTATATTTGAGCTACCAATATTATCTTAACTAACATTTCATAATTTTGCAATGCTTTGCAGTGCAAGTTTGCAATATATCAAAAACTTAAGGCACGTTCCAGTAAACATCTCAAAGGAACATGTAATGGAGTACATGAAAACACAGTAGAAAAAGATGAATAATCACACTAGAAATATATCGAGAATACTTCTTAAATAAGTTTTATCTTCGCTATATATGTTTGGTTGCTAATAAAGTAAGGCAAAAGAAAGGAAAACGAAACTTCATCATATGTACACTGGATCTCTTTTACATGAAACATTTACATATCCCTTTCATTTTCATTTCTCTCACTTTCCACCAAAGCAAACACGACCTAGAATTTTTAACTTTCACTTCTGTATGAAGATGCACAATCAGCTGATTGTAGATAGGCAATAAATAAAGTAATGTTATAAATTTCCACTATTTGCTGGGAAAATGGCACACAACAGAAAGGTTCAACTCTAGGATGCAACTGATTTTTATTGAGTATGACACGGCTTAAGCACATAACATTCACCTATGTTGCTCGAAACTTTTTATTGATGATTATCTTACCTAGTGTCATAGCATCAGTATTCAAATCTTGCCATAAACATATAACATTCACCTCTATTTGTTTTTTTTGCATTTCCCTGCGAAGGCTTCTTCACATGCTCAGTCTCCTGATTGTCGATTTTTGACGCTCACAAGTTTAAGCCATGACCAGTATAGTGCATCAGGATATCATATTTTCCAAAACACACTCATCTTTGTCCTTAAATAGTCAGGTTATTTTTTTACATGCATTTATTTACTTTTACAAGCATCGATGGTAAGTAGAAGAATGAGTTAATTATGTGCACTAGAATATTGACTAATATTTACTGACTCTATGTATGAGGAGAGGAATGATAACGAACCGGGGATATAACACATGTTTCTCAAATTGTCACATACCCCTGTATCCCTCATATGTGGGGAGAGCAGTTAGAGAATTATCAATCATAGGAATGAATGATCAACTTGTCTTTGTGAGCTACCATATATCTTTAGCATAACTTTTCTAAAAGATTTTTTTTGATGGAGGAAGATATAATAATACTTATGATATTTTTTTTCCTTAGACAATATTCATTAATGGAAAAAAGG
>JANAVB010001673.1:0-26147 GCA_029216955.1 Iris pallida | reverse complement strand
GAACCAAATCCTTGTTAAATAATTAGGTTTGGCCGGTTGGGTATGGGTTCATTGGGTTGTATTATACCGGTTTGGATCATTTATTCACATCACACAACCCCGCACCATTACAGCTTTATCAAGTTGAAGTTGAAAACTTGAAAGAGCTCTCTCTCTCTCTAGTCTCAAAGAGGAGTACTTGCGGCTCCTATTATTTTTTAATTGCTTCTGTGCACATGGAAGGGACTTTTGGTTGAATGTATATTTTTTTTTATATGTATAATTGGCATTTTTCTCCACCTGCAAAGCACAAGTTGAATTGAAGCTGCTGAATTGTATTTACTGTTGCAAAGTACAAGTTGACTGAGGTTTCACACAAAAAAAGAACATACGGTCCATTTTTTATGTGATCAAAATCGACCAAGTCGAACCAATCCAAACCGAACCAAGTCGGTCGATTTCAAAACCGAACCAACCATTTGGTTGGTTTGGTTCGGTTTTGTTTATTTTCAAACCGATTAACTTCGGTTTGACTTCGGTTGGGACCAAATAGGTCGACCGCAGACCGATGCACACCCCTAATAACTTAACCTCAACTTCGGTGTTCACATTGAACCGATCCATTATCAAGTTTCTTCTTTCCGCCTAATTTAAAACATACTGTAGGACCTGATATTAGCAAATGCTTACTGGCCTTTCCGGTGCTGAATAATATGAAAAAACCAAGTGATCACGAAGATGTGGAACATAAATGATTTTGGTAGTAGGATGCCAGTCTCAGGTACTCTGCAAGTTACTGCACGTCGAATGCAGCCAATCGATGCGCACCGAACAGTCACAGTTTCGAGCACAGGCCATCGAATTTGGAGTCTCGTTGCTGACAGGACTGTCACAGGCAACGAACATCGTGCAGATCGCGCCACCCACCCCGCCTCTTTGTCAGGACGGTTGTCCATACAATGTGCAAACATAGTTGATGAGCCAGATTTAAGGCTAACACAAGGCTATCAGACTCAACCTAAACCTGACCTTCAGATTGGGATTTCTTAGTAGAAGGGGCCTTAATGTCAATCTATAGGCTGTCTTGAATATCTTCTGTGCGAGTCTCACAATCTTTAGGACCCTTGACCTCACCGTTCGTCGATGATCTTCTTAGCTGCCTTCTTCATTTGTTACCTTAGAGTGGATCAATCACAAGATCGAGTGATCTTTCTGTCCAAATAGGAAAGTGGATTTCTCTGCCCAAGATGGAATGAGCAAAAGATTAAGACAAATGTTAAAGGCCACCCTCAAATTACTAAGGGCAACCATCCTACTAAGGACAACCATGACCATTTTCAATTTTTACTAAGGACAACCTAATATTAAGTGATTTACTAAGGGCCACCAAGAGAGTAAGCTGACAGCCTCCCTCTCCCCGCCGCCGCCGATCCGAAGTCCCCGCGCAGCACCCTCTCCCCCCGCCGCCGCGACCCGAAGCCCCCGCGCAGCACCCTCTTCCCGCCACCGCCGACCCGAAGCCCCCGCGCAGCACCCTCTCCCCCAACTCCCCGCAGCCCTCTGATCTCCCCTCCCCCCCCCCCCCCCAGCCGCTGACGTGGCCCTCCTTGCAGAGCGCGTTGAGGAGGAGGTCGAGTGGCGGGGGTTCGTCGTCGGTGGAGACGAAGGAGTTGGGGTTGCGGAGGAGGAAGCTGAAGGAGCGGATGGCGGAGGTGGGCATGTTGCGGCGGGAGTAGCGGCGGAAGAGGACGGAGAAGGCCGGGAGGGGGCCGAGAGGGAGGAGAGGAGGAGGGACCACGCCGAGTCGAAGGAGCCGGACCTGCACAGGGAGTCGACGGCGGAGGAGAGGTCGTCGGGTCACCCACTTTGGACTGCAGGCCTTAGCCTGCAGTCCTGTCTTCAATTTGGACTGCATGCAAGGCCTGCAGTCCTCGATTGACAGGTGGCCCTTAGTGTTTTCAAAATGGTAAACTTGTAATTTTTTGAAAATTTTAAGTTGGTGGCCCTTAGTAATTTGAGGGTGGCCTTTAACATTTGCCAAGATTAAACATCAATTTGAGTTCAAAAGTGCAGCAATTTCCGCCAATGAGCATATCACTCTCAACTGATTAGGTTTTCATCCAAAAATGCACGCTAGGTCAATAGGCAAGGATGGAACGTCAATCAGAAATCAAAACTGCAGCAATGTTGGCCAATAAGCATATTGCTCTCTGGGAACCCTAAAGGTATCACCCCTTCAAACTATTAAATGTCTTCGAGTAACGGATTCAAAACCGAAAACTGAGACCAATTATCTACTCAAACTAATGTATACTCCTATACCAGCAACAACTAGGAGTAGGCATATAATTTTCAGCAGAAGACCTCATTCAGGCCAAACTTTTCAATGAGACTGCAAGAGGACTAAATCATACAATAGTAGTAACATCTCAGCCAGTAAACATTGAAAGAGGAATGGGGCTAGAATTGATCCATCAAACAGTTTAATATTTCTAATGGTCATAACTCTTTCAACTTGAATCAAAATTGAGCAGCTAACAATAAGCAAAACACAGTATAACTTAACATCTTCATCCGTACCAACGACGAAAATTACAGAGCTTGGCTCTACTACATCTCTCACTGGTCACCAGGAAGGGTCTTAATGATATCAGAATCACCTGAAGTACAAAATATAATTTAATAATCATTGGATCAAGAAACTAATATGAAATTGGAAAAAGAAGAGCCTGATTACTGATTAAAAACCTTACCTGGATCGATAATACTAAGGCAGCAAACTCGGTAATACTTGCCACAGGCTGTTCCCAGATCCACATTATCTGAATTTTAAGGATGAAGAACTCAATGAACCAGCAATAAGTTTAAAAAAAAAGGAGTTTGAAATCTCAGCTGAAGCAAGACTATGAAATAAAACAAAGAGCAAAAGTAAAGCAGTCACTATTGAGAAGATGATTGTCATGAAGAGGGACAAACTTACTTCCATTAAAATGATGGACTCCGACCTTTGCAAGCATTGCATAGTACTCGATTAGAGACTTGCGGAG
This sequence comes from Iris pallida, assembly GCA_029216955.1. NCBI lineage: Eukaryota > Viridiplantae > Streptophyta > Magnoliopsida > Asparagales > Iridaceae > Iris > Iris pallida. The sequence continues at coordinate 23,121 of JANAVB010001673.1, read as the reverse complement.
AGGAGGGCAGTTGTTAGCAATGATAATCAATTTCCCTAGTCAAAAGATGGTAAAGAAATGAGCTATAAGTAAATTTAGAGTTATAATGTGATTCTCAATCTAATAATAGCATTGGAAGACAAAACTAAGCAAATAGAGTTTAACAGAGGAAACAACAGACAGATCTACATAAAACAAGGGAATTGCAGTGGGTTGATGGCCTACAAGAAAAGAGGACTGCACATTGCAAACAACCCCTCCATAAACTAATTAAAAAAAATGCAAATAGAAATCAAAGAAATAACAAGGTCTGACATTAAAAAAAATGGCATGGAGGTAGAGTTAGCAATAATACAAAGAAGTATTTTCATATAGACAAGTCAGAGAGCAAGAGTGAGACTTTACAAAAGATCATGCAAGCTGTGAGTTAACCATTTAACTTGAAAGTTGAAAGAGCGCATACCCAAAACAATCAGCAGAATTTAACCAGGATCTAAGAATCAATAACCAGTTTTTCAATTGTAATCTTAGAAAGAAGTCTTTGAATGTTGAGACTAATAGCCGCCAGTACTTGCAACTGCTAACACTCTCAACTCTATATTGGGCTCTGCTCGCATTTAGTAATTCTCCAATTATCCTTCTTCACTTGTGCCACTTTCCTAATATATTTTCCAGTGTCTCTTCAACTATCATCCAATAACAGCAGTCAACTCCATACCCTCTGAAATTTAAAATGTAAACCAATTGTAACAACAAGCCTAACCCTTACTCAAACAGAAAATAGTTTACTTCCAGGTTCTTCTATATAATAAAAGTTGCTCCTAAATAAGAACGAATCCTGCATTCCATTCTGTCATTTGTGGAATAGTATAAATTAGCAGCACATTAATGGCAAGAAAAGCTGTGTGCCACAAGCTAAACTTCATGTCTCAAACTTCTAATTAGATTCCTTTTATGAGCTTGGTTAACACAACTTCAGCAGTTCGAAGGACACAACAAGAAACATGTATTCAGGTTTCAAGGCAATAGCAATACAACAGAGATGATTCCAAAGCATAAGGTGCAGCAAAAAAAAGAGTTTTTTTAGAAACAAAATGCCCACAGGTTAGTTTAAATCTCTCATGTGAAACTTTGTGAACAAAATGCTCGCCGGTAAGTTTGAAACTCTCATGTGAAACTTTGTGACTGTCTTTGGCAGTTGTTTACCCATCATTTCAACATCCTATTACTAGGAAAATGGTATTCCTTAGTTTGCTGTACAGGATACGTTACTTATCTGACAGGATAATTCGATGGGGGTAGGTTCAGTTGGATCATCATTTCGGATCGTGCTATGTGTACTTGGCTCATTGATAATTTAGTAATTTTGATTATTGAGTCAACTGAAAAAATTAAAGGCAAAAACTCATATACTACTACCAAATATAAATTTTGTTCAAATGCAATTAGTTTAAATTGTGATGATCAATCTTGTTTACAGTTCTGAATCCTAATGACTCCTCGTGAAGAAAACTTTCTTGTGTTATTCTAGTATTAGAATTACACTGACCGATCTTGTTTATAATCACGTCTTACAGTGTTTGCTCAGAAGCTAGCCTAAAACTGAGATAATTACAGTGTTTATGTTACATCTTTATGGATCATTATATGTACCATTGCAGATCGAGCACCAATCAATCCCGGGTTGGAAAAGAACCGTGATCCAAAACTTGGTTCCTAGAGGGTATGAGCGACCCTGGTAACTATCGCCTCCAGAAATCATTGCAGCCTTCCCTTTACAACAGATGTTATATTCAGATATCAGCACCTCAACTCTTAGCAAATTCTAGTATCAAAATCTCTTGATGTCTAGACTCTAACTCACATTTTTGTCCTATTTTAAATGTTTTCCATCTCATGTTTATAGCTAATGAGATCTTTGTCTTGCATTTCCTCGAGCTCCTTGTACTTAAACGTAATAGGCATTCCTTTTCAACAACTACCTTTACCAAATAGCAAATGCAGAAATTAGGCTGAGTTATGTAGCTACTAGCTAGCCGTACTACCTCTAAATCTAAATGAGAAGCCAAAACTTTCGTGGGATGAGGAAAGCCAGTTCAGTGACGAAGAATGGCAAATGTACATTGCTTGCCATAAGAGAGCAAGTTCTGTCCAAATAATAAATAGACAAGAGGCTTGTCTTTTCGATGTTACTGTATGATAGTTTTGGAACAATTCCCAATAAAACCATTAGAAATATCCGAAGGCGAAAAAGAGTGTGTATTATAACTTCATACTAATGATTTTAGCTAAGAGATGTACTAAGAAAATACAAAACAAGTTCTTAAGGAGCTATTTTTTGTAAGACAAATGAAATGCTTCTATTCAATAATGAAAATTCTGTCAAATGACCCAAATCATACATATCTCAGAAATCAAACAAGAAAAACTTTAATTGTTTCTTACATACAAAATTCACCCAGCACATATAAAGATTATCGTGTCACAAAATCCTGAATCATTGATTCACATGTAGATTAGGGTATCAAATCTTGTAAACTATGGATGTCTTCAAGGCATCATCCTGCAGACTCCAGGTCATGCCACCCAAATCCATCAAGGCCTACTTGTTCAGCATAAGACAATGGTCAGGGTCTATTTGGAATCTTAGATTCTTCTACTTATTTCTCGAATCATGAAGACTTCTATGGGGCCATCATCATAATTCAAGCGTTCTCCCATCATAGTATGGTCATCTATAGAACATAGGAAAACTCCATTTGCGAAAACTTTTAAAGACCGGCTTGACCTGGCATCTATGTTGTATGGGGCAAGGCATATGCAGGAAAGGGTCAAGGCGCTCTAACAGTAATAAGTATAAAGTTTCCAGGTACCAATGTAATGGATAAAGTTTCAATACGTGATTACTCATCCTAATTGTAAAATTATCTATTCATTATTTCTGCAAACTGCATAGTACCAAGATGAAAATGTTGTCATTTATTACCCATACTAATTGTAGAGTTATTTATTCATTGTTTCTGCAAAGTATCAAGATGAAAGCTGTCATTACTCACTAATCATAAAATTATATATTCAATATTTCAAGATAGTAGCAAGATGAAAGCACCGTCACTTATTACTCATACTCATTGTAAAGTTATCTATTCATTTTTTTCGGCATAGTACCAAGATGAAAGCACTGTCATTTATTAGAAATAGTAAATAATTGTCTCTTTAATTCCTTTGACACGTGTAGCTTCCTCTTTGATTTCTTTCACTGCCAAAGACATTTTGGGATGCCAAAACAATGGGCGGAGCACCCTATTTTTTTAAAATGTCATTTTGGCTCCCCGACGACGCTTTTAACAACAAAGCCTGACATTAACTCTGTACTTTGGCATCCAATCCCTAGCAATGTAGTTACAAACAAGAGGGGGTTATGCCCTAAGCTGTACGGGCACGAAAAAATGGTAGCCCGAATCCGTATCGGTCCCATATCCGTATCTTTGTACATCTACGTTGCAACATAGGCTATTAGATTGTACATACTTAAAAATGCCCATATCACGATCGTGTGTATCGTATCCTTATCCATATCCGTGTATGTATTCGTACAACATAAGTTATGACATAAAATCTAGACGGCTAGAGTAGGCGGGTAGGTAGACCAGCCCTTTTCCCTTTGCCCGCCCGCCGCCATAGGCCATGAGTAGGCGTCCACTCCCTCATAGTTTAGGATTTCCTTATATGCAGTTTTGTTTGTCCTTTTTGCTTTCTAAACGATATTTAATGTCCCTTCAAATTTGAAATTTACGTAATTTTGCTCCCCGGGGATCAAAGAATTGCATTCATCTCATATTAACACAAATCATCTCACTTAAACCAAAAGATCAGTGATCTTTGGAGAATGTAAGCATTCGTCTCGTTGGCACGAACCAACAGAAAAATATAATCCCAGTAATTAATATAATAATAATAATAATATAATAATAATAATAATAATAATAATAATACCTTTCGAAGTCCTGAGAGATCTGAGGACGGTTTTGAATCCAAGTGTGTACTTCCCGCTCTTCATCACCAGAGCCAGCCTGTTGTTGATGCTCTCCGTAGTCTTCTTCTGTTAGCAAATAATAGTAATAATAATTATATTCCAACAACAACAAAATATTAGAAAAATTAATATATAGAAATGGGTTGTGATTAAATGGACAAAAAGAAAAGTTTATTTCTGAGAAGAAAGAGTGGGAGTACAGTTTTCTTGGTCGGCGCCATGGTGCTGCTGCTGCTGCGGCTGCGGAGAGAAGGGGGGAGGAGGAGGAGTTGTCTCAGTTTGTGGGCGCAGAGAGAAGCCCTAAAAAATGGGGATGGATCACAATTATAGAAGCCATCTCTGGGCCGGGTTTCGGCTTTTCTGATGGGCCTGTAGACTACGATGAGAAGTGAGAACAACTATGGAAGAATAAAAAATCAAATTTTCGTATAAAGGGAAAATTTTAGTAAAATTGCCACCAAACGAAATAAGGTTGCGTTTGGTTCATTGTAATGTAATCGTAATCGTAATGGAATTGGATTTGTAATGTAATTGAGTTTGTAATGTAATGGAATTACAATTACATTACTATGGTTGAAGCATGTAATCAAACCATGTAATGTAATGTCAATTGCATTCATATGTTTGGTTTACCATGTAATGTAATTAAGTTTCTAATTTAATATTTTTTTAAATACAACATAAAATTTAAAAAGTGGATCACTAAATTTTTTAAAAAATTTAAAAAGAAAAAACTAAAATAAATAATAAATAAATAAGGGGAAAATGGTTTGTTTTCTGCTAATAAAAGACCAAAAACGAAAAAAACGACAAAAAATGACAAACGAACAAAACAGAAGGAAAAAAACCAAAAATGAAAAAGCGATAAAAAAGAAAAACGACAAAAAAAAATCAAAAATGTGAAAACCATAAAAAGTGACCAATAATGAAAAAAAAAGACTAAAAACAAAAAAATTGACAAAAAACAACAACAAATGAAAGGAAAACGATAGAAGACGATAAAAACGTGAAAATGCGAAAACGATAGAAGACGATAAAAACGTAAAAAATGGTAAAAAAACGTACAAGATCGACAAAAATCGATAAATAACATGCAGAAATGGCAAAAAATGTGCAAAATCGACAAAAAACGATAAAAAACGTAAAAAATTGACCAAAAACGATAAAAAAAACTAAAAAAAACGAACAAAAACGATAAAAAAGGGCAAAAACAACAAAACAAAAACAAAAAAAAGACAAAAAAATAAACAAAAACGAACAAAAATGACAAAAAATGAACAAAAACGAAAAAAACGGACAAAACAACAAAAAAAGACAAAAACGACAAATAAAACAAACAAAAATAACAAAAAACGATCAAAAATGACAAAAAACGAACAAAACGACAAAAAAGGAAAAAAGGGACAAAAAATCGAACAAAAATTACAAAAAACGAACAAAAACGACAAAAAACTAACAAAAATCGACCAAAAACAACAAAAAAAGGACAAAAACGAAAAACGACCAAAAACGAACAAAAATGACAAAAACGAACAAAAACGACAAAAAAGTACAAAAACAACAAAAAAAGGACAAAAATGATAAAAAAACAAACAAAAACAACCAAAAACGAACAAAAACGAAAAAAAACGGACAAAAACAACAAAAAAGGACCAAAACGACAAAACAAAAACAAAAACAACCAAAAATGAAAAAAATGACAAAAAACGAACAAAAACGACAAAAAAGACCAAAAACGAACAAAAACGGCCAAAAATGACAAAAAACAAACAAAAACAACAAAAAATGACCAAAAACAAACAAAAATGACAAAAAAAACGAACAAAAACGAACCAAAATGACCAAAAACGACAAAAAACAAACAAAAACAAAAAAAATGACCAAAAACGAACAAAAAGACCAAATTATAGCATACCAACATTCCGCTTAAGTTGTAATGTAATTGCGATTACATAGGTTTTATGATGTAATTGAGTTTAGAAGAAACTGATGTAATGTAATCAAACTTGTAATCGCGATTATATTACATCTAATTTTTTTGGTCCAACCACCCGAGTTAGATTGACAACGTAATGCCAATTACATTACGTTTCCAATCCTGCAAACCAAACAGGCCCTAAGTTTTAGGAAATTGCAACTAAAAGGATGGCACGCCATGAGTGATGGCGGTGTCGGCCAAAATATGAGTGAGAGGTGCGACCGCCATCAGTGATGGCGAGGTGGGAGATGACCGCCATCACTGAAGGCGCGATTGGGAGAGAGGCGGAGGAAGTGAGAGAGAAGGAGACCGCCAACAGTTATGACGGTGGGGAGAGGGGCCCACCATCACTGATGGCGAGGTGGGGGCTAAGGCATCTCCTGGAACAAGAAGCAACCTGCCAATAGAAACCCATTAAATTGTACATGTTTCTATTTACAACATCATTCTAAACATCTCCTCTTTAACCATATGTCATCTGCTATAAACCAATTCCTCCTTAACATAGAAAGCAAATGTTTGGATTTAAAATGGAAACATAGAAAATACTTAATTGTAAATTGCATGTCACCTTACAAAGTTAATTCTATGCATGAATTTAGAAGCAACAATGTAAGAAATATCATGAGTTTAGAAGCAACAATGTAAGTTAAAATTATTTAACTACTCTTCCCCCCCCCCCCAACACACACACACATCCCCACATCACCATCAGTGATGACGGGCCTTTCTCCCCACCGCAATCATTGTTGGCGGTCTCCTCTCTCTCTTCTCTCTCTCACTTCCTCCCAATCGCGCCATCAGTGATGACGGTCACTGTCCACCTCGCCATCACTGATGGCGACCGCACCTCCCTGCTCCATATACACCGTCATCACTCATGGCGAGCTATCCCTTTAGTTGCAATTTCCTAAAACATCTTCTGTCTGGCGGCAATTTTACTAAAATGATCCCTTTATACGAAATCTGTAAAAAAAACTAAAAAACTCTCTTTGATTTTTTTTTAAACTAGCCCTTTTTTTTTGAACTTTTTGAAAAGTTCAAAAAATACTAAACTATAGTAGATCTGTTGTCCACAAATAAATATCCAATTATATCCCCTCTTTTGTGCATGTAAATTTTGGTATCAATTTGGTATCAATAATTATTTAGTTTTCAAAATAAAAAAAATATATGTGTTGCATGCATAGTGTCACGCCTGTAGTGCCCCGTCCCGCTCAGTCAATCGGAGGAATCGGAACGCCAAACGGCGTTCGAACTTAGCCATGCAATGGCGAATCAAAGACATCGCTCGATCGGTCGAGGCGACCGCTCGCTCAGGTCCGCGAGGCAGTGATATGGTTAAGTCACACTGAGTTACGAGGTACGTCACGATGGATTTGTAGCACGGTCACAAGAAAGTTGGGTACTATCGCGTAGTCGCGTCTCTGATTTTGGGCCGTAAGGCAAACACGACTTGATAGGTTAACGTTGTTGTTGCAAGCACGGGATGGCCTAGAGACACAAAATAGGCCAAGGAGTCGGTCCTAAAACTGATCCTAAGATAGGAGTAGAAAGACAATCATAAAGGAACTAAGTTGCACAAATTAAATGAACGTGTCAGTTTTGTATGGGTGGGCGAGGAGCTCATTCCACCAGTACAGTTGAGTACTAACACCCACATAGTTTTCATGTGCAGGCACAGGTAGAAGTTCGTGGTGCGGAGCTCGCTTGAATGCGTCAAGGCATGGAGTTCCTTGGCGATTCGTAGCGTGCGGCCGCGTGGAGTCAAGACTTATACGGGACATAATGTATGAACGTCGTCTTCCAAAGCATCCGCTGGCTCAAGACATGTATCGAGAGATGAGAGAGAGCTGAGTGACTTGTAATGTGAGAAGAGTGAGCTTGAGTGATTGTAATCTTGGCCTTGCGCCCCATTGTAACCTTTGTTTCAATATCAATAAAGAGCTTCTTTTGAACAACTTGTGTTTGTTCTAAATTTTCGCTGCATATTCAATGTCTCTGCTTGGGACTTCTGTGCGGCGACCCCGTCGCAGCCGCTAAAATCGGCCATTATGGAACCCGTCTTGTACGAGTGCAATCTAAGCTCGTGCGGTATCACGCCTTAGCGAGGACGATCGCTCCTATGGGAGCGGGGCGTGACATAATGGTATCAGAGCACGGCTTTACGTCCTTGGACTATCGATTGAATTCTTTAACTCCGATGTTTCCGTAAACTTTGAATTGTTGCTTCCGCAAGTTGATATCGTTGGTGCGCTCTCTCTCAAATGTCCCACGGGATGTCCATACAATAAGTCTAAATAATTTGCACAACGCAGGAAAACAGTTTTTGACAAAAAAACAAAAAGATGGTTCACGTAAGCACGGTTGGCTAAGTCGGGCTGGGCATATACACCAAAGTTGCGTCGACCTTAGAAGAGTCGAGTACGAGATTCGACCCGTATCGGATGACAATGAGTTGGAATCGATTGAGTAAAGTGAGATGACTATTGATATGGGTGCTATCGAGCGACGATAACGTCGATGCGATATAGATGAGCGTGCTTAAAATTCGAGGAATTGTTAGAACAGAAAATTTGAAGAAGTCGATTGTGAATCGAATGATAAGTTGAGGATTTGTTGAATGACTTCATCCCTGAGTGGTGTATGCGATAGTCTCGGGGATGTCGATCGATCGATTGAGGATGCGGGGTGTCGATGAGTCTATCAGCAAGCATCGCGTTATGCAAAGTCGTAGATTGAATATAGTTGAATAAGTTGTAGTCTTGAGATTTGACAAGTTGATTCGAACAACCTAGAAATTGACGCGCATGGAACGTGCATGGGATTGAGGATTACGCAAGTATGAAACGCAAAGACGATTGAGTAGATAAATCAAATCGAGAAAAAGTTAAAGTGTAGCGAACGGATGACTTGATAAAAGAAATCGATAGGTGGATCGTATAGAAAAAGTTAGCACGATGGGAAGATAGCGTGTATGAAAAGTTGAATTTTGAAGTTACGCAATGACTCTAAGGATTGGATTGAATGTTGCTCGATGATTTGAGTTGGCAAGGAATGATGCAAATTGAGGAAATACGTTGGTCGATGACTTAAGATAAACGGATGAACAATACATGAAATCTGTTTGAGGAAATTGATGTTGTGAATGATACGAGGGATGATGATCGAACTTGAATTTGAATGTCGAGAAGATTATTCAGTCGGGCGATAACATCATTCGCACGACTCAAAATTGGTTGCAAAGGAAGATCGTTAGGTTACGCATATCGTCGATGGTATTGAGGCGTATCAAAGATCGATATGCGATAACTCGAGGGTACTCTGACTCGGCGAATGACGATCGTACAAGTGTTATTGTTCGGTTGGATGCTATACTTAGGATTTTGATTGAGATGAATGTTGGATGAAAATGATTGTGTCTTGAGGGTTACGCGGATAACCACAGCGTCGACATTCTTGTCTTGCGCGAGCGCAACTCCTGCCTCGCACATGCGTCGTATCAGATTTGGAGCGATCGTTTCGCGTGAGCGCTGACAAGGTGATTCATGTCGCGGGAATGATCGAACTTGAAAAATTATGACGCGGCAACTTTGATTGTCTCGACTTGTTGGTTTGAAGCGAAAGAAAATTCGAGGATGTTTGGACTTACGATTGATGATTGAGTAAACTTGATGTAACACCCCTAAATTTTTGAATTATTTTTTTCTTATTTAATTTATTTAAAATAGGATTTTATGGATATTTTAATATTTAGTTATTATTATAGATGACCTTAGCCATGGTTAACTTTTGGAGTACAAGATGACTAGGAATTGTGGCACGGAAAGTATAGTCGAGTGCTTTGACTAGTGTTTTAGCCACGGTAGGGAAGGCCGAGCCATAGGTGTGTTCTAATTAGGAAAACCAGGCCAAGTTGTGAAAAGACTCATTTAAATTATTTTATTAGTTATTAATTAATATATTGATTTTTAGATGACCCCGGTTGTACCCAATCAGCCCGAACAGGACCCAAACCAATTCCAAGCCTATGTAGGCATGTAGTGGACCAAAGACGACCATGTAGGCATATTTTATGTGTGCGAATATTTCTTAAATTATTTTAGAATTTGATATTGTATTTCTAATTATTAAATACTGTACAATATTGGTAATTGTATTATTAAATAGGTGTTTGACAATATTGTACGATTTTCCGGAGCCAAATGAGGAGTGCATAGGTTATGTTCACCCAACACTACCATTGGTTTATTTTAGGGTTACTAAGATCATTATTATTATTATTATTATTGTTGTTGTTGTTATTGTTAATATTAAATAAAATCATTTATTATTATTGGTTGTTTTATTGTATCATTATTAAAGGAATATATCTATATGTAAATATTTCCATAAATAGGCCTACACTAGGAATAGATAATATTAAAAAATTTTATTGATTTATGGAGTAATATATATATGAAGATATATGTTTATATTTAGTTAATATATAAATATATTTATATGGGTTTAGAAAAAAAAATATAAATTAGTGAACAGTGCAATGCACTGTTCACGCACCCCCTCCCCGATCCTCTGTAAAACCCGAGAGTAGCAGTTTGAGTTTTTTTGTCATTTTGATTTGATCAAACATTGATCAAATCTTGGTCATTTGAATTCAAATCTCTTCTAACCTAATCCATACTAGATTCTCTACCATATTAGCTTAAATCCAAACAAAATCTGGGTTTAAATCTTTAGGGAATTCAAATCAAAATCGGAAATTGGATATATATATATATACTCGATAGAACTCCAAAAGAAAATCGAAAACCGCTTGCCATCCTCTCGAACCCCGACCCCTGCCTCCACGCGCACCCTCATCGACACCAAGCATGCCTCCCTGACACACGCGCAACCACCGAGCGTCGACGGTCGTCCACGACGGCGACAACAAGCACCCGCGCGCGAACAGACCCATCAGCCGCAACAGAGCAACAGCAGCTGCGGGGCACTCATTCCAGGTTTAAATTCTTTCTCATATGGCCCTCGTTTCTCGAACTACTTTATTCTTTGCGTACACAACCTAACCGATTATGAAACCCAACAACTAGTTTGGAATTAAATCGACTAGATTTCTTGAGAAATCGATCGATTTTTGGAGAAAAACACAGTTCTATGTAGCCCAAAACAGAACCAAACTATTCCAAACAAGCTGTTTGGAAGGCCATTTTCGAAAAACCCATTAGAAATTTAAGAAACCTACTTGAACAGATTTATAGATGATATAAGCAGGATTAAAACCCAATTTTTAGATTGAATTTTTGTTCATTATGCAGTACAAAAACCCCATGTGAAAATCAGGAAAAAAAAAACTTAGAAAACAGTTTTCAAAACTTTAAAATTCTCCCGAGCCAACGTGCGTCCCGCCAATCCGGGCGACGTGGTCGCGAACCGAAAGCATCGAAAGGTGCGTATCGACTTCGTAGATGTGTTGGCTTTGACGGAATTCAAATTGGTCGCGTGTGCGCGACGAATTTGATGCGTATCCGTCGAAAATCACCATATCGGCCTTTTCGAAATTCTTCAATTACTTTGTGTACGTTCGTCAGATCGAGACAAAACTTACGCCAACATGACCGTATCATTTTTTTGGTCCTGTATGCCAAGTTTGGTCCAATCCTAAGACAGTTGATCGGATCGCCGTTTTGCGGGCCTCACGATCTAACTCAACGGGCGAATTTGTGCACGGCTCATCGGAATCCAAAATTGGACATACCGTTGGGTTCGTATCATCAAAATAAATTCGTAGACATATAGTTTGACAACTTTAGAGACCATTGACTTGGACACGCTTTTCGGTGCAAAACGGGTCCAACAGCGGACACCGTTTTGACCCGAAATTACCATTTTATCCCTGTGTCCAGAATTGGACTTATGGGTAGGCTGTTCTAGCTATTTTGCTTATTCTGGGACTGTTGGAAATGTTTGTTTCAGCATCCGGAGGTATTTGTGGGAGTTCAGGTTTTGTGGCTCTTTAATTGCAGGACTTTTGCTACCACCAGGCAAGTACACCTTGTCAAGCTTTACAGTACTTACATGTTTTTTCATATTACTATTTTTCATGTCTTACTTAGTTCCATATTGTTCATGTTCCATGTCTTGGCTATTCTAGTTTTACGTGCACGTAGTTTTTGCTTATTTTTTGTATTACTTTTCTGTCTTTATTATCTTGATCATGTCTAGTGATAGTACTGCTATGCCTGTGCCATGTTTTCCTGAACTGTTTGACCTGTACTTGACTTGGACATGACTAGATAGACTTGGCTTCCTAGTACCTTAGGAGAGAATGTTTTATTAGCCGTGGCTATCCTCTATTGTTAGTGCCTCCCCGGGCTACGATAGAGAACCTATTTATAGGACTGTTAGTGCCTCCCCGGGCTACGGTTTTAGCTACGATTAATATTATATTCTCATGACATGTCACCATCTGTAGAGTTCTTTTTTTTGTGTTATTCTTTCCTCGATTTGGTTATTCCTATATTTCTTGCATGAGATTTAATGTACAGTAGGCATGTATATTATGTGTCTTGCTAGTCCTCTGTGTCACGTCCCGACCCGGAATCACCCGAATCTTCGTCCTAGCATGGGGCGTGATGCCGCACGAGCCTGGAGTTACGCTCGTGCAAGGTAAGATGATAAGTTCTCAAATGGTTATCTTTGAGTTGATATTCACAACGAAAGGAAAACAGAGTATACGAAACAAATCTCTTTATTGATATTCGAAATCATATTACAAAGGCTTTCGATAGCCCAACGAAATTTGCCAGATTGGCTACAACACTCAAGTTCTCTCTTGCCCACAAAGGATTTTACCGTTCCATACATCATGCCTTCTATATTTCGGCCGCATCAATCATGTCGCGAGTCCGAGCGTCAATGCGATCGCACGCTTCAATACGCTTCGGCATTCCAAGCCTCAACACGTTCAAGCGAAGCTCCGCTACGAGCAGATCAATCCCTGAACCTGCTAGCAAACTAGTGGGAGATTAGTACTTTCGTCCTTGCTGTACTGATCAAAAACCCACTTAACAAACCGACATTTAGTATTGTATTGATTCATGCAAACATACAATTTAGTTCTCTTTCTATGTTCTCCTTAGGATGAGTTCATGGCATATTCGAAGACTGTAAAGCATGGCAAACATGTTATTCAATTCGCATAAGTAAACAAGCAAGCAATCTCGTGTTTGATTCGTGGCGTAGCTTAGCAATATCGACGCACTCGCCCTTGCACCGACGCAAGGTGAATACGCCTATCCGTTTTCCCTGTCATGTTATAAGTGCCCTCTATTCGGATCCATCCATACAGGATATACGTATACCTTGCACTTCCAAACCCATCGCCCTTAACTATATGAAGGTCACTAGCTTTTCGGGCTAGAATGGACTTATATTTATCGAATCGAAACATAAGACGATGTTAACTCTGTGCGGTTGCTAACCAACATCAGAGGCCATCGAAATAATCGCAGCAAGTGGTTTATCACATTCACCAGACGGTCGCTACCCATCTAAATGAAGTGCACCAACAATACCAAAAACGAATCCCTCCTAGGCCAAACGGTCTCAGCGCCCTGGCGCGCCGCGTTCGAGGGAATACCCATGTACGGGCTTTTATATCTTTAAGTCCATTTGACCATGCAACGAATCTTATCTTTCATACAACCAAGCAAGTCCGCTTATCTCTATTTCAATTGGTACAACGCCCGAATGTCCTCAACGAACGCCCAAAGGCCGCGAACATTTCGAAGGTACCATGCCGCATTATCATCTTGTATTTCTTTCGTTAACTTTCTATGTTCTTACGTTTCATACTTCATTTCAATGTTTCAATGGCATCATGCCTCAACTCAATGCTCGTCAACCGAACGACCCGAAGGTCCCGAACACCTTTCGAGGCATTATGTCATATCCGACAGTTCCGCCACATTCATGCCACAACTGTATTCTTTCGCAACGAAGCCACCTTTTATTATCTCGTGCATATAGGCACGTTTCGACACATTCATCACCTATCCTTCACGTCGTGCACTTGCTGCACACGTCGAAGCCATATTTCTATGCTTTAGTATTCAATGTCTGTGGCTTGCGCGCTAGGGCGCTCGCCTATTGTCTTTCAATGCTCTAGCCGTTCTAACTCGTACGCGAAGGCACGATATGGTTCGTGCACTAAGGCACTCGCCGAGTACAGTTATCCAATGTTCTTGCGGCTTGCGTACCGAGGCGCTCGCCTTTGCGATATCCAATGTTCCATAGCGACTCCTACGTCTGCCGTACGATTCATTTCAATTGTTCTATCTAGTGTTCGACACGCACTACGTTTATCTCTCTATCGAGCCACGTCCGTGGCATTGATAGGTTAACTCAGCAAACAATGATATGTATTTTTAGTTAAGCATGACAGAGTAGGAAAGAGAGTTAATGTCCCCCCACCTTGATTCGATACGCCTTTGTTGTTTCGCCGAGCCGTTGCGGCTCGATTTCATAACTTCGTTGCACGGGCAACTCTCCTGACTTAGCCATTCGAGCACTTCGTGCTTATTGAATTATACGTCTGATTTGGGCTTACCGTGCCAACGCCTCAGTCCGTCGCAAGGCGACGATTTGCTTTCGCGGACCCCTTACTGAATAAGCAAAAGATCGACCTCTAACATTTCAGCGTAAACGTATAGCCTGCACACGAAACCAACTAAAATCAATACTTGTATCGATTCGAACTTGCGCCTTGGTCGATTCAATTTCTTAGAATCTTCGAGCCGTCTCAACGCACTTATCCTTCGAGGCAACGCAGCGCTTCGCATCGATTCACTCGATGCATTCTCTGGGACAAGGCAGCTCTTCGCATCGACTTAGTTCGATGCATTGCTCGGGACAACTTAACACTTTGTATCGATTCGCATCGATACGTAATCGGATCAATACAACTCTTCGAGTCAATGACTCAGCATAATGCACCGTGCGGAGCGGGGCATTACATAATATACCACTCAAAACAAGGTTCGTCCCGAACCGAAACCAATACTAAATTTCCAAGGGTTTCATAGATCGTTCCACGATCTCGTCTCACTATCGTGTGGATCGTACAACTTAGTTTGGAATCATACACATATTTTAGGCGTCCCACCAATATATGCATTTCAGCCAAGCTCAGTTGTAAGATATCGAAACAACGCTAACATGTAACTTCCTATTCTCATTTACTTGCCATCTCGTACTCTCGATTCGGACTTGGCTCTATTACTTGTTTTCGTAATTCTAGCGCACATGTATATTGATACATACGTGATCGTCCAACAAAAATAAGGCACACGATGCGATTCAAAAATCGCATTTCTTACTTTGTATGTTTCATCGGGTCTATCAATTCTTACGCATTGCGTCAAGCCGTCGCGCATCCGATCACAACGAGTCTTCCCAACGCCTTGCGTTCGAAATCGTCACCCAACTATTTCCGAAGTCTTGCTATGCAACTTATCTCGATACGACTTCCTTTGTTGACTTGCAAAAACATCAATATTCAGGATTACGTACGTCCGCTAGGTGACTTACCTAGACACCGTGCTCAGCTTCTCCCGACGCAAGTTTAAATTGACATTGCACAAAGGCCACAATCTATCCGACTCAAAAGTTTACATCAAGGCGACGGTGCTCAAGACAACGATCGCCTTGACACGAAGGTCTTTACGATACGCCTTACGTTCGATTCCTAACGAGTAGGAATTCACTAGCCAAATTCTTGACTTATCCGTCTCTCGCAACATCGAACATAATTTCGATTCACGCAAGCTCAATTTCAAGGTGAATCAAATCTACCGACATAACTCGCAAGTCATTCCCTTATCGTTCTCTCTCGTGCATAGCACGATTCTCGCAATCGTCTATTCGAATCACCAAGTTCGTTGGTGAATTTTTCTAGTTTGTTCATCGACCAACATAACCATTCAAGTATCCATCCGACGAATACTCAAAATCTATTTATATCATTCTCAATCGAAAGTTGTTCCAACAATTCTCGATCGCCTAGACTTATCGTCAACATGCATCGTGTTATATTTGTTATCGGTGCAATCTCACATGCGATATCGCAAGGGTCATCTTACGGTCTGCAACATTCAATTTGATTTGGCGGTCAAGTCTTCTAGGGTTAGCTGCCCCGAAGCTACGCTCGATAATTGTGGATCATCACCGAAGGACAGTTTACTACGAACCATGCCATATCTTATTTCGGAGCCAAATCATGTTCCGACGATTCTATGCGACTACCCAAATCTGTACATAACCATTTCTATTGGCGCAACTGATGCGCAACTATCCTCCGAGTAAAGTCATACACGGCCGTCGATGATTCCGTAATTTACGGAACATCTACTCGTATCGAGTTCGAGTCTATCTTATTTCGCGGTCGACACACGAGATGCTATACGCATCGAGAAATCGTCGATGACTTATAGTCTCGTCTTTGATCAATCACCAAGTTCATGATCAACCAGTTCGCTCATTCTCGCATCGTTACTTACAAAATTTCATAGCACGAGGCACACTCTATTTTGTATTCTCACGTCATTTACATTTCCTTACGTATCGATCTCGATACGCCGTATCCATTTCGATAACGTAAGGGTCAACTTTGAATCCATTTCAACGTAAACTTAACTCGCATCGCATACATCCAAGTTCGCAACGAACTTTTCCATACGCATCGACTCGTTCACCGATTTGCTACATCCCGCCATACTTCGATCGCGTAACTGAGTTACCGATTATCCAACATCGAACCCTCAAGTCATACGATCTCGCCCTCTAAGTTTCGCGTGTTTTCAGTCGTACTCAAATGAGTTTCGTCGTAACGTAACCAACTATTTCTTAGACATGATTACTCACGTCAACCAACTCTCTTACCGAAATCGTACATCGTGCGATTCGATTACAATTTGTATCGCCCAACATTCTTATCGAAATCGCAAGTCGTACGATTTGATTCGCCTAGCCAAACATTTCTATCGAGATCGCAAGTCGTACGATTCGATTATAATTTGTATCGCCCAACATTTTCATCGAGCTCGTAAGTCATGCGATTCGATTCGCCTCGCCCAACATTTAAATCAGGATCGCAAGTCGTGCGGTTCGATTTCAACGTTTCGAGTTTCATATCCCGTCGATCCGAATGTTGCCTCAAGGCATAACCGTTTTGCTAGTTCCCGTCATTCGACCGACACATAATTTTCAATCGACGTATCATTCAATGTTACAAGTCCCGCCTTATCGTTCTAACCGAACATCGAATAACACTTGCATCAATATGCCGTTATATAAATTCTCAATCGAGTCTCGGTGCTATCCCGTCCGTTGCGGACAAACCTTTCGCAATTCTCACAATACGTCGATGCAATTCATCGCACAAATAGTATTACATATACCACTCGAAATCGAGCCATTCATTGCATCGGTGGTATGCCATATACCACCCAGAAATCAAGTTACTTCCGTCACAACGTACTCCTTACAAACCAACGATCTCTTCCACTCACGATTTCCGCAGTGATCGTGCTTGATCACAACCGTAACTCTGATTAATCAAAATCCGACACAACTCGGCCAATGCATTCATTTGCCAACACAAGCTCGGTGCGCAACCGAACCGATTTCGTTTCTCGATTTATAACTTTTGTTTTCTTTTCGTTGCATCTTGTGCAAAAATTTATTTTCAATATCCGTCGCACTTCGTGCAGCGATCTCACTTTGATATGCATTGCACCACGTGCAATAATTTTACTTTCGACACGCGTGCACCACGTGCAACATTTTACTTTCAATACGCATTGCACATCATGCAACAATTTATTTTCGATATTCAAAGTCAATGCTCAAATTCGTTCAACACATTCGATATTGACTTATCGCTTTTCATCACAACGCACATTCGAAATCGATATGTGAATCCGTTCGACACATTCAATATCAACTTTCATTTTTCTTTTTAACGCATCATTTACAATCAACGCGTGGCAATTGCTGCAGCAGCATTCCACGACTTTCATTGTATCGATGCAACCAACATTTCTTGTATCGTTCGTTGCAAACAACAAATATCTCAAATTACAATTCACGACGTGTTGCATCCGTGGCAACAAATCCTTGAATTCATATCTCGTAACTCGTTGTACTTGCAGCAACAAACCTTTCTCGATTTTTTTCCAGCAGCACCATGTAATTTCCAAACAACACGCGGCAAAATTATATGATTTGTATTAGACTTATTGTATGGAACATCCAGTGCGGCATCGAGTAGAGTCAAGAGTGATTTCGATTGGTGGTGGGCAACGTTTTCGAATTGTAATGAAGCAAGCGTCCAGAGGAAATTGAGCCTAGAGCTTTGATACCAATTTGTCACGCCCCGACCCGGAATCACCCGAATCTTCGTCCTCGCATGGGGCATGATGCCGCACGAGCCTGGAGTTGCGCTCGTGCAAGGCAAGATGACAAGTTCTCAAATGGTTATCTTTGAGTTGATATTCACAACGAAAGGAAAACAGAGTATACGAAACAAATCTCTTTATTGATATTCGAAATCAGATTACAAAGGCTTTCGATAGCCCAACGGAATTTGCCAGATTGGCTACAACACTCAAGTTCTCTTTTGCCCACAAAGGATTTCACCATTCCATACATCATGCCTTCTATATCTCGGCCGCATCAATCATGTCGCGAGTCCGAGCGTCAATGCGATCGCACGCTTCAATACGCTTCGGCATTCCAAGCCTCAACGCGTTCAAGCGAAGCTCCGCTGCGAGCAGACCAATCCCTGAACCTGCTAGCAAACTAGTAGGGGATTAGTACTTTCGTCCTCGCTGTACTGATCAAAATCCCACTTAACAAACCGACATTTAGTATTGTATTGATTCATGCAAACATACAATTTAGTTCTCTTTCTATGTTCTCCTTAGGATGAGTTCATGGCATATTCTAAGACTGTAAAGCATGGCAAGCATGTTATTCAATTCGCATAAGTAAACAAGCAAGCAATCTCGTGTTTGATTCGTGGCGTAGCTTAGCAATATCGACGCACTCGCCCTTGCACCGACGCAAGGTGAATACGCCTATCCATTTTCTCTGTCATGTTATAAGTGCCCTCTATTCGGATCCATCCATGCAGGATATACGTATACCTTGCACTTCCAAATCCATCGCCCTTAACTATATGAAGGTCACTAGCTTTTCGGGCTAGAATGGACTTATATTTATCGAATCGAAACATAAGACGATGTTAACTCTGTGCGGTTGCTAACCAACATCAGAGGCCATCGAAATAATCGCAGCAAGTGGCTTATCACATTCACCAGACGGTCGCTACCCATCTAAATGAAGTGCACCAACAATACCGAAAACGAATCCCTCCTAGGCCGAACGGTCCCTGCGCCCTGGCGCGCCGCGTTCGAGGGAATACCCATGCACGGGCTTTTATATCTTTAAGTCCATTTGACCATGCAACAAATCTTATCTTTCAAACAACCAAGCAAGTCCGCTTATCTCTATTTCAATTGGCACAACGCCCGAATGTCCTCAACGAACGCCCGAAGGCCGCGAACATTTCGAAGGCACCATGCCGCATTATCATCTCGTATTTCTTTCGTTAACTTTCTATGTTCTTACGTTTCATACTTCGTTTCAATGTTTCAATGGCATCATGCCTCAACTCAATGCTCGTCAACCGAACGACCCGAAGGTCCCGAACACCTTTCGAGGCATTATGTCATATCCGACAGTTCTGCCACATTCATGCCACAACTGTATTCTTTCGCAACGAAGCCACCTTTTATTATCTCGTGCATATAGGCACGTTTCGATATATTCATCACCTATCCTTCGCGTCGTGCACTTGCTGCACGCGTCGAAGCCATATTTCTATGCTTTAGTATTCAATGTCCGTGGCTTGCGCGCTAGGGCGCTCGCCTATTGTCTTTCAATGTTCTAGCTGTTCTAACTCGTGCGCGAAGGCACGATATGGTTCGTGCACTAAGGCACTCGCCGAGTACAGTTATCCCATGTTCTTGCGGCTTGCGCACCGAGGCGCTTGCCTTTGCGATATCCAATGTTCCATAGCGACTCGTACGTCTGCCGTACGATTCATTTCAATTGTTCTATCTAGTGTTCGACACGCACTACGTTTATCTCTCTATCGAGCCACGCCCGTGGCATTGATAGGTTAACTCAGCAAACAATGATATGTATTTTTAGTTAAGCATGACGGAGTAGGAAAGAGAGTTAATGTCCCCCCACCTTGATTCGATACGCCTTTGTTGTTTCGCCGAGCCATTACGGCTCGATTTCATAACTTCGTTGCACGGGCAACTCTTCTGACTTAGCCATTCGAGCACTTCGTGCTTATTGAATTATACGTCTGATTTGGGCTTACCGTGCCAACGCCTCAGTCCGTCGCAAGACGACGATTGCTTTCGCGGACCCCTTACTGAATAAGGCAAAAGATCGACCTCTAACATTTCAGCGTAAACGTATAGCCTGCACACGAAACCAACTAAAATCAATACTTGCATCGATTCGGACTTGTGCCTTGGTCGATTCGATTTCTTAGAATTTTCGAGCCGTCTCAACGCACTTATCCTTCGAGGCAACGCAGCGCTTCGCATCGATTCACTCGATGCATTCTTTGGGACAAGACAACTCTTCGTATCGACTTAGTTCGATGCATTGCTCGGGACAACTTAACACTTTGTATCGATTCGCATCGATACGTAATCGGGTCAACGCAACTCTTCGAGTCAACGACTCAGCATAATGCACCGTACGGAGCGGGGCATTACACTCTGAGGACCTGGTGATCTCTCCAGGCTTAGTTAGAGACGAGGACTACCCGGAGGTATACGGTTCTGGAGTCGAGGTGGGTGATGTACCTTCGTAGGAGGACGAGATAGTGGCTGAAGACTTCTCTTGAGACATGTCTCTTTTAGACTTGATACTTTATTTTCTTCCTTTTTTAGTGGACATGTAGTTGATTATTTATTTCTTTATACTGTGGTTTCGGGATGTCTTACCCGCACAATTATTATTTCTATTTCATGTTGGACAGATCTTTCTCTTTAGTATTATTTTATTGGACTTGATATATCGTGTCATATTTTATGTGTGGATGAGATTAGCTGTGACCTGTGACTTGTATTGTATTGCTGGGTTGTTATCATGATTTACAGCTTAAGCATTTCGCTAATGGACTTACTTTGAGATTTGGCCCATTGGTGAAGTGTTGCTGTCATGTATCGTATCATGGTCCTATACGTATTTTGGGACTGTGGCGTTACACTTGAGGATTTAATAGATCCAATCTATGTATCGAGAATGAATTAGTCTAGACACAAAATTGGTGAGAATATAAAAATCATGTGTGTATGCTTTTATTTTACAATGCCAATAGATTCAAAGTACAAATTTTGTTCTTTTTATAACCTATTGAAAATAATAAGCTTTGAAAATTGGTGAGAATATAAAAATTAATTACCATTGGAATATGAAGAGTTGTATGAAAAAAAGAAAATTTTATAGCATGCAAATTTTATTGTTTTGACTCTTAAACATAAATGACATGCAAGTTGACATAATATCATCATATTTATAAAACACTTGAAGATATTTTAGGAATTCAAAAGTTCCACCACCAAAATTTTCTATTATATACTAGAATAGATAAGAAATTTTCATTATCATACATGAAAATAAGGGTATAATGAAAAAAAAGTTCTAAACTCTCCAATTGAAGATGTCATGACTTAAACTCTAAATTGGTATTAAATTCAAGATCTAAACACTAATTAGTCCTTTATAAAACTGGACCGGATCAGCTGTCCCTGATCCGATGTTCCAACCATATCCTTCCTCTATAACATGTGGACTTCTATTGAATTTTTTATCTGTAAGACCCATATGCCATAGAGGAGGGGACATTGTTGAAATACCGAATCAGCTGTCCGTTGAGCCGGTCTCTTATAAACCATGGATTCCATAAAGTTTTGTATTCCGGTTTAATACCGGATTCCGGTCCAAATATCGGTCCAACTCACACACCTCAGCTACACTCTTCAATCCACTTGTCACTCCACCACTCTCCCTCCACCACCATATAAACCAGCACTCCTCCATCCATCCTCACCACTATTCACCATTTCGTCTCCTCCTCCCATGGCCGACCAAGAGAAGTCGTCGTCGCCGACGGCGCCAAGCACGGCTCCCGCCGCCCCTTCTACCACCGCTACTACTACCGGCGGCAGCTCCGTCCGCAACTTCTTCTCCGCCCTCCTCCTCCTCCTCCTCATCGTCGGCACGGTCTTCTTCGTCCTCCTCTACCTCGTCTACCGCCCCTCCCACCCCCGCTTCTCCGTCACCGGCGCCTCCGTCCTCTCCCTCCGCCCCTCCCCCAACTCCCGCCCCGCCGTCGTCTCCGCCTCCCTCCAGTTCACCCTCGTCGCCCGCAACCCGAGCGACCGCTCCACCGCTCCACTCCTCGACCGCCTCTCCGCGTACGTCGCCTACCGCGGCGAGCCCATAACCCCGCCCGTCCCGCTCCCGCCGCTGGTCCAGGAGGGGGACGCCACGGTGGTGATGTCGCCCGTGGTGGGGGAGGGCAGGAGTACGTGGCGGTGTCCGGCGACGCGGCGGCGGGGCTCGAGAGGGACCGGGCGTACGGGGTCATGGGGCTGAGGCTGGTGCTGATGGGGAGGGTCAAGTACAGATACGGTCCGTTCAGGAGCGGCTGGAACGTGCTGTACGTCGGCTGCAACGTGCTGCTCGGGGTCAAGAACGGCATGGTCGGGCCGGTGCCGCTGATCGGCGAGCCCCAGTGCAGCGTCGATGCGTGAAGAAGTGCATGCATGTCTCTGTGTGTTCTTAATTTCTTATGTTCTGTTGTGTTCATTCTCTCTCCTGTTGGTGTGAAAATTAAAGAACTTGGCTTGAGCTATGAAGTGTATGTATGAGTGATGTGTCAGTGACCATTGTTGACAAAATGATCATATTTTCTGCTGTGAAGTTTAAAGTTTTCATGGGTTGGTAGCTGCAGTGGATCAGCGAGGATAAGCAT